>CAVLGL010000013.1:1440000-1782500 GCA_963668995.1 Parnassius mnemosyne
TATATTTAAAAACAGACGTTTTACTTTTATCCGATGTATTTGAAAACTTTAGAAAGTTATGTATTAATACATATGATTTAGACCCTGTCCATTATTACACAGCACCCGGTTTAAGTTGGGATGCAATGTTAAAATATACAAAAATAGAATTAGAACTTTTAACAGATTATGAGAAAATTGCATTTATTAGATCAGGTATCAGAGGTGGTGTATCTCAATGTAGTAATCGTTATGCTAGAGCTAATAACAAATACATGGAGGATTATGATACAGGGAAACCAAATTCATATATCACATATTTTGATGCCAACAATTTATATGGTTGGGCTATGTCTCAATATCTTCCTACTGGTGGATTCGAATGGGTAAATCCAAATACAGAATTTAATGTGTCTAAGACATCAGACTTCGGTTTTATTTTAGAAGTTGATTTGGAATATCCAGATGAACTTCATGATTTACATTCGGACTTTCCTTTATGTCCAGAAAACATTTGTGTAGGCAATATTAATGAGAATAAACTAGTCCCAAATTTAAATAATAAAGATAAATATGTAATTCATTACAGAAATTTAAAGCAGTGCATAGAAATGGGGGTTAAATTAACTAAAATTCATAGAGTTTTAAAATTTAAACAGTCTCCCTGGTTGAAGATGTACATAGATCTAAACACAAAATTAAGAACTTTAGCAAAATCAGATTTCGAAAAAGATTTTTATAAATTAATGAATAATTCAGTCTTCGGTAAGACTATGGAGAATATTGAAAAAAGGGTTAACATAAAATTAGTTACGCACTGGGAGAACCAGGGTAAAGCTTTAGGTGCTCAAGATCTAATCGCTAAACCACAATTTCATAGCCTTTCAATATTTTCGGAAAACCTAGTTGCGGTTCAGTTGCGAAAAACGAAGTTAATATATAACAAACCAATTTATTTAGGGTTTTGCATTTTAGATATTTCAAAAACATTAATGTATGATTTTCATTATAACTATATGATTAAAAAGTTTAGTAAAATCAAATTATTGTATACAGATACGGATAGTTTAATATATCATATATTTACAAATGATTTTTACACTGATATAAAACCTGACCTTTCATCATACTTTGATACCTCAGATTATGATACAAATAATATTTTTGAATATCCAAAATTAAATAAAAAGAAATTAGGTTTTTTTAAAGATGAATATAATGGTAAAATCATGAAAGAATTTGTGGGTTTACGATCCAAAATGTACGCTTTTAACTTAGAGAATAAGACTATAGCCAAGGAAAAAGGGGTAAATAAATGTATCACTAAAAAGATGACAATGAATAGTTATAAGTCTTCTCTATTTAATAAAAAAGTGCAATATTATAGTATGCTTAGATTTAAATCAATTAAACACACAATTTTCACACAAAAATTAAATAAGATAGGTTTATCACATAATGACACAAAGAGACATATTTTAGATAATAATATTGAAACATTAGCTTGGGGTCATTATAAACTGCGTTAAGTGTTGATAGTTTTTACTTTTATGTCTGCGTTTAAGAAAAATTTATATTGATTGTAAAATTATGATAATACTATAATATGACGTAGTTTATTACATATTTAAACATTGTTTTATTGTAAATAATTTAAGTTAATTGTTGTTTCTATTTATTTGAGGTTGAGTTAATTGTAAAATTATGATGTACTAATTGTTGTTTCTATTTATTTGAGGTTGAGTTAATTGTAAAATTATGATGTACTAATTGTTGTTTCTATTTATTTGAGGTTGAGTTAATTGTAAAATTATGATGTACTAATTGTGTTAGAAATAGTATACAGATAATTCTGTTTTATATAATTTTTGGAATATATATTAATTGTTTACACCAACACTTTCATTTTTTATTTCACCCCTTTGAACTTTAGACGTGTGTTATGTTTCACTTTATCCATCCGTTCACTGCTATTGTGGCAGGACCAAGTGGGTGTGGGAAGTCAAATTTTGTAACAAATTTCATAAAATCAGTTACAGAAATATGTAATTGTGATTTTAATCAGATCACATGGTGCTTTGATGAAATGCAACCATTATATAATTTACCAAATGTTAACTATCATCAAGGAATTCCAAATCTTAATATGTTTGATGGTGAAAACCCACATCTTGTTATTATTGATGATCTAATGAGAGAGTCCGATGGAAGAATTGTGGATATATTTACAAAAGGTAGTCATCACAGGAATCTTAATGTATTTTATCTAACACAAAATTTATTTCATCAGGGTAAAGGACAAAGAGACATATCTTTAAACTCAAGTTATATAATATATTTTAAAAACCCTCGAGATAAAACTCAAATAAGATATTTAGCAAGACAAGTATCACCAGATAACCCAAAATTCATTGAAAATGCCTACAGGGATGCAACTCTAGAGGCACATGGATATTTAATGGTAGATTTAAAACAGAATACCAATAATTTTTGTCGTATCAAGACAAATGTCTTTCCATTTAATGGTTTCTGTACAGTCTACGTCCCCACAAAAGAGTTTAAATACACCAAGAATCAAACAATTGAAATCATTGCTAAATGATGCATCGTCGACTCACAACGTATAAACATTTGCTAACCGCTTTGCATACGCTTAAACCAAAATATCAAAGAGCATTACTTAAAACGTGTGATGAAGAAGAAATTAACTGTATTTGTGAGTGTATTCATAACGTTTTACAAGGAAAAGTACCTCTTAAAGATCAGGATAAACAAAAATTGAATAAACATAAAAACATACTCCGTAAACTAGTACGTAAGTGTAAACATAAACTAAGAAAGAATATAATTATACAAAAAGGAGGGGCTTTCTTACCCTAATATTAGGTGCAATATTGAGTGGATTAGTGAGTGGACTAGCCAGTTAACATGGAAAATGCAAAGAAAATGATACTTATCGAACCTGGATTGATTGAAAAATTAAAACAAGAAAATAAGGTTAATAGTAATTTATCTCGATTAGATATTGAAATGCAAAATATTATGAATAGTAAGACGGAAGACCGAAAGAAATGGATATTATATTTACAAACACTGCAAAGATACCTTCATTTTACCGAAGAGGATCGTCAACCACTCAAATTACCAATTTATTCTGATACATCTAATGAAGATTCAAATGAGTCAAAAATTGGTTTTAAAAATAAAGATAGAGATCTAAAAACTTCAGTTGATATTGAATCTTTGCTGGAGGAGAATCGATCCATTAAAAGTAAAGAAAATGATGAAAATCCACTTTACAAACCAGCTCAAATACTCAGTTTAATACCAAAAACTTATCATAAAAAAGGGCAGTTATTATTAAACTTAGTTGAAACAAGTAAAAGTAAAATACATTGGGATAACGAAGGTACAGTCATAATTGATAGTGAAAAAATTCCTGGAAGTAATATTGTTGATTTAATAAATGATTCACTAAGACCCCTAAAAAGAAGTGATCCGGTAGGGTGGGTTAGATTTGCTGAAGCATTAAAAGATATTAAAGTACCACTTACTTATATTGGAAATCCAAGGAGATGTGAGTTTATTAACCAACTTCAAGCAAAAGATCTGAACAAACCCCCTGAGATTGAAGTTCAAGAGTTTTCTACACCGTGCAGTAGAGATAAAAAGTCTACAACTAAAATACGTAAAGGACTTGAGTGGGAAAAATGGACTCCGTACTAGAAGAAATTAACAGGATTTATTATGATCCATCTAATCCCGCTGGTTTTGGTAGTATTGATAAATTATCAAAAGCCATGAAGGGTAAAATGAATAAAAAGCAAGTAAAGGAATGGTTAAAATCACAAGAAACATACACATTACATAAACCCATTCGAAAAAAATTCCCGCGTAATAGGTACATTCTATCAAATATTAATGAACTGTGGCAAGCTGATTTAAGTGATATGCGAACTTATTCTCAATATAATGATGGTTTCAAGTATATACTTTGTATTATTGATGTATTTAGTAAATATGCTTTTGCAAGACCAATGAAAAAGAAAAACTCAGAAACAACTAAAGAATGTTTTGAAAGTATATTTACTGAAAGTAATTTAACACCTACTCACATACAATCCGATAAAGGTACCGAATTTGTTTCAAAAGATGTACAAAAATACTTTAAATCCAAAAAGATTAATTACTATACCACTAACAATCCTGACATTAAGGCCAGTATTGTTGAACGAATTCAAAGAACACTAAAAATGAAAATGTGGCGTTATTTCACTCATAATAATACTTATAGATATATAGATGTTTTACAAGATTTAATATACTCTTATAATCACAGCTTTCACTCTAGTATTAAGATGTGCCCATGTGATGTAAATTCCAACAATATTATGACAGTTTGGACTAATCTTTATGACAGACGGTCAAAAAAACTTTCTTTAGAAAATCCTAAACCAAATTTCAATGTGGGTGATTATGTTCGAATAACTAAATATAAACATGTATTCCAAAAAGGATATGAATCAAATTGGAGTGATGAAATATTTATTATATCTTCAATAATTGATAGATCTCCATGGGTTGTTTATACAATAACAGATTTACAAAATGAACCAATAATTGGTACTTTTTATGAAAGAGAATTACAGAAAATCACTTACAACCCCACCTCACAACATAAAATAGATAAAATAATTGACACTCGTTATTCAGGTAACAGAAAAGAAGTATTAGTGAAGTGGAAAGGTTATCCAGATAAATTTAACAGTTGGATTTTAGCTTCTAGTTTAAAAGAAATATGAATAAAGAAAGTTTCTATTTAACTTTGCTCAGCAATAGTTCAATGGAATACTTTCCTGATAACAAGACCACAAATTTTTCAACGAAATTACCAAAAGCTATAAAATTAGAAGGTGAATGGTCGGTTGGAGTTGTCGAGTTTCAATATCCATGTACCATGTTTACTGTTCAAGACCATGAAAATGTTATATACATTACAAAATCTATGTTAATGCCTAATGAAGATAAGCCATCCACAGTGTACTACAAAAAACATATTCCAGCTACCAACTATGATAACGTTGAGCATATTTTAAGAGTGTTAAATGGTATCGGAGAGAACTTGAAATTTCGCTATGATGAAATAACAAAATTTGTGTCTATTTCGGTATTGGATAAAAATATAACATCCGTAACATTATCACCCAAATTAAGTTTACAGCTAGGTTATGAACCAAATAAAAATCTCCTAGAGAGAAATTTTGGAAAGTGTCCTGCTAATTTACACTTAGGGTTACCATCTCAACTATTTCTATATTGCGATATTATCGATCCTCAGATTGTGGGTGATGTTATGACTCCTTTATTAAGAGTCATTTCATTAGATCCTACAAAATACATTTATGGTGCAAATAAAATGCACGTTTTCTCTCAACCTCACTACTTACCTGTTATGCGAAGAGAGTTCGATACGTTGGAAATAGTTATAAGATCGAGTACAGGACAAAAAATACCATTCCAGTTTGGAACCGTGTGTATTAAACTACATTTCCGAAAATTATAATAATGAATTCTCTTCGTGATCATCATAAATGTCCATATGAAAATTATTATACACATCAAGCTGGATCGCTGGGATGAGTCGCTCGCGTCCGTAGGCTTCGACCACCTAATCCTAGGCCCACCCTACACGTGTCCCCCGGGTGGTGCTAAACGAGCGACAAAGCCGAAACGACAGACTCGGCTCCTCGCCGTATGGTAGCGGCGTAAAATCTACCACCCTCTTAGTTCGCACCATGAGCCTAGTAGAAAAAGAAATGGCCCCGAGTTCCCGGCGCCCCTTTAATGGGGCAGGGGTGCGAAGAATCTCCGGGAGAAAAACCGGCGACGAGGTTCGCCACCCGTCACGTCCTGTCTCCCGGAGGGGCGAAAAGTGGATTGCGGAGGCCCGTCTGGCTACGCTGAATGTATGTGGAGCAATGAATGATAAGATGGATGAAGTATGCGAAATGATGAATGATAGAGGAATAGATGTGTTATGTGTAAACGAGACGAAACGAAAGGGAAGAGATGTCACTGCACATGGCATGTATACCGCTTACTGGTCTGGAGTGGACGAGACCGAGCGGGCATGCCAGGGAGTCGGTGTCATCCTTTCAGAAAGAATGGGTCAATGTGTGAAAGAGTATGAATGTGTTAGCCCAAGGCTGCTGTGGATACGAATGAAAGTGGGCTTAAAGAAGTTGTTTGTGCTAGGGGTGTACGCCCCAGATATGTCTAAGCCCACTTATATCCGAGAGCAGTTTTGGGACATGGTAAGGCTGGTGTTGATGAAATGTAAGGAAAATGAAAATATTATTATGTTAGGAGATTTTAATGGAAGGGTGGGGGTGAAGAGGTCTGGTTATGAAAGGATATTAGGAACGTTTGGCGATGAAAGAATAAATGAGAATGGTGAAGACCTCCTCACCGTATGTGTGGAAAAGAATCTTTTTGTGGCGAACACTTTCTTTCGCCATAAGAGGATTCACATGTATACATGGGAAAGAGGGGATGATAGAAGCATGATAGATTTTATAATTGTGGATGAAAGAATGAGGAGCGCAGTGGTAGATACAAGGGTTTACCGGGGGTCCAACGTAGGGACGGATCATTACTTGGTCTTATGCCGAATTAATGGTCTATTCAGACGTTGGCGGCATCGGACATCGGTGTCTACCACTGCGTTACAGCGTATAAGAATAGAGAGGTTACAAGATGAAGGTGTGAAAGAGAAGTATAAATGCAGACTGAGGGAAAATATAAGTGGGTTGAATGAATTATGTATGAATGATTTAGAATTGAAGAATGTATGGAATAATATTAAGAGAGTTCTGGTGGATGCAGCCACCGAAGTATGCGGTGTAAGTAAGAGAACGAATGAAAGGAAAAGTAATACGTTGTGGTGGGATGATGAGGTACGGATGGAAGTTGAAGCAAAGAAGAGAGCATGGCTAGATTTACTAGCAACTAAAGCTGGTAATTCTGGCGGTATGAATGATGAGATTGAAAGAAAAAAGGCAAACTTTAGACGTATAAATAAGAGAGTAAAAGAAGTTGTTGAAAGGAAAAAGCAAGAAAGGATAGATAAAAATGATAGAAGGATATCTGATAACTTCCAGGAAAATATTAAAATGTTCTGGAAGCTCGTAAGAACTGCCAGGGGAATTTCAAAACAGCCTAGAATGAATGCTATACGAGACGAGAATGGCTGCATGCTGAATGATGAAGTTTCGAATTTAAAGAGATGGAAGGAATACTTTGAAAGCGTGTTTAAGAGTGAAGAGTCGTCTGAAATAAGTGAAATAGAAATTCCGGAAGAAGTGGAGAGAGGTAGGGAGATAAGTGTAGATGAAATAATGAAAGCAATGAAAAGCATGAAAGCAGGTAAGGCAGCCGGATATGATAGAGTATCACTCGAAATGCTAAGGGCTGGTGAGGGTGTGGTTGCAGGCCTGCTGCACACCTTGTTTAATTTATGTTGGGAACTGAAACGGGTACCGGAAGACTGGTGCAAAGCCGTTATAGTCCCAATATATAAGGGAAAGGGGTCGCAGCAGGACTGTAAAAACTACCGTGGTATCAGCTTGCTTAGCATTGTGGGTAAACTGTATGCTAAGGTGTTAATTGAAAGAGTTATGGAAGAAACTGATGGAAAAATTTGGGATGTGCAAGCTGGATTTAGAAAGGGGATGGGGTGTACGGATCAAGTCTTTTCCATGCGCATGATAGCGGAGAAGTTTTTGGCTAAAAACCAGAAAGTTTTTTGTGCGTTCTTGGACTTGGAAAAGGCTTATGACAGAGTGGACAGGAACGTGTTATGGCAAACACTGAAATCATTTGGGTTGAGCGCTGGCTTGATACAGGCATTAAGGTCTCTTTATAGGCACTCTAGTGCTTGTGTCAGGATCAACGGGGTCTACTCGGACTGGTTTGGCATTCATAAAGGTGTCAGACAGGGATGTGTGGCTTCCCCGTGGCTGTTTAACCTATTTATGGACAGTTGTTTTCAAACTTTGAAAGTTGAAGAATGTGGGTTGAGAATGGGTGAGTCAACCGTCAAATGCCTTTTGTACGCCGATGATCAAGTCATATTTGCATCGTCGGCGGCCGAGTTGCAAATGATGGTTACATTAATAAACAGGACATTAAAAGAAAAGGGTATGAAAGTGAACGCAAGTAAGACGAAAGTGATGGTTTTTGAAAGAGAAGAAAGTAAAACTTTATGTAAAATAAGAATAGAAGGGGAGTTGATTGAGCAAGTGGATGAGTTTGTATATTTGGGATGTTTATTTAGCAGGGATGGTAGATATGATAAGGATATAGAACGACGAGTGAACGCAGGAAATAGAGTGAATGGGGCTCTACACGCTATTGTGAGGAGTCAGAATGTGTCAACTAAGGCACGTATGGCAATTCATAATGCTGTGTTAGTACCCACTTTAATGTATGGTAGTGAAAGTTGGGTCTGGCAGAAGAAGCATGAGAGTAGAATAAATGCTGTAGAAATGCGTTCCTTAAGGAGTATGCTAGGGCTGAATCTGAATGACAGGGTGAGAAATAGTGTAATAAGAGAAAAGTGTGGTTTGCAAGATGACGTTGTGACAAGGATTAAGAAAGGAATGCTTCGGTGGTTTGGTCACGTAGAAAGAATGAACGAGGAAAGAGTGACAAAGCAAATTTATGTTGCAGAAGTGAACGGCAGGGTCGGGAAGGGACGCCCTAGACGAAGGTTTATCGACCAGATCGGCGATACATTGAAAATGGGCCAGATTAGGAGTACCCTTAACCGACGAGCGTGTATGCGTAGATATATGGATGTGAAAGAGGCGAGAGAGGTGTGTCAGGATCGCGCCAAATGGAAGTCCGTAGTCTCTGCCTACCCCTCTGGGTGACAGGCGTGAGTGTTTATGTATGTATGTATGTATCAAGCTGGATCAGGAGTTGGAGTAATTTATAAGGGTTCACCATATCAACGCGGTCATGGTATTGGGAGCTTCTTAGGGGGGTTATTCAGATCAGTTTTACCTTTACTTTCAAGTGGTGCTCGAGTGATTGGTAAGGAGGCATTAAGCGCTGGAGTAGGACTTTTATCGGATATGGTTCAAGCCCGTCCTATGGAAGCCTCAATAAAAGATCGTCTAAAGCAAGTTAGTACGAATTTAAAACGAAAGGCTGATGAGAAAATTGATCAATTTAACATGACTGGATCTGGGTATAAAACTAAAAGAAAACGATTGACATCGTTCATTCCACCATTAACTGCTAAAGTGAAAGCTGCGAAAAAACTTAGTCTAAAACCAAAAAATATCAAAGATATATTTTCAAACTAAATATGTCTTTCCTTCATAATCATTCTTGCGAGTGCGTTAAGTCAGAATTGGATTTGTTTGCACTACCGTCTACACAAACTAGCATTGAAAATGGATTGTGGATTCATTATAAACCAATTTCATCTCTTGGTGATGATGGACCTATCGAGTTTCAAGTTCCTGGGACCGGCGATGACTACATAGATTTGTCTCATACATTACTCCACATAAAGGCAAAAGTATTAAATCAAGATTCAACTAACTTGGTATCTACTACAATAGTAGCACCTGTAAATAATTGGCTGCATTCACTTTTTAGTCAACTTGATGTTTATTTAAACCAAAAACTTGTATCACCACCTAATAATACCTATGCATATCGAGCATACATGGAAACCCTTTTAAACTATGCCCCTGCTGCTAAACAATCTCATCTTACTTGTAGTCTTTGGTATGAGGATACAGCAGGAAAAATGGATTCTTCAGATGGTAAAAACATAGGATTTGTTAAAAGACAGGAATTGATTAGTGAAAGTAAGGAAATAGAAATGATTGGTCATCTTCACGGTGACATTTTTAACCAAGATAAATTTTTAATTAATGGTGTTGAAATGAGTGTTAAATTGGTTCGATCAAGAGAGAGTTTTAATTTAATTGTTGGGTCGAACGATGTAAAGTTTAAAGTTTGCATTACGGACGCAACTCTTATTGTGCGACGAGCACGAATTAATCCAAGTGTATTACTCGCACATCAAAAAGTTTTAGCTTCTACCACTGCTAAATATCCTATTACTCGAGCTGAAGTAAAAGTTTTAACAATTCCTTCAGGTGTTCAAGGAAAAACTCTTGATAATATATTTTTAGGACAGGTACCGAAAAGATGTATAATTGGATTTGTGAACAATTCTGCATTTAATGGTTCCCTTACTAAAAATCCATTTAACTTTGAAAACTATGGTATTAATTCTTTCAGCTTATATATTGATGGTCAACAAATACCTTCAAAAGCTTTGCAACCATCTTTTAATAATAGCATATTTACATCAGCATATCATACTCTATTCTCGGGAACTGGTATTCACTTTCTTAATGAAGGAAATGGAATCTCTTGTGAACAGTATGGCAAAGGTTACTGTCTATTAGCATTTGACTTAACTCCTGATTTATCAGCTAACTCATCAACTCATTGGAATCTCATAAAGCATGGTAGTGTAAGAATAGAAGTACGATTTGAATCCTCATTAATACAAACAATTAACTGTATAGTTTATGCTGAGTTTGATAATATTATTGAGATAGATAAAAACAGAAATGTTACTGTAGACTATAGTAGTTAAGGTTATAATATGTGTTGTGTGTTAGATTTTATGTGTTATGTGTAATGCATTTTGTGTGTATGTAACTATGTGAAACGTTATAAAATTAAATAAAACAAATTGTATGCAATATATTTTTTTTATTTCTTTATAAATCTTCTATTTAATCTAATACAAAACACTGTTCGAGTTGAAATTTTACATAAGCACACTGACTAAACCACTGAACATGCTGCTGCCAAGGATCATCATCATCTTTCCAATCTTTTAAACCACCACCACAATGGAAACACTTGGTCCCGTCTGCATGGCCAGTATAAAAGAAACCAGCTTCGGCAAGATCTTCAGGTTTCTGTCGCATAACTAGAGGCCAGTTTTCGAAACTAAGCAAACGGCTAGATTTTGAACTGAAGAATGGATATTCAGCTCTTGAGTACTGCATACTCTTCTCGTTTTCTTCTCCACTCAGTGTTGTAGTTTGGTTATTCAATGATGTGTTTTGTACACGTATGCCACACTCATCTCTTCCTTCCGCTCTTGTCTTCCTGTAATTGAAGTAAACAGAATCACATTCACTAATGATCAGCTAATGACTGTCATTGTTAAAAAAGTATTTTTTAACTTTTTCACTTTCTGCTATTGTCTTTGTTATATTGTATACGAGGGCGTTTGTATTGTCGTAGATGCTATCCTTATTAGTCTTTACGTAATATTTAATTCTCGTGGAAGCATGTTTCCAATGATCAGTAGTTGGAATCTTGGATAGCTTCTTCATATCGTACATTTCAATTTTGATGAGATGCGTCGCTTGGTCTCCGTCGTCAGAATTAGTAGAAATGTATGATACACCATCTCTAGCGGCTCGTGCTACGGTTGATGATAACAGCTTCCTCTTTTTTATTTTTGATTCAGCTTCAAAAAAATGATCAATCGATTGCGATTTTCTTTTTCCACCATCGCATGTGTTATTATTAATGACGAGGTTATCACTCTCTTCTTGAGGGGAGAGTGGCGAGTAGTAATACTGTTTATAGGTATCTTCATCGAAGCTCAATGATTTCTGCAACAACACAGTTATCATGTTAATATCAATTTGTTAACACTTAATCATAAAAGTTAAAAAAGTTAAAGTTACAGCCTATTAAAGTCCACTGCTGAACATAGGCCTCCTCTCATTTCTGAGAGGGTTTTAGAGCAAGGAAATGTCCGCCGCGCTCCCTCAATGTGTGTTGGCGAACTTCACATGCCTTCGAAATTTTCTCAGACATGCAGGTTTCCTCACGATGTTTTCCTTCACCACCAAGCACGTGGTAATAAGCACTTAAAATTGCTATTAACAATTTAATTGGTGCTGGCGGGGATCGAACCCGGGTCGCGTACTGTGAAATTTACAGCTAGCGCTAACCATCTGAGTTACCACGGCTTAATCATATACATACACAATATTTAAATAAAATAATACACACACATGAAAATAACAGAAAAAAAGTAATTTAGTCAATAGAATAAACACTTACATCCATAGCCTTTGGTGTATTGAAGTAACACAAATGTACTATTGATAGATCCACTGTAGCCAAACGACCGTACACTAACTCGATGACTGCGTTTGTTGGTCTTATATACCACCAGTAATGCAATTTAATGCAAAAATGCAATTTAATATGTAGAAATCACTATAATTGACCATTCCTATGTTATTCATTGAGTAGCTAGGTACTGTAATAATCTACTAATAGCAGTAATATCATGGATACACTAGATGTACAACAACATCTGAAAAAGGTTCACCCCAGTCTAGAAAATAATGTTTATGCAGCTAATAGACTGCCTATGTATACCCACGTACCAACGTATATAATATGTAATTTGGATACAGATGATAAACCAGGGTCACATTGGGTAGCTTTATATATCGATACGAATGACGTCGGTCAATATTTTGATTCATATGGACGATCACCTGTACGATATCATCTAGAGTTTTTAAAAAGGAATTGTAAAAGATGGAACTGGAATGTTGATAGGATTCAGAATGAGTGGACTTCAGTTTGTGGCGAATATTGCTTAATGTATTTACTATATAAGTTTCAAGGATGTTCAATACATAGTTTTACGAGTATATTTACAAGGAACACATTGTACAACGATATTTTAGTGGATGAGATGTTTCGCTCCTATTTTATAGATAATAATTAATAAGATTTTGTATTTTATAAATAAAAATTGTAACAAAATTATGTAATGTGTTTTATTGATGATTCAGATTAGCGTTGTATAATTAGGAACAAAGAATACAATAGCACTGATATAGTCGACGCACACGCTGCAATGAAGGTGATTAATGAACAATAGAACAATAGAAATAGGAACAATGGGACGCTAATGACGGTGGAGGCCCTTACCGGATATCAATTAGATATTAGCTAATTGATCTACACATCACTTTGATCTACACTACACAAAAATGGACCGCGGATTCGTGATCAGAGCATGCCAAAACCTTTTTTTTTTTTTTTTTTTTGAAGGTAGGGTCGGGCGTCGACGAACGGCGTTGAACCACGTCTGACTCAGGTGGTCTAGAAGTGGTACAACTACACTACTTACATGCAAGTAGACGAAGTGGCAATGGGCTCACCCGTGTCTCCCGTAGTCGCCGACATATACATGGAGGACTTTGAGGAGAAAGCCCTTCTTACTGCTCCTGGAAATCCAAGATTCTACAAGTGGTACGTAGACGATACTTTCACAATTTTACCATCTGACAAAGTAACTGCATTTTTAAACCACCTTAATTCCATAAACCCTAAAATACAATTCACAATGGAGTTAGAGGCAAACAATACTTTAGCTTTCCTAGATGTTTTAGTCATCCGAAATCCTGATAACACTATTGGTCATACTGTGTACAGAAAAAATACCCATACCTACCGATATTTAAATGGTGAATCGCACCATCATCCTTCACAGTTAGCTACCGTGCGAAAATCTTTGTTTCAGAGAGCACGAGAGATCTGTGACAGAAAACATCTGGCCGCTGAGCTTCAGCACGTCGAGCAAGTACTACAAGACAACAAGCTTCAGGTCCCGCGCATACGTCACAGTGACCGAGTGAAGCCAGCCACAGTCGAGCGTGTGCCTGCTGTACTACCCTATGTCAGAGGACTCACAGACAAGGTTGGCTACATCTTGAAGCGAGCTTCCATTAAAACATACTTCAAGCCGCTGAAGAAGATTGGTCAATTTTTACCATCCGTCAAGTGTCACATCCAATGTACACTCTACAAGATGCAGGAGTGTACATTGGATTGTGAATGTGGTCTCTCGTACATAGGACAAACAAAATTATCTATAAAAACCCGCGTTAAAGAACATATAGCTGACTTGAAGCACCGACGTATCGGGAAGTCTGCAGTTTGTGAATATGTTCAAGATCGTCCCCGTCATTACATTAGATTTGATAGACCAAAAATCCTCGCAAAAGAACACCGATTGCTCCCAAGGATGATTCGCGAGGCTATAATTGAAATTAAAAAACATCCTAATTTCAAAAGAGAAGATGGATGGGTGCTGCCATCTACTTGGGATCCCATAATTAATAAAATCAAATACAAACCCAAGTATATCACTGCTAGACTTCAAGATACAGTAAGCTCATTCTGCGTAAATCGAACCAAAAATTAATATTAAAAAACTGAAGGTAGCCGGGTTAACTATGACATAAGGACGTCAAACTCCTCAGTCCTCCGGGTGCTGGAAAGCACACGAAACGTCGGGAATATAAAATAAGTTAATATACGCGATAAAATCCGTAAAATTAGCTTTATTTAAATTGGAAATGAAATCTAAGCTATTTTTAAGGCTATGTTGAATCCATCAGGATAAAAACTAAACTTCCTCCTTCGAGTAAAATCTTTTACTCGAAGGAGGAAGTTTAGATTTTAGCAAGGAAATAAGCTGGTGCACCTATATATGAGACAACTGGACGAATAGGAACATGTTTTTATGTATTTTTGGTAACCCATATAAAATGGCTATTCAATGGCTGCATGAAGCAAGTTCTGTTAATGAGAAATATCAAATTTAGTCCCGTAAATTACGACTTGTATCCTCTTTATTCCGTAATCGTAATAACGACATACATACAGAATATCACTAATTTTATCCCAGAGTTAAAAATCTTTCCGATGTCCAGTTTCCAAGTTCCAACAGATGAGTTGTGCCTTTTACGTAAACGCCTAAAGTATAATTTAACACCTTCGGTCTCCCAAAAATCGTTAGAGACTGTGACCGTTAATACGGAGATGGCTATTGTGATCGGGAAGAAAGATAACATCGTTAAAAGTTTGGTAGCTAATGAAATTCGAGCTGTGCCCGCGTCTTCCCATTTCAATTCTGAGTTCCCTGTTTTTAAATCACTAAGGCAGAAAATAAGGGAAAACGACCTTATTGTTATTTAAGCCGATAAGGGCAATACTGTGGTCATTATGGAGAGTAGCGGGTACAGCCGGAAAGTTAACGATGTTATCCAATATCATATCAATCCAGGTGATGATTTTGAGCTATTGGAGTCTGACCCAACCAAAAAGTTTACTTCGGATATTAAGCTATGTGTGCAATAGTCATCATATGTTTTTCCCGATCACAACTTGTCTCGGAGCAGCCTTGTTCCTATGATTCCTCAAGCACCCATTTTATATGGGTTACCAAAAATACATAAATAAATTCTTCCAGTTGTCTCATATATAGGTGTACCTGCTTATTACATTGCTAAAAAACTAAACTATCTCCTTCGAGAGAAATCTGGATTCAACCCCACTTACAGCCTAAAAAGTGGCTTAGATCTCATTTCCAAAATAAAATATATTCGTATTCCTCCTAAATCCATATTGTTATCTTTAGACGTTGATAGTCTTTTCACAATTGTCCCATCCCTTGACTGTTTGCGTATACTCGCAGATCTCTTTGATAAACGTCGTCTACATCCCGGCGAAACAAACGATTTTCTTAACTTAACCTCTCCCTGTATGAAACAAAACTATTTCCGGTTTAATAACCGTTTCTATCTACAAAAAGAAGGGTGAGCTATGGGGTCCCCTCTAAGTCCCCTAATGGCGGACATTTTCATGGATTATTTCGAAAAACAACATATAGTTGTCAATCAAAATATCTTATATTACAATCGATATGTAGTCGACATAATTATTTGCTGGACTGGCACAAGGAGACAACTGGATGTTTTTCTCAATAAAATAAATAGAGCCCATTACAAAATTAAATTTAAACTTGAATTGGAACAAAATTATTCCCTTAATTTTCTCGACTTAACAATAACAGGAAAAGAATCGTCACATGTTTTCCAAATTTATCGAAAGCCAACTCAAACCAACACGGTCATCTGCGCGTCATCGTGTTATCCGTAGCAACATAAATTAGCCGCTTTTTATTGTTACATTAATCATTTGTTCACTGTCCCATTATTATGTTTCTTATGGTGAGTGTAGAGAACCGGAGACCCCTTTTTACTGGAAACGAGGCATTCCATCTTAGTCCTCCTGGGTGACAACGCATCTGCATTTGGAATCGTAATCGAGGACAGATGTAGATGTCTATGGACCACAGCAACTACTTACCATCAGGTGGACTGTGTGCTCGTTTGTCACCCTAATTCTATACAAAAAGGAAAGAAAATTATTTAAAAGAGCTTAATCATCATCATCATCATCATTACAGCCCTTCACAAGTCCACTGCTGAAGGAATGCCACAAAGCACTGTCCTGAGCCACCTGCATCCATCGACTTCCTGCATATCTAACCAGATTGTCACTCCATCTATTGAGAGGATGCCCAACACTTCGCCTGCCGGTACGAGGCTGCCACTAGAGAACCTTTCTTCCCCATCGGTTGTCGGTTCTTCGAGCTATATGGCTGGCCCATTGCCACTTCAGCTTACTAATCCGTTGGGCTATGTCGGTCACTCTGGTTTTACTGCGGATATCCTCATTTCTGAGTTTATCACGCAGATAAACTCCGAGCATAGCCCTCTCCATAGCTCGCTGAGCGACCTTAAGCTTCCTCATCCGGCCAGCAGTGAAGGACCACCTCTCAGTTCCGTATGTCATCACTGGCAACACGCACTGTTTGAACAGTCTCCTTTTCAAGTTTTGAGGTATATCTGACGAGAAGATGTGCCGTAATTTCCCGAACGCTGCCCAACCGAGTTGAATCCGTCGATTGACCTATCGGTCGAAGTTGGACTTACCTAGTCGGATTATTTGTCCCAGGTAAACATACTTATGAACAACTTCGAGCTTAGTGCTCCCAACAACTAGCGGCATAGGTGTAACATGGACATTAAACATGATCTTTGTTTTGTCCATATTCATCTTAAGACCTATTTGTTGGAAAGCACTATTGAGGTCATTGAGCATAGTGCTAAGGTCCTCCAGCGATTCTGCCATAACGACTATATCGTCGGCAAATCGAAGGTGAGTGATGTGCTCGCCATTGATGTTGATACCGTATCCTTTCCAGTCCAGAAGCTTGAAAACGTCTTCCAATGCAGCGGTGAAGAGTTTCGGGGATATGACGTCACCCTGTCTTACACCTCTCTGCAATTGGATAGGTTTAGTACTCTGGTTCTGTACTCGGATTGCCATCGTAGCCCTACTGTACAAGCACTTCAGCACTTCGATATACCGACAGTCCACTTGGCACCGCTGAAGGGACTGCAGCACCGCCCAAATTTCGACGGAATCAAAGGCTTTCTTATAGCCAGACATAGTGGCAAATTGTACTCCTCTGACTTTTGTACAATTTACCGAAGGGTATGTATGTGGTCTATGGTGCTAAAGCCTTTTCGGAAACCGGCTTTTTCGGGAGGCTGGAAGTTGTCAAGTCTGCGCGCGAGACGATTCATAATGACTTTTGAAAACAGCACGTAGACGCGGCTCAGAGGGGAAATCGTATAAAAGGTACTTGTTTTGGCTCGCCGCTCACTTAGCGGTTGGCCAATGAGAGTCTATATCACCTGAGGATGCCTCGTGTAGAGGCGAAACACGTGTCGTATTATCGTCAGTGGTGTGTCTTGCCTAGTTTAGTGGTGTTGGGAGTAGTGGTGACGGGGATAGTTTACGCAATTTACGCAATGGAGGGCGGGACGTGCTCTTCATACTAGGTAAGACACACCATTTTATTTTACAGAGCGGATTTTTTTAAAAGCTTCAATATCGTCTATTTAATTCGTTAAAAAACTTCATTCCCCATTTTTGTTTTCTCTCAAAATTTATATGTAACCACACCTGAAGTTTAATATATTTAGTAAATAATCATCAAAATCGGTTCATAATTGACGAAGATATCACGTAACGTATGTTCGAATGTATTTCATACAAAAGATATACATTCGAATTGTTAACCTTTTCATGTCTGAAAATAGAATAAAACCTAAACGTTATCTTTATATTTTACGCGTTCGTAAATCGTTTCGATAACCGTTCCGATCGTGAACCATTATGAGCGGGATGTTGAACAAAAATATGCCTGGAACTGACAGTTCGATTTTTCCGGCCTATAAAACAAAATCCGTAATCTGTGCTGGATATATGGGGCCCATTTAATATAGTTTTGTTGAAAATTTTAAATTTATTTACATAAAATTGAAATATATATATATATATATATATATATATATATATATATATATATTATATTGAAAAAACTATAAAAAATAACTAAAAACTTAAATGAACATACTAAAGTCCTATTCCCCGTTGTGCCAAGAACGGTGGCTGCGTTTCCTACTTTGATTGGCTATACCATAAAGCAAATACAAAGAGCAGACGTTATAATTAAATTTCACTGTGTAACAACGCGTGACAATTTGCGGGGTGGAGGGATGCAAAGCCCCGCCCACTACACTATCTACATCTAGCGATAAATAGTAAAACTACTCGAATCTTTCCATATCGATGTTGCAATGTAGCTTAGCTACCTTGACGTTAGATAGCGGCATGTCCACAAAATTTTATAAACTATAAAAATAATTATTATGTTATACTATTATTTTGGCGATTAAAATTTCTTTATGTCTGAATGCAAAACAAATTTCAGTACCTTCGTATGATTATTTTATCATTACTGAGCTCTACGTACCTTTATATTTTTAGTTCACAGGACACAAAGTGTAGCCATCTAGTGTGGAATATATTTAATTATATTTGAAAGCCGACGCAAAGAGATTTTTCTAGAACTATTTTAATAAATTAGGTGTAAAATTACTTACAAATGAAATGTGATACCATCCATAGCATCGGAGCGTCTATCTCATGAAGCAAATACATACAAACAAAGAAAATTTAATTGCCAAAATAATATTTTTAGTTTTCATAATAATTTTGGGAACAGGCCGCCATCTATCGTCAAGTAAACCTCATAAAAAATAACAAAACGACAGGCCCGCAATTAGAATTCAATTATTTTACCCAGTAACCCAACATTCAATATTAAAATGAAGGAAATTGTACTTGGCTGATTTTTACGAAATGTTTAAGTTATATTTAAGTGACATTCTATATGCAAAGAATCACTTAAATACAATTTAAATATGTTTACCATTTCGTAAAAGTCAACTTTCAAGAAAAATTTATGTTATCAATAAAATAAAGTCTCTTTGAAACTAAATATTCTATGTTCAATATTAAGTAGGATATTTAATTTGGAACTAAATATCCTACTTATCTCACTAATATTATAAAGGCGAAGTTTTGTGTGTTCTTTCTGTCTCCTTGAGCTTATTTCACACTAAGTATGTGTAATTTTTTCACGCAGAAACGGCTGGACTATTGTTTATGTGTGGGTTATACTATTTAATATCTCCGAGGGAGAACAAATAATAGACAAATTATTATAATTAATATAATTTTATTTACAAATCAATTATAATATTAATATTTTATTCCAAATTAGGCATCCGAATGCACTTTTTGAATGCCAATCTAAGAACATTAATTTGTATTTAAGTGATTCTTTGCATATAGAATGTCACTTAAATATAACTTAAACATTTCGTAAAAATCAGCCTAAGTACAATTTCCTGCATTTAATATTAAAAGTTGGATTACTGGGAAAAATAATTGAATTCTAATTAGGGCCCTGTCTTTTTGTCATTTTATGAGGTTTACTTGACGAGAATACGGCCTGTTCTCAAAATGATTATAAACTATAAAAATAATATTTTGCGATTAAAATTTCTTTATGTCTGAATGCAAAACAAATTTCAGCACCTTCGTATGATTATTTTACCAATACTGAGCTCTATGGACCTTTATATTTTTAGTTCACATGACACAAAGTGTCACCATCTAGTGTGGAATATATTTAATTATATTTGAAAGCCGACGCAAAGAGATTCTTCTAGAACTATTTTAATAAATTAGTATTGCAAAAATATTTACAAATGAAATGTGATGCCATCCATAACATCAGAGCGTCTATCTGAGTAGTTTTTACACAATAAAACACAGCATTTCATCGTTTTATTCTTAATACTACGAAAATACACAGTATACTAACTAAAGCCACGCCCACTATGATGACGTCAGGACCTACTTAGAATCACAGTGCACAGTTGCTTATGCCGTCTCCCCTTTGTATTAGCTTCATGGGCTATACTTAGCTTTTGAGCGGGAAAAGAATCATTCCTCTTGTCAACAGCAGCGACGACCAGTCGCGAATACAGTTCCTTTAGACTTCACCGTCAGTGTAGCCCATGGACCACCGTTTTTACAGCAAATGGCACAAATATATATTCATCATCTCTCAGAAGAGATTCATATTAGCGCCAATCACTTGGTTATGTTGAATAGAATTATTCTCAAAAATAGGAAGAGAAATTGCATTTACTCTTGTGATAGTCTGTAATGACTAAATGAATGACACTGCCTTGGTTGTCGACTTACCACGCATTAGAACCAAACGATTTTTTCGTCATGCGTACGGCAAAGGAGTGAAATAAGTAGCGAATGTCTAATTCATACGATTACAATATGGGTGTTTTCAAGGCAAAGGTGAATAGCCAAGGTCAAGGTCAAGAAGGCGTGGCGCAATGGCTTAGCACTGAGTTGCTGTGCTGAGAGGCGCTGGTTCGAATCCCGTACAGAACAAGTATTTGCATAGCCTGCAAATAATTGTTCAGGTCAGGTTTACTCTTGTGAAATTTTAATTTTTGTATGTAAACTGAAGAATTATAGTGTACGGGTAAGATTTGTATGTTAAAAAACTTTTTAAGTTTAAAAAAAATAGATTTCATTAAGATAAGTTTTAGCTGTAACATATTTGTCTGCATCACCACTTACCATCAAGTTAAGTCTAGATAGTAGGCAAGCACTGGCTTAGAATAGTTAAAAACGAGAGTAAAAACATTTCATATCCTTGTACTGGTTTGTAGCTTCGGATAAAAATAATTTATTTCCTTCGATATTAGTAATTATTTAAATAAGTATAGTATAGGTGACAAAAAACCGGCAAAGTGCGAGTCGGACTTGCGCACCGAGGGTTCCGAACAAATCTGTAGGTATATAAGTTTCAAATTATTAAAAATATTTTTATTATATGATGTGACTAAAAATTTATGCTTTTCGCAATTTTTCCTTTATCTGTGCTATGAAACGTTGCTTCGTACCAAATTTCATGATTCTGAGTTCACGGGAAGTACCCTGCAGGTTTTGATGCCCTTGCGAATGTCGAAAATTTACGGCATAAACGGCTGTATCTTTTGATCGCGTTGGCTTAGAAGTTTTATTTTTTCATAGCTCTAAAGGACTTGAGTATTTGATATGAAGGATTTGAGTATTTGATATGAATTTTAGCTTGATACCTCTACGCGTTCCTGAGAAAAAGGGCCTTGACAGACAGACAGACGGACAACAAAGTGATCCTATAAGGGTTCCGTTTTTTCCTTTTGAGGTACGGAACCCTAAAAAGCACACATTTCTAGTATTAAGTTAATTCTGTGCCCGAAAGCGATGCGTTGTCAAGCCAGGGGACAAGATGGAATTTCCTATTACCAGTAAATACAATACAATATAATTAGTTCAGGAATCAAGGACAGCATTTTTGGCACATCACCGCAGGGAGAGGTTGTATGGTAATTTTTTAGGATTTTTTTTATAATGCTAATGAATATAGTATATTGTAAGTTTACCATGTAGTAGCAGTGAAGTATATAAGAATATCCACTATCCCATATAATTCCGTGGGTGACGTAATTGGCGACAAAGGTAAACAAATCTGGAGATGGACAGCAGCTTCCTTATAACGACTAAAAAAAAACTCGGTTGTCAACCCGCTAGCCAATCGTGGAAACTATGGCAAATGATGATGATAGTGATGATGAATAATTTCTATAGTTTTTTTCCGGTAAGCGCTAAGAGTAGTTTCTACGTCTGGAGCATTTTCGAAATATTTTCCGTCCTTTCTCTACAGTATCTCCACAGTTTATTTCATTTTCACATATAATTTCCATTAAGGTTCTGATTTATACCCTCATTTTGTTGTATCCCGACAATGTTCCACGACACTGATCCTAACATTAGACAAGCCACGACCCAAATAACACCCTAAGCCTCATTAGTGTAAAAAATAGGCTCGCCTGTCCTTTGTCTGTGTGATAAATAGTGAGTCGGAGTTTGACCCCGAGTTTGTTGCCTTTAGAAAATACCCTTTGGGATTTGCACATAATAGATGGTCTGGCTTAATTTAATTAAAATCATAAAATTTCGGATCATATTTTTTACCATTTACAGCAAAGAGTATAATTAGATTGTTCCAATATCACTGATATGTTTTCAATTCAATTATTTATGGAGTTAGAGGCAAATAATTCTTTAGCTTTTCTAGATATTTGAGTCCTTCCAAATCCTAAAAACCCCATTAGTCACCACCAGTACGTCGATCTAGTTTTGTATGACAACAAGCTACGGATTCCGCGCCTCCGTCATAGTGACCGCGTGAAATCGGCCCAGTCGGGCGTATGCTTTCTGTACTACCATTATATGTTGAAGGAGTCACAGTTGAAGGAGTTAAAGCGATTTTCCATAAATACGATAAGTCGCTGACGAAGATTTGTCAGTTCTTACTATCCGTCAAGCGTAATATCCCGCTACAAGAAGATAAATAAGTAGTGTATTGTAGACATTATTGGCTGTAATGGATGGATGGTTGGATGTATTTCTGTAGTACACCGGCCGCCTTCAGTTGTTAGAAATTACAATTTCTATAAACCTTAACTTTAGTTGGTTCATTCAGTCCAGGGTTAAAGCAGCTGCAAGAAAACTAGACGTCCATACTAGATCGCGGCGACACTAGATGCCGGGACAGCTTATTATCAGTATTCTTCCGCTCTTAATTGCAATTTGACACGCGTATTGATGTTTACAGTACCAGACATCTCGCATCTTAGACGCTACTGCCCGTCGTTGGTCTGAATATTTACGTTAAGCGTTAACGAGATTAAACCGCCATCTATTGGAAATCACTAGAACTTTCTGGCATGTCCCAAAATATATCTTATGAAACAGTTTGGACAAAATTGAACAAATAATATTTCAGGAATAAAACATCGATTATTGATGACGTATAGATGATTATGGTGGTCAAACAACAACTTTCTGTGTAGCGTAAAACAGGGCTTTCAAAGTTTTAAATAAACATCAACGGAATACAGAATGAGTAATAGTCTTCACCAATTCATGTGCTCCATACTGTTTTAAAATTTGTGCGGTCATGAGCGGAATGCATGATGAATGACCTCCCTTTTTTCATTGTCTAATCTGCCTCAACCACAATAGCGAAGCCTGTGTATTCTCGAAAGCTAAATGATAAAAGCATTTCCGAACACAAAAAAAAACTTGCAAATGTCGGGTGCCAGTACCTCTGCCAAGTGATATGTCGAAATAATTTACGCAATCGGCCCGCTGATACATTATCAAGACAAGTTCAACCGTATTAAAGTCCATTGCTGAACATAGGCCTCCCATACATTGCCTCATAGGGGAGATATTGGCAACTCCATGCTTGGCAAGCTGCTTGGCGACCGCAGTTTTTCTTATTTTAGAAGTTGTTAGGAAGACGCTATTGCCCATCTCCTGATTTGTTTCCTTCTGTCGCCTCTTACGACAGCCACGGGATAAAATGGGGTATTGGATATTCTTACACTGCCACTACAATGTAAAGTTAAAAACATAAATGTTTTATAAAAAAAAAATATTATTTTATTATTATTGAGTTGCGCTACTATTGTAGCGACCCGAAATGTTTCATAGATCGGTACTGACTGCTTTTCAGCAATAATACGCGGACGGTGAGAGTTGCCTCCCTGATGCCTCGTGTAAGAGATAGTTACATTGACCTTGTAAGTACTGAGACAAAGCTGATTGCTGGGCTATTTATTATTTATAAACATTAAAGAATTGTTAAATTTTTTGTTAAATTGTAAGACTGATTACCAAAGTATAGTTAACCCTTAACTTGGCAGAGTGCATCAGTGGATACACTACTCTTTAAAAAAATATTGTAGGAAAACTAAACGAATTTTGACATAGATTTTCTTGTAATAAATTAGTTTATGAACTATGATATTTAGTAGGATTTATAGTTTTATTGCTGGTAACACTGAACTGTCAGTAGCCCGCAAGATGGTAGACCGTAAGCAGGCGTCTACGCACAAGCCGGTAAGTATTATGTATTTTGCTACTTTTTTATGCATTTTTCATTATTATTTGAAGTGAAAGTAAATGCAGTAATACTATATTATTCCTGGATGTAATTTTTTGATATCAAAACTTTATATATTCGATTTTACAACTCAGTTTGTCCATATGTATCTCTGAGTATACACTGCGAGAAACGCAAGAAACTAGTGCTACTTTGACATGTGTCTATGAAGATACACTGCCAGTTTATCAGTGAATGTATGTCTATGCAAAAAAAAGATAATTGTTGATTTTTTATATTCCTAATCAACACATTTAAATAAATTAAAAAAAAATAATTTGTGCAACACTTGTACAGTAACTGTAGTAGATAGAAATATTTTTTTTTATAATTATGTATGCTTTGGTACAAATGCTCATACATATTTAAGATAAGTTGTACGATAATAAATGTTTGTTTCCAGATTTCACAACAAAAGCTTCAACAACAACTAAACAGAGCCCGCAGAATTCTAGCCCTAGTTCCAAAATCTGGAGCTAGATCAGATGTAGGTAGCAGAGATGATTCAGCTGATGAGTTATATAAGTATATCCCTCCAACTCTTTCAGACAGTAGCTCTCCACCTCCATCTTTGTCATCGTCTTTGTTGGATCTAAACCTATTATCGGATAGCAATAAAGAGATAGATGAAATAACGCACAATTCTCCAGCTTTGCAACTGTACTCATCGCCTGCAAGTGATACTTGCGCTTCGCCATCAATTTGGTCACCAAGGCAATCATCATCAATTTTACTGTTACAAGCTGCTGAAATTAGTTCACCAAAGCCAGGGTGTTTCGGGCATTGTATATGACTTTGGTATATGGAGGGGAAGATACATTCCAGTTCACTTTGTTTACCGAAGAAGAAGAAAGCATGGGATTAGGTGCAAAAGTCGTCATAGCTCTAGCCAAATCCATTTGCCAGCCTGCTTGTAAAATCTTTATCTCAATTGAATTGATGCACCGACTGAGAAATGGATACGGTATTTTTTCTTTGGGAACTGTTAGATTCAACCGACTTCGTGGAGCATCGGAGAAATTTCCTACTGATAAAAAAATAAAAAAGAAAGTGAGGTACACATGCTCAGGTTGTGTATAACAAAAACAAGATTGTTGTTACCAAGTGGTACGACAACAAATGCGTTACTGTTGCAAGCACATACGTAGACTCACATACTCTCCAAACTGTACCACGGTATAACAAAGTACTGAGAAAGAAAATACCAGTACCATGTCCACGAATGATAAAGGAGTACAACTCCAATATGGGTGGCGTGGATTTAGCGGATATGCTTATTGCATTATACAGTACAGAATTCAAGGGACATCGCTTGTATCTACCTCTGTTTTCGCAAATCCTTGAAATATGTAATATGTGTAATATATGTAATATGTAATAACGCTTGGATTATGTACCGACGAGGTGCATCAAATAAGTCAAAATTAATGCCATTGAAAGAATTCAGATATGAAATTTACCGAAGCTTACTTTTGTTTGACAGAGGCGTTTCTGCCAATAAACTCAAAAATTATGTACCCCTAATAAAAAAACGAGCTGCAGAGAGACCCATTGTCGCTGTATGATATGTTCAAGTTGGGCATATGCCAGTATTTCAAACTAAAGGCAGGTGGAAAAAATTGCACAAAAGGCCAATTCATTGTCAAAAATGTAAATTAAGACTTTGTTTGGTAGAAGAGCGCAACTGTTTTCATGCATATCATACCAAATAGTATTGTAAAGCAAATAATTTGTATTGTTTGATTATATAACGTGATCTCATAATTATAAAACTGTTTATTTGATAATAAAAATGATAAATAATTGTTGATTAATTACAATTAGAATCTATTTTTTGTTACAATGTAAACATGGCACTGTATCTGTCAGGATACGTACTTTTTATCATGTAAATAGTTGCTTACCTGGCAGTGTGCACTGCAGGATACGTTCAATAAAAAAATATCTAAAAGCAAAAGATTTTTTTTAATATTTTATTCACCTTTTATTTACCTAATTAAACACCCTGATTGAAAGAAAAACAATAAAATAAGGAAAAAAAATATCTGTCAAGTAAAGGGTTAAAAAAAGCTATGTAATTGATTACAAAACCTGAGTTTTATTTATTGTCAAACCTTAACCATCCCATCATGACATTGGTATTTAGTACACATGGGATGCAAACCCCTAATTTTTTATGTTTAATTTTATTTTATTTTTTTTGTTACTTGTTAAATGAGTTCTTTTTGTTATATTAGTAATAGAGAGTTTCTTTTTCCTTTGGCTACTGTCTATCTAAAATATATAAATTATTATTACTATTGTTACATTACACGTAACTCATTGAATGCAATAAATTATAATATTACGGTGTTTATGGATTATAGTAACCCAGGGGTTACAGAGGTGATCGCTACCAAGCTTATTCTAATGAACTACTTATTCTACAACATAATACCTGATGTATGATCGATCCGTGGGGTCCACGTGCGGTGAAGTTCCTAAAAGAACTGTAGCCGCGACTGCTCGTTGCTGCTGGTGATAAGAGGGCTGGTTCTATTCTTGCTCAAAAGCTAAGTATTCAGCGAAAAAACGCAGCCAGCGTTGTTGACACAACACCACGGTGATTAGGACTGTATGACAACTCAAATTTATAGTTTTAGTTTTTCTTTATTATAGCTTTTTATATTGCGTGTATCCTTTTAGTTAGATTTAACTTTATACTATTTTTAACAATGTAAATGTAAAAAAAAACATTTAAAATAAAAATGGTGGAGGGACATACACGATTGTCAAAAGGTTCTTCTTTTAAAAAAAAGTCCCGCTGTTGTTCTAGATGGTTCTTCCCGATACAGAGATTTTTTCTGAACCAGCGGTAAATTAAATATAAGAATGAATTTGAATAGGTATTATTAACAATATATATTTAAACATAAACTATATAATTTTCGTTTATTCGTGGCGACAACTAAATACAGTACGATAAAATCAATATAAAAGGAAAATAATGAAAAATCTTATTAATATTCGTATTACACTGCAGCAACGAAACGGTCACCCACTCAGCATAATTAAGCTTACAGCGATATTGTCACATCACTTTTATTCTGTCCATACCTTGGCCAAACAAAATAACGACGACTAATAAAGTACGCATATATTAGGTTTAAAGAATTTATTTTCAAAAAGACAAACAATGCCACTTACATGAAAATAATTATTACATTTTATTAATTTTATTCTAATGGTCGCCGAACACTCACTCTAAAGCTTCACAATCTCAATTGAATGGTGAAAATTTTTCCTTTATATATTCAGACAGCTGAGACTTAAAACTATTGAATGAGCTTACATTTTTTATATTACAAGGCAATTTATTATAAATCAATGCTCCTTCAAAAGTAATGCTTTTTTTTGCGTAATTTGTTCGTACTTTTGGTAGTACAAGTAAGCTAGGTCGACGAAGACTGCGTTTCAAAATTTGTGATTTCTTTACAAAAGACAAGTTAGTGTGGATGGTTTTATCAAGTATTTTCCTAATTAAAATGCAAGTATTATATATATATGTAGTTGTTGAACGTTCATAAGTTTTGTTTCTTTGAAAATTTTACAAGTTGGTGTTAGATACGGATAGTGAAAAAGTATTTTTATTATTTTATTTTGTATCCTTTGAAGTTCCTGTAACTTAGTTTTAGCAGCGTTGCCCCAAATTTCAATAAGATAAGTTAAATGTGATTTGACTAAAGAGTTATAAATAGTGTACCGCATTTTTTTTAGGTAGGCAATGGGAAATATTGTGAAGTGATCCAGTAAGTGCCGAAAGTTTATTTTTAATGTGATCTATTTGGTTATTCCATGTTAAGTAGCTGTCCATTCTCAAGCCTAGGTATTTTTCACAGGTTTTTTGTTCTAAGGGGATGTTATCAATTGTCAGTGGGTCATGTAATGGTATAGTTTTGTTTTTTGATTTAAAAATTATGTAACATGTTTTAGAAGTGTTTACCGTTAGCAAATTGAATTGGAACCACTCAAACAATAGTTCTAGATCTTCTTGCGCTTGCGAGATAATGTCATGTATATTAGATCCGAAATAAAACAGACATGTGTCGTCAGCGTACAGAGTTATATGACCATGTAGCCCTAGTTCTGCGATGTAGTTTACATAGACTAGAAATAGGAGTGGTCCCAGTATGGATCCCTGTGGCACGCCATGCGTGACAGGTAAGGCACTACTTTGAAAATTATCCAGCTTCACTACTTGCAATCTATTTGATAGGTATGATTTAAGTATTTTACGAGCACTTCCTTTGATACCGATTCTTTCAAGTTTTTCTAATAGCAATTTGTGACTTACAGTATCAAAGGCTTTTTTTAAATCTATAAAAACACCTAAAACCACTTGCCGTTTATCTATACTATCTTTAATTTTCGTCGTTAGATCGATCGTTGCGGTAGTGGTGCTACTTTTGGCTCTAAATCCATATTGCCGTTCTGATATAAAGTTAAAAGAATTTAAGTAATTTACTAAGCGGTTATGTATGACTTTTTCAAAAATTTTTGACATGACCGGCAATATTGATATCGGACGATAGTTTCCTGGGTCGGTTTTAAGTCCCGATTTATAGATTGGTGTTACCTTTGCAACCTTCATAGTATCCGGAAACTCCCCATCGATCATAAGTTTATTGAAACATCGAGCTAAGCCATGTGTTATCAAATTTTGTAGGCACTTTATCACTTTTGTGCTAATTCTGTCTATACCACTACTAGAATTCGAATCGAGGCTTTGTATAATTTTGCTAATTTCACTAGCAGTGCATGGGGCTAGTGTAGAAAGTTCATTACCATTTACTGTTTGTGTTTTGGAGAAAGGAGAAGTAGCGCTACTATGATATTTCTTAGGTATTTTATCTGCTAATTGGGAGCCAATAGTTGAAAAATATTCATTAAAAACCTCGCAAATCTCGACCGTGTTACTGATTGATTTGGAATCTACAATAAGTTTTGGAGAAGCACAATTTTGTTTAATTTTATTGTTTGCTAGATTGTTTATAAGGTGCCACATTTTTTTTGGGTTATTAATATAATTTTGAAATAGTTTATAATAGTAGGAATTCTTCGTAGTTTGTATATTGTTTTAATATTGGCATAAAACAAAAAATTAAAACATTTTTTTTTATTGGAACAAAATCTACATGTTTCGGATTACAGATTTACAATTGTTTGTGCGTGTGTGCATTGTGAGGTGAAAACATGTATGTTTGTTTGTGAGCTAATAATATGTATTTGTCGCAACTTATACCATCTTCAAAGTAGTAAGCGAAAATACAGCTTTATATTTCATTAAATATATCTGATTCTATTTATATAAAAAAAAGACTGCATTAGGTACTTTTATCAACTAAAATGAATTAACTTTTTCCATAACTGTATTATTTTATGTATTTTATTATTAGGCCCAACCTTCATAAATATGTACGCAGAATGATAAGCGCCAGACCCTTTAAGCCCAAGGCTCCGCTGTAATAATTTGTATAAATTACTTCCCGGGGAAAAAACTGGGGAAACTGACATTTTTATCGCTTAACTTATCGCAGCTGATGTCTTCCGTATTTTATTACTAGTGATCACTGGATCTCGACTTCAGTGCCACCTACCAGATGCAGTTGTAAATCTAAACCATCCAGGGATCCATTCAAACACATACAAAAAATGTTATCATAATCAGTCAAGCCATTTTCGTGTTTTAGCGAGATTAACGCACATCAATTGGTTTCATATATTGTAAACATTTTTAATTGAAACTTAAGAAGCAATTATTTGCAAAAAAATTTGGCCGGCTCTGTTACTCTGGTCCTATTGGCGATATATTTATTGCAAAGCTTGTCACGCAGATACCGACTGTCGAGTGATCGCATGCGTGACTGCCGATTATGTGGTCCTGAGTTCGATTCCCGAAAATTTTCAAAATTGTGCTAAACTGATTTATTGGGTTTGTCTGTTGAAAAGTTATCTGTAGGGGCTTAGAGTCTGGATATTAGCAGTGATTCAACCTTGTACTTCGGAAGGCACGTAAAGCAGTTGGTCTTGCGCCTGACCTCTCTCCGGTCGTGTCTGATTACCGTCCCTTCGGACTATGAGGGTGGGGGTATACAGAGTACGCTCCTGTTCTTGCGCACACACTCATACAATAAAATTCTGTCCTGCGCAGATGCAAAGTCATCGTTAAAACTGGCTACCGTGATCGACATTTAGTCTGGCGAATATTATTATTATTACCGCATTTTTTTATTTTAAGCTGTTATCAGCAGCAGCATTGTGCTTTTGCATTTCCATCTGTCGACTTTTACACCAAGCACGGATTTACACTGTTGTTTGAGAGTTTAAAGCGTTTTATATAATCCAAGCTTATGTATTTGTATATTTTTATTGACACCTAAGCGATTGACAGAAATTTGATGGACGCAGGTGGCTAAGTTCTTTTATTTACTCATGTGGCTCGGAAACTCGTTTAGTGGCGTCTCTTGGGGAGAGGGTTATAATGAGGAAGCAAATAATAATTGTGTTACAGGTAAGTTTGTTTAATTAAGGATTGTTGCAATATCTACAATAACTAATTAATTGCTGTAATTAATTAAATTTAAAACTAGCCTAGGTTGTACAACATTAGGAGAGAAAATGCACGCACATAAATTTTTGCTACTACAATGAATTTCAGGCACTAAAACTGTACGGTACATTTGGCCCAGTGAACTAAAGCAATTGGTTATTGATATTATTAAGCATGGTTATGAGTATTTCCGGTAGCCGTGCGGTATTCCGTACCATTACCTCTGAGGTTGCAATAAAACGAGTAAGCCATAAGCGATCCGCGACTTTATAACATGGGTTGTTACTTTAACATAGTATCTAAATTGGTCTGATGTTTCCATTGATTCATTTACTAGATACGAGTAGCTTCTATTATTTATGTGTACTAGCCAGGTTAAAGTGGAATACTGTCAGAGATTGTACACGGGTAATCTATGAGTCATCTCTGACGGCTCCGTGGCGCAGTGGCTTAGCAATCAGTTGTTGCGCTGGGGGCCGCGGGTTCGAATCCCGCACGGAACAAGTATTTGTATGGCCTACAAATAATTGTTCCAGGTCTGGATGTTTGTCCTTGTGCAATTTACGAGTATGTTTGTAAACTGCCTCCATGACACCGGAGAATATCCTCGTGTGGGGGTAACGTTTTTAAAAAACGAAAAAACAAATGTCGCTGGATACCTCACGCATAAAATCGTACTTAGAATGTTGCTGGGACTTTCCTTTTACTGCAATGCTTCATACATGTTTGCGAAAAATCGAGCGTATGATTTCACCACAAAGTTTACTTCACCTGAGGATGCCTCGTGTAGAGGCACGTGTCGTATTATCGACGGTCGTGTGGCTTTCCTAGTGTAATATTGTTAGAACAGTGGTGCTGAGATTGGTGGTGGCAGAGATTGTGCACGCAATTAAGGGAGGGCATTACTATACGCGGATAAGCAAATTAATTTTTAAGATTTTCAATCTTTTATTATACTATATCATTCATTGTATTTCTTTTATTTACTGTAATTCCAGTAAGAATTGGTGCATAAGTACGATTAGTTTCGAACGGGAAAAATATATTTATATTATTTTATGAAACACAAAAAAAGTCATATGATTTTTTACGATAAAGTTAATATTTTCGGAGTTATGAATCTTTACAGTTTGAAAAATCCTTAATTCGATACATTTGACCAATTAAAAATGAATAAAGAACTAGAATAAAATATAAAATATTTTTTTTTATATTATTAAGACAATTGACAATAAAATCATTATAATAGTTAGAATTTAAAGTACAGTTGTTGTAGATGTATTTAGATGGCAGGATGGCTGTGCCTCCGCGGTTTCTTCCATCCCGATTGCTAACAATTTATCGCTTATGACTCACAGCACACGTAACACTTGTGTACAGTTTCAGCGTAATACCACGTGCGATAAGAACTTGTTCCAACAAACTCATTTGCAAACAACGCGTCGTCTTTATGGCTTAAGCAGTGGTCGCGCACCGCTATTACAGTTTATTACAGTACATTACGGTTCAATATTTTTTGTGTACGTGGTAGAGACATGCTGCAGCTATATTAGTAGTAAAATTGTAGCACGAGTTGGTCAGCTCGACCGGGGAAGGACCACGCTTTCACAGAATACCAGCTTAAAATAGCAGCTCAACACTGCTGTGTTTCGTATGGTGAGTGTAGAGAACCGGAGACCCTTTTTACTGGAAAAGAGGCATCCCATCTTAGTCCTCACGGGTGACAACGCATCTGCATTTTGATTATTTTTATTCAATTATAAATAATACTTATGGGAAACCACTCTTGATACTTAATTTACCACTGATTCGGAAAATAATAAATAATAATCATTTATACTAAATCACGGTCCTGAGCCACCTGCTCAGGTGGCTCAGGACCGTGCTTTGTGGCATTCTTTGGGGGAGGCCTATGTTCAGCAGTGGACTTGTGAAGGGCTGTAATGATGATGATGATGATGATATACTAAATCATGGTTTCTTGCTGGTTTTTCCCAGGGCAGACCTGGAAAGAAACAGCAAGAAACCCTCAATTACTTTTAACAAAAAGTAACAGTTAACAATCATTAAAGTTACATAATAATTACCAACACAAAACAAATTAGAAATAGCGTGGTAGCGATCATTTCATTCCCAGGGATATTTATCATCCATAAATTTCTTAATATTTTACTAACCGTCTTTATACAAACTCTGTTTAATAAAGTTTTTAAACTCAGTCAGGTTTTCATATTTTTTATGGGTTCTGTTGTAAAAGGGTATACATCGCCCCAAGAATAAATTACTGACAATAGAAAAAAATATTTTTACATTCTGAAGTCGGAGCTTTGTTTCGGCATAACACTTGTCTTAGCATCGTATTCAGAATATCAAATTACTTTGTTCTTTTAATTTCTTTAATGTCGGCTAGTACGTTTTATTAAAAGTTAATATTTGGAGGTCAACCATTCACATTAGCTTCTAAGTTAGAAACATACCATTTATATTGATAGAAGTAGACGTTAATCTGCCGTAAGCCATTATATAAAATATGATAAAAATTCCAAAATTGTTGTTAAAAAGGTCATCAAAGATTTTTTTTAAATATCATTATAAAACGTTAATTTATGACATTTTTTTATAATTAGTGCATGAAAATAAGACAGAGCGGGAGATGCTCTTGAAACTAAATAACCGTTACCGCCTACCCAATAGATAGCTTGATAAGGAAGATATTTACTATAGTTGCCACGCTTGGCACGCGGGTTGGCAACCGCATTTTTTTATTTTTAGTCGTTATGAGGAAGATATTGCTGCCTATCTCCTGATTTGTTGCCCTCTGTCGCCTCTTGTGACACCCACGGGATGATATGGGGTAGCATATATACTTACACTGCCACTACATGGCAATTCTTATCTCCCTCAAACTAAATAAGCCCTTATCTAACAGTCGGAAGTCATTCAATGTATGAGAAACAGTAGGAGTCCATACATAGGTTATATGATCTTTACCATGAAAGGTCATATAATCATAGCGTCGAATTTAGGAAATATGTAAAAAAATATTCAAAAATATTTAAAAGAGTGTGCTCCACAGCCAAGTCTTTGCATTTGAGCAACAAAATTAAGACTGTTTCTAATAAAACTAAAATGACATGGAGTATAATTAATAGCGAAACTGGTCAATTCAAACTACCAATTAAGTGTTAACAACTAATTAACTGAATCAGATCGGGACGTTGCAATGGTTTTTGAGAAATATTTTTCTGATATTCCGATATTAACCTCTAAGTCACTGAATTCTTCTCCTGCTGTCGCCGAATCATTAGTTAAACAAAATGTAAATGCATGTACAAAGAATTTTAGATGTGGAGGATGAGGAGGTGATCACTACCAAGCTATTTCTAATTTTTGTGTTGTTAATTTATGTAACATACATGATTGTACACTGTTATTTAAAAAAGTCCCGCTGGGTTTCTTGCTGATTCTTCCCAGGACAGAAGTTTTTTTTTCGAACCAGTAGTAATTTAACAAAAAGGTGACTTTCAATAAGTATTATTTACAATCTATATTGAATAAAAAAGTTTCTGTTTCTGTTTCTAATTCTTGCGGACGAATCTTAGCTAATTTTAACATATTATATAAACAAAATCATTATGAATTCGACCACAATAAGCAAAGTAATTTTTACCAACTTAAATACAATGGATTTCTGCAAAAAACGCCTGATTCTATTAATTATTATCATTATAAATTCTTTCACTCATTGATAAAATACAATTTGTTTTTGATATCATCCTTTAATCCCGATACATACTATAAGCTATTATACGAAGAGAATGACTCCAGTATACGCTTACTTCTTCGAACTGTCAAAAGCCTTTGATCGCGTAATTTGTGACCGCTTATGGGAAAAGTTGGGGTATGCGGGTGTGCCGATGGAGTGCATCTCCCTCCTAAAATTTTGATAAAATATTTGGGACAAATTATGACAGCAGACCTCCGGGATGGCAAGGAAATAGAAAGGGAGTGCAGGTCGTTGACAGTGAGAGCCAATATGCTTGTTAGTATGTTCACTAGATGTACAGATACAGTTAAAATAACGCTTCTCAGAGCCTTTTGTCAATCATTTTATTCTAGTGTCCTGTGGGTGACATATACGCATCGAGCTCACAATACTCTGTGCGTACAGTATAATAACGCTGACAGGATGTTGTTGCGGCTGCCATGACATTGCAGTGCGAAGAGATCAGCCTCCCTCTTGCAACGCTTGCGAAACAGTAATAACAGCATCCTGAGAGCGATATCTGTAAGATGTGACTGTTCCATACAGAATCACTGGGTGGGCATAGTCGTAGGATTAAAATAATGTGTAGAATAAAATAAAATAAAATAAAATAATGTGTAACTACTTATAGTTCTAACATAGTCAATATTGTTACTAACAACATTAGTATATGGACCGTGGGCTGAAATAAAATTATTATTATTATTATTTAATAACAAGTTACATTAATTTTTTTATCCCATTGATGTTATTATTAGTTAAATAATATCTATTTAAATAAAATTAGTTTTTACGGATTTTATCGCGTATATGAATTTATTTTATATTGCTGACGTTTCGAGCACTTTAAAGCATCCATGGTTACGTGGGGGGACTGAAGTGTTTGACTTCCCAATGTCATAGTTAGCCACGGCTACCTCCATATAAATATTGTTACTGCGTAGATCGGAACAAAAATTATTAATTTTTGCCTAAAGGTATTTATTGTTGGTATCCATTGATAACCCAGAACTCAAGAGAAAGAGCAAATTGTAATTTACATTTGTCCTTAATTCGTAGTAGTAATAGTATTTTATCGGACCCGTTATCAGATGACGCCAAAAAACTGTATTTGTTAGTTAATAAGAGATTAAGTAACTAGTAAACATAATAAGTTTATTTGTTAGTAATTATATTTAAGATTTTTTTGTAACTACCAGGGCGGCATAATCGCATCAGCGACAAAGCCCTCTATTTATGAATAAAAAAAAATCCATTGATAAAATGATTTCCCTCTTATCGTATTTGTAAGCAAGTTATGCTTATTTTATACTCTAAGGCTTGCCGTTCTAGATATAATACTTTAATAATTATTATTAATTTTTTATCTCATTTATATAATTATCGTTATAAACACATTCATTGATAAAATGCTTTCCCTTTTAGACATAATCCTTTAATAACAAGCTACTTAAATCCCGAGAACAGATATAATGGTTGTTTGATAAATTGGCCTAAACAAAGATTAGAATATTCAAATTAGTTTTACGAAACCGCTGTCCATTTGCATAATTAAGGTTTTATGATCAACGGATTTGAAAACAAAGCCTGCTCGCATATCGTCCCTTGTCCTCGCTTTTCAACTGTCTTTTATTAATATAAATAATATATATGTACGTATAAAAATGTGCGTTAAACATTAATTCAATATACATTTACTGTTATATGCGGTAGTATAACTTATTTTGTGTCACGAAAAACTTGTTATTGCACTGCAATTTTTTAAATATAGTCTCGCGAATCGTTTTTGATAGGAACCGGTGTTCTGCAGGGGCGATCTTGAACATAATCATATACTGCAGATACGTTAAGATAAATAAGATGCAGGGATTTGTGGTAGTATTTCTTCATTAATCAAATATGAAATGCAATGGAAATCCATTACCCCACGCTTGACGTATGAGGCTATTAAAAAAAAGGCAGAAAGACCTCATATCTCGATAGAAGGTATTATTCTAAATGTAAAAAAGAGTTTCACTGAATTTACTGAGAAAGAAAGCGTGGCGCTTGGAGGAAATTCTCTATTCATGAAATTTTATGGCGTGTGAAAAAAGTGGAATAGTGTCATCTTTATTTTATTCTATTATTGACCAATGAAAAAGAAGACCAATCAATGGTTCCCCTTGCGGTAGTGCGGAGTTTGTTCTATGATATATTGAGTCATTAGTAAATTGTTATAGTGGGATGTAGCCTATTTGCAGGGTGCGGACCGTGAACTCATAATGTCGTGGGTTGGAGGCAACGATACAGCAGACGAACTGGCCAGAAGAGGATCAGCTCTGGCCACAAGGTTCTAATGAGACTGAACAATCCCCAGATTAGGATAGCAACAAGTGTTATCACAGGACACGGTAACTTTAACAAACATTTATTTACTATAGGTGTTACGGACAGTCCTCTGTGCAGGGCATGTATGGGGGAGGAAGAAACGGCGGCTCACGTGTTGCTGAAGTGTCCTGAAGTCGCTGTATACAGGGCTAAACATCTCGGCACGCCGGGATCACTCACCGAAGTTGCTTGCTACATCAAAGGACTGTTGAACTTCCTCGGGGAGATTTCATGGCTCGAATAAATACAATATCCCTGCCCACACGCACAATACGCGCTTGGACGTGGAGTTGCGGAAAACAGCTCGTTTATTCAATTCAATTTAAAAAAGGTCGTGGGTTGGAATCCGCCATTCGACAACTGTCGTATACCCCTCCTAAAACAAGCATTTTAAGCTTACCAGGAGTGGGTAAAGAAAATATCACTAATGTTAATAGAATTGTTATTGTTTAAAAAAATAAGTCTTTACAAGGCCAATTGGTAATTCATCGTATAAAATTGTAATCTACTCACTCGGGAACTACTAAATTTTTAGGCCTGCTAACTCAAACAAGGCCAGATATATTTAACTTCAGTGTTTATCTTTAAAATATGCTCGAAGTTAAACAATATTTTGAAGTCATCAATATTTCGATAAAGGAAAACGTGACTCTGATATACCTAAAGTACTTGGTAAGCCTATTCGATAGCGAAATCTTAAAGTCAGAATATAAGTAAAAACTTGCAGTTGCCAACCCGTTTGGCAAGCATGGCGGCTACGACAAATGTATTCCCAATATTCAATCTATGGGGGAGACCTATGATTAGCCTATAATGCTATCGTTTACAAGTACCTATATAGGACTTTTAATTGAGCACATTGTATTGATTTAACAAAACATAAACCAGAGTTAATAATATAAGTTTGTTAAGTTAACGCCCATTGCAAACTCGCAAGACACGCGTACTTCAATCCCGCACGCTATTGCAACGCAAAGCGTAACAAGCCGGTATTACCTTCTATTGATATAGCATACTTATGTGATTACGATTACGTGGTAGAGCCATGCTAAAGCTACTCGTATATTACTTGTATGGTTGTAGCACGAATGGGTTGGGCTTGAACGGGGAAGAAGAAATATAAGAAGAAACATAATAAACAAATCAAATCTAACGTAACTTATCGCAACTTTAAGTTTTTCGTAACAATGTGATTTGCTTATACCCATATTAGAAACCCAACATTTTGTACTGATTTTATAGAAAAAATAAACGTAGCACTGTAATGCAGTATTTTCCGTTATGAAGTAATTAAACAGTACGACATCAACAGACTTTGTTTTTTTTTTTTTTTTTTTTTATAGGAGAGGGGGCAAACGAGCATGCGGCTCACCTGATGGTAAGTGACTACCGCCGCCCATGAACAACTGCAACACCAGGGGAATCGCCGATGCGTTGCCGGATGTTGTTTGTGATAAACAATTACAATATTCGAAGGTAGATTGTGTTCTTTCTGTACAATAATAGTGGTTTTACTAAAACATAGTACACACAAAATTTACCGATACTTTGTTAATTCTTTTCCTATATTTTATTATTTTCTACATATTTGAATCAGTAACTATAAAACCAGGATATATCAAGTAATAAGTATATTATATATTGTTTCATATAGTTTAATGTAAATAAAATATGTATGGAGAGTAACTGAGTGTTAGTTAATCCAGTTGTACTTATACGCTAATATTTTTTTAAATTTGATTAATGTATACATAAGTAAGTGGCGTGTAAGTATGTGTTATGATGAATAGAATAGAATAGAATAGAATAGAATAGAATAGAATAGAATAGAATATTTTTTATTCAATATACATTACATGTGTAATTCTTATTGAAAGTCATTTTTTACTTTACCACTGGTTCGAAAAAAACCCTCTGTCCTGGGAAGAACCAGCAAGAAACCCAGCGGGACTTTTTTTTTTAAATAAATTTTACAATATAAATGATTACGAACTATTTACAAAATTTATTTTAGAAACTGCTTGGAAGCGATCACCTCATTCCCAGGGGTTATTATCAACCATGTATTCATTTATACTATAATAACCCTTTTTATACAGTTTCAGCTTAATAAAACATTTAAACTTGGTAATAGAGAGAACCTGTACGCTTTCCGGGACCTTGTTGTAATAGCGTATACATTGCCCCAAGAATGAATTACTGACTCTGTGGAATCGAGAAACTGGTATCACTAGCTTGTGTTTGTTCCTAGTGTTTACAGAATGTATATCACTTCTTTTACTAAAACTATCTTTGTTTTTGTGAACATACATTAAATTTTCGTAAATATACTGAGAGGCCAAAGTTAATATATTAATTTCTTTAAATTTATCTCTAAGAGACTCTCTCGGTTTTAGATTGTAAATAGCTCTAATGGCCCTCTTCTGTAAAACAAAAATAGTTTCTGAATCAGCCGCATTTCCCCATAGCAAAATCCCATAAGACATTATGCTATGAAAATAACTAAAATAAACTAATCTAGCTGTCTCGATACTAGTGAGACCTCTAATCTTTTTTACAGCATAGGCTGCAGAACTTAGTCTGCTTGCTAATTTGGATATATGGGGGCCCCACTGGAGCTTTGCGTCAAGAGTGATGCCAAGAAAAACAGTGGATACAACAGGGCTCAATTCCTCCCCATTTAAAAACACATTGGTATTAAGATTTTGAACATTCGTTGTTGTAAATTTAACACAATTAGTTTTATTTCCGTTCAAATGCAGATTATTAACGTTAAACCAATGCACAATGATGTGTAGTGCAAGTTTTTCAATTCATGCTCAGGTGATCGACTTTAAGAGGTTTTCAGTTTCTTCGTACTTCAGCTTTTTGAAAAAGATATTGAAATGTTTTTTGAGTGATAAGTATTGTCTTTTCTTAAAATTTACTAAAAGAATGAGCAAATTTTGTTTTGTATTTAGGAATTTTATAAACTAAATCGTCTATACGGTTTCCAGAATATTTCACAGAGGGCTGTTTATGTCGCACAGTAAGAATGTTAATTTCTTTATAGAGATTATGAGTTGGATACCTATAATTTTTGTAAGTCATAGTTTTAAATACTGTTGTACAGTGGGGAAGGGCCACGTTCTCACAGAATAACAGCGTAAAATAGCAGCTTAACGTTGCTGTGTTTCGTAAGGTGAGTGTAGAGAACCGGAAACATTCTACTTGAAAAAACGAATTCCAACTTAGTCCTCTCGGGTGAAAACGCGTCTGCATTTTGATTCGTAATCACAAAGTGGTTGCTGTTGCTCATAGACCTCTACTATGAGCAACAGCAACCACTTACTATCAAGGTTAAAGGTCTCCGGTTAAGCTCAGCTATAATACACAACAGCGTTGAACTGCTATTTTACGATGGTATTCTTTGAGAGTGTGGTGCTTCCCCGGTTGAGCTGATGTGTTCATGCACAGGGCTCAAAATTTTAAGTTCACATGAGCTTTTTTATAGAATAAGGGTAGCAAACGAGCACACAGTTCACCTGATGGTAAGTGAATACTGTAGCGTACAGACATCTACATTTATCCAATAAGATATATAACGATTAAGAATCAAAATGCATATGCGTTTTCTTGCCTCAGGAATAAGATGAATGCTTCTTATCCAGTAAAAGTCTCCGGTATTCAATGACAGTGTGGTCCTTTCTTGGTTGAGCCGACTCCTTTATGCTACATCTATATCTTACCTAGACTCCACAGAATTTGTAATTCATTTATGAGGCAAACCACGTCAAAAAATTGTAATAATAAATAGTTGATAAAAAAAATCAAACCACTTAACAGATAAATATTTATTAACAATCAACAATGGATATTCTTCCGCAGCGTTGACAAATCACATAATTATTCAGGTACAAAAAACCCTTCCAAGTATTTTAATAATATTTTTTTTATGTAATAGGACAGTGTAATAATTTACGTATGACTAGATGCTGGTTTCTCCGTTGTTCTTTCTGAAATACAGATATGAAACATATTAGCCTATTGAGAAATGTATATGTGACCATGGGATATGACAGAAAGGTCTTAAGGATGATTCACGCTACAACGTGTCGCCACCGGGCCGTGCCCCGGCCGGGGCACGTCCACCGTGCGCTGGCCGGGCCAGTCATTCATGTTACACCGGGCTGTTTGCACGACCGTGGCTTATGCACGACTCTGTGTTATGTGGTTTTTGTCAGCTAGTGATTTCATCTGTCGATAGACTTCACGCTTACATAAATATGCAATTTTCACAATTTGAATTGGCAGCTATTGCAATTGCCATCGATGATGAAGTATTGGAAAAACGAAGCGAAACTACTAAAAGAAGATGGGGTGTACATCCAACCTGGAGAAAGCAAGAAGCAGAAGGAGAATTTGCTTTACTTTACAAAGAATTAATAGATGATGAGAGCAAGTTTTATGGTTATTTTAGAATGTCTAAAGAATGCTTTACTTTTTTACTTGAAAAAGTAAAACCAGACCTAACCAAAAAAATTACAAGATTTCAAAAGCCTATATCTCCCATCGAACGATTAGCCGTCTGCATCAGGTAAATAATAAATTGATATGCACTAAATCACATAGTATTTAAAAATGTAGTATTACAAATTGACCCGTCTCACAACCATCTATCACAGCTGGTTGTAAGATGGGTCGATTTTTTCTAAATACTTCATTTTCAATTTTTCAATAATCAAAATTGCATTGTGAATGAAAAAAAGTAAAAATTTAAATAATTCGCATAGTATTTATTCATTTCATTAGTCTGCCGTGAACTCTGAAAATAAAGTAGACAAATTATTAGATTCCAAAGGCGTAAGTTCCGCAGGCGAAGGTTCCGAAGGCGTAGGTTCCGCGTTGATTCCGGTGTTGGCGTTGGTGTAGTCATCGGAACCGGTGCATACACCGACCTTGAATTAGTAGACGACGCTGACGTTGTTCCACTCATTGGAGATGTGTTAGAAGAAGGCTCTGATGACAATTGCTCCCACTCCAAATCTTGTACTACTGCAAATATTCTTCCTTTTGCAAGATGCTGATAGTAAGGGGAAAAAGATTTTATGGTGGCTGCCAAACCGTTGAAGAAAGCATCAATAGGATGAATGTCTTGTGTGTTGGACTTTTCTTTATTTTTTAGAATGTATTCCATTAATGCGCTTGACGCAGAGGACTGGGATTGTGGCACTATACGACGGCGATTGTGTGCAGTTGCAACGGTTGCATTGCGATTGCGGTTGCCGGAACGAGTGAATTGTGCAGTTGACGGGGGATATGGATTCGGATCAGCAGGTGGCGTAAAATTTGGTTCACTAATAGCTGGTGAGCGATCTTCCTGCTGCTGCTGTTCATCGGTGTTAATTGTTTCGTTGGGCGTAGTAACTGGCGAAGTAACCGTTTCGTTTTGCGTCTCTTCATTCTCAGACTCGATACTTGTTATTGTATTTCGATCCTGTATATGAGGCAGTAAAAAATTCAAGCTCTCTTCATATTTATATTTTTTTATTGCCACAGCACCCTGTCCACTCTTGGTTTTACGTTTGTTTCTATGTTTTTTGAACTGGTCCCGTATGTTTGCCCACCTTATCTTACATACATTATCTGCAAAAAGATAGTATAGAATGAACAAGTAATTTTCTTTACAACCTGTATAAATGGTACTGTTAATACGTAATAGCTCACTGTAGTACACAGATACCGCGAAATTATACCATTATTATTTTTTCAGGTTCCTGGCTACTGGGGATTCGTTTAAAACTATTTCGTACAGTTTTCGATTGGGGCATTCAACTGTGACCGAAATTGTACATAGCACATGTCGATCTATCGTTAAAAGATTTAAGAAAGACGTTATACCAGAACCAACAGAAGAAATGTGGCGTAAAATTGCCGAAGATTTTGAAAAGCTTAGAGGTTTTCCAAATTGTATAGGCGCATTGGATGGAAAACATTTTGTTATTGAAGCCCCAGCCAATAGTGGTTCTATATATTTTAATTATAAACACACATTCTCAATTGTTTTATTGGCGTTAGTGGACGCATGCTACAAATTTATTGCAGTTGATGTTGGCGCTTACGGACGAAACAGTGATGGTAGCATTTTTGCACAATGTAATCTTGGAAAACGTTTAGAAAATGGGACGCTTCATGTACCTATTGGTAAAAATTTACCCTGTTCCTCTACGTTTGCACCATATGTAATAGTTGGTGATGAAGCGTTTCCTTTGAAAACATACCTAATGCGACCGTATCCAGGACACCAAGCAACAGGTGACGCTAATAAAACGAATTTCTGTCATAGACTGTCTTTGGCCCGGTGACTAGTCGAAAATGCCTTTGGTATTTTGACACAAAGATTTAGAATATTTCAAAGAAGAATGAAACTTGCTCCAGCAAATGTTGATTACATTATTCTATCTACATGCGTACTGCATAATTTTTATGCGAACAAAAAGATTACACAGGGCTTATCAATCATAGTGCACAAAATGCGCCACCACATTTATTAAATTCATTGAGCGTTCAACCAGGAAGACCGGCTAATGATGCATTTGCGGTAAGAGAAACGTTTAAAGAATATTTAGCGTCAACAGCGGGACGTAATTTTATAGGACAACAGTATCAAGAATAAATACATACTTACACTATAATATACTTCTTATAATTTACCTAACATATTCTAAAATACCTACAAAAAACCGATAATCCCACTCACATGTACTTACATGTTGTCGTAAAGTAATTAGTGACACTTGAATAACTATTATAAATGTAAATTGAAATAAAAGTTACAACTTACCAGATTGTTTTATTTCGTCCGAAATGGTTTCCAAATAATATTTTTGTATTTGTTATCTAAATACTTAGGATGGCTCATATCGTAAATCACAGGGTACTTGCGCACACATTCTAATAATTTTTCATCGTCCATTTTGCTGTTGAGCTGCTCACTTCACTAAGATTTGATGTTGACTGCTCTCCGGACGCCCGGGCGCATATGTTCATGTTACAACGTGTCGGGGCCGGACCGTGCCGGAGCCGGGAAACAATACCCACCGACATTTCAACGCCGTGCCCCGGCCGAGTCCCGGCGGCGTACGGCCGGGGCACGGCCGGGCCACGGTCAGGCATGAATCACTTCATACAAAAAGTACACCATAATGTTTGACCGTGCCCCGACCGGGGCACGGCCCGGCCGCGCCACGTTGTAGCGTGAATCATCCATTACGGTTTCGTTTAAGACAGACGGCGGTTAAGCAATCACTTTAAGTCAGACGTAAAATAATCAGGCCACTGACAGAAAACAAAATGAAAAGCGTCAGATATCTGATACCAAGATCACCAATCCCCTTTAAAATTCTATCATATTATGGCAAATATTCATACACAGAATCGATGGCGATATAACCGTCTTGCTTACGACAGGCGTTATAATATAATGATCTCCGTACCGAATTCCGGTCAAGGCGGCCAATGTCGATAAAGTCTAGTACGGGAAAAGATCATAGGGTATGCGTTTGTGCGTAAACACTGTTGCACTTTTTATCGCTTCACTCTCATAGTCTGATGGGGTGGTACGTATACTTGAGCAAAAGAAGATTAGACGCAGGACCAACTTTACGTGCTTATACGAGGGTGAAAAATCGTCAATTTTCCGAATCCAAGCTGTTACTACCACATTTCTTCACAAAAACAACTGATTAAATAAATTTTGTCTGAGTATTAAAAATCGACCTTTAATTTTGACCCTTGTTACAGTTGTATTATGGACTTAAACCTTATGAGTCGGTTTAATCGAGAAAGGACGACCCTCACAATATCTGGTATATTGTGAAGGCGGGAAATAACTACAAAAATACAACAGCACTATGTGTTGTATTTTATATCGTGAGTGACACGAACCGGATATCCTTTTACGGGCAACGAGATATTCTATCTCTTGTATAAAAATGTTTATGCACATTAATAATTCTAAGAATTCACATCTACATTAAATAAATTCTGTAAATATAAATTCTGTATAATTCTGAGGTAAATATGAATTTACCAGACCGCCGTAAATTTCAAGGTACGCAGTCAACCTGGATTTGATCTCCACTTGATTTATCACTTGCTCGGCGACGAAGTAAAACATCGTAAGGAAAGCTGAATTTTTGAGAAATAAAAAAATATATTTTGAGAACATGTTATGAGTACACAAACTCGAATGAGGCCAGTGTGTGTGTCCAGAAGTGGTACGTATATAGACTGTAAAAATTTTATCACTGAACCTTGACCTGAACCGGAATTCAAATCGGAGACCACATGATTCGTACTTGCAAATACAACACCAATGAGGCAGTCAACCATCCCGCGGTGTGATTGCTCCATGCCGGATGTGCGGTTCACACAGCACTCGGTTCGCAGAGCACTCCTCTCCCTGAACGTCCACAAGTTGAATGGATCTGACGGAATCCCCCAAGTGTGCTGAGGACGTGTGCTGCGGAGTTGGCACCGATTCTAACGCGTCTTTTCCGGTACTCCTACTCCGCATTCAAGCTAGACTATGGATGTCAAGGAGGCAAGAAAGATGTATCAAGATCATGACAAATGGAAGTCCGTAGTCTCTGCCTACCCCTTTCGATAACAAGCGTGGGCGTTCATGATTATGATTATTTTTTTTCTATCTATTTAATCGTACCTTGGTATATCTTTTGAAATAAACATATACTAACCAGAGTCGTTTTCTTCTGGTACATTCCATGGCTGTTGGTTTGACGTAGTAAACAGAACGTAGCATAAATTGGTGCAGAAATAGACACCTGAAGCTAAGAAGAAAACTTTTCGCCATTCCAATGGATCGCTCTGTAATATGCACGTCAGTTAAAGTCATAGTAAATTATTTTTCTAACATATTACTATGCTTTTCATAAATGTAAAGTTAGTAAAACTGTCATCCTATCACGGCCAGTTGGCGATACATTTCTGTAGTTCTTGCGGCGATCTTGTAACTTTCAGAATGAAAGCAGATTAAATAATTATTGAATAATATAAAAAGAAGATATTATATTTATATTATATTTATTATATTATTTATCATAGAACACACGCAAATTAGCAGCACAACGCTGCTGTATTTCGTATGGTGGGTGTAGAAAACCGACGACCTTTGTTACTGATAACGAGGCGTTCCATTTAAGTCCTCAGGGGTGACACTGCATTTTGATTCTTAATCAAGGATAGATGTAAAGGGCCACAGCATCCACTTACCGTCACGTGGACTGTGTGCTCGTTTATCAGCATTATTCTATAAAAAATAACGAAAAAGTGACGAGAAGCAGTGCTTGTTAAACATCCAAGCTAATACATTTTATTTTAAATTTAATACACTAAACCTATATAAATAAAAATGTGTTTATTAATTTATTAACTTCATTCATTATTATTTTGGCGATTTTTAAAATATAATCATATATTTGCAATTAATGTGCCGTGTAGTGGGAGCTTAAAAATATCCACTACTTCGTTATCACCCCGTGGTTATCGTGAGTGACAACAGATAAATAAATATGACATAGGCAGTAGCATCTTCCTGATATCAACTGAAAATGATAAAAACTGCGGTTACTAACCAAGCATGGCAAATATAGCAAAACAAAGTGCAAAAATATGGCGGGTAATTTACAGGTCAAATCATGAAATGGCGGCGTATCATGAAATGCTCATCGGACGACGACAAATCAATGCCTTCAGTATTTCACAAGCCATGGAGCATTTGCAAATTGATAACGTCGTTTGTATAATGACGAATCATACAATCTGCCGACGATATAAACATATCAATAATTTATTTCAATAAACAATTGACAACAATTATACTATTGCAATAAATTATTTTGAAAAAATAAATAATATGGCTGTAGTTTGACGGCGATATGGATGAAAACTAAAAATATGTTCACATTACCTCATCCTGTATAATTAAACCGCAAACTAACGGTGCAATTAAAGATGTGATGTTGGAAAAGAAATTCGAGATAGCCATCAACGACGAACTGAAGTTTGGCGCCAGATCGATTAGTGTTAACTGAAATGTAAAACACAAAAAAATTTTTATTAACACAAATAAAGGTAGATAAATTATAATATATAACGCAAAGATAATAAAATTGAAATAAATTGGTCTTATTTCTCTAATATCATAATCTACATAATATGGTCTTATCATATCAACTAAGCTGGAGTGTATAATTCTGGAGTGCAGTGTGTGTGATTATGTGGTCCGCACGCTAAGCATATCTGTGTCGTGAGGGCTTGCTATGAATTACTTTTCACACATTTCTTCCATTAATTGACACTGGATCGATATGCGATTCGTTGGTAATGTACGAGCTTCTAATAAAAATAAATATACAATTTCAATAAAAGGTAAGCTTAAAAATATAACTATCCTAATAAAATAAAGGATGATTGTTCTAAAGTTAATATTTATAAAAATAAATACGTATTATATTATAGTAATAAATAGTCAATAAACAATCTTATTTGTTCATAAATTCTATAATAAAGCATATTCAAAACGACTAAAAAGTTATAAATATAAAATAATAAAATATAATATCTTTATTGATTTATAATTATACAGTGAATATGTGAAGTCTCCAATTGCTGAACTAGGAATTATACCTGTAGCTCATGCGTGCGTGCGTGTGTGCATGCATGCGTGTGTGTGCGTCCGCGCGCGTGCGCTTGTACTTATAAGTTGTAAAATGTGTAACCGCCGAACAGTAAGAATTTGACATTTAGTATAGTGTTCTAGTTGGGCATCTATACGACTCTTTCAAGTCGCAAATGTAAGTTTAACGTGTGCCACCCCAATCTCTAATACAAACTAAAATGAATAAATATGTCAAACGAGCACACGGTCCACCTGATTGTAAGTAAATGCAGTGACATATAGACATCCACATTTATTGTTAGTTAAAAATCAAAATGCAGATGCGTTGTCACCCCTTTGTTACCCATTTTTGCCTTTGTTACTTTAGAGCAACCTACCCGTTAATTTTTTTCTTATTTTTATTTAGTAGTATTTCTGGGTTGCTTTGGAAGAAACTGCTATGTAACTATAAGACCGACTTTTGTATAGTTAATCTTTCTTTGGTATAAAAAAAAATTGTATTCAAATTTGACATAAACTTTCCGATTATGTGATTATTGACGAAACTTTACGTAAAAAAAAAAACAATATAAATAAGAACATCCTATCATATTTTCTAACTTCGCTTTGATGTAAACTTAACGGACAACTAAGTAAATTTGATAACACTTACCATGTACCCAGAAAAGTGACCAGCGTTGATACCAACGGTGATTGTTAACATTACCACCGCAATAACCATGTTACCTTCTGGCGCGTATGATAATCCGATTAAGGCCAGAGCAGGGCCCCAATGACCTAAAAGTAAAAAAAAACTTTTTTTATTATTTAACTTCAAAACTATTTGATATAGCTTTGTAGTGGCGGTGTAAGAATATCCACTACCTTTTATAGTGGCGTAAGTGGCGACAGAGATCAATTAAACAGATGAATGTCATCAGCGTATTCACAAGCCTTGGTTGTCGCCCCACCCGCCAAGCATGGCAGCAGTGGCAAATTCCCCCCTATGAGGCAATCTGTGAGAGAGGCCTATGTTAAGAAGTTTTTTTTTAATTTCATTTCTCCCAAATATACAATAAATATTTTAACATTTTCTTTTACCAAACTGCAATACAGTCTACATGGATATTCTTAAAACAAAAAAGAAATAAACTATAATATAATAAGTAACAAATACCTATAGAATTAAATAACTTTCTCGTATTAGTAACGCTGAGCCATTTTCGCTGTATAATGAGGTCTGTCATAGCACCGAATGGGTAACTCAGCAGGTACATTGCTAAGTAGGGAAGAGAAGAAAAAACACCATTCTGCAACAAAGAAAATTTCGTTGATTTCGGTATTTACTCAAAACATAATACATTAATCTATATTAATAAAATTATTCTTTATTCTTTATTCTTTATTGTACACACTATACGTTGGTAACAATTATTATATATTAAATAAAATGTACAAAGGCGAGCTTAACCCTAATAAGAGTTCTCTTCCAGCAAACCTATTGGGAAAGAGAAATAGTTTTATATAAAGCAAGTAGGTAGCAGCGTGCGTACTTAATAATTAACATAACACTAGTTAATAGAAATTTGCTATAAGTAACAGTTAACAATTAACATATAAGTGTATAAAATATAAGTATAATTTATTTTCTTATTTCTATTGATTTACATACATATATAATAAATACAATAAATATATACATATATACTCATACATACATATATAATATATATATATATATATATATATATATATATATATATATATACATATACAATCATATATATAAATACATAATATGTGTAAATATTTGTAATTCTAAGTTGACAGATAATATTTCTTTACTCTGCTCCGAAATATATCAAGAGAAGAGCTAGCACGTATGTCATGTGGAAGTGAGTTCCATAGCTTGACCGCCCTTATAGTAAAGGATCCACCACATCGGCTTGTGAAATGAGAAGGAGTTTTGAGAAGCAGCTGTTTAGTGGTCCGGCACTGAGTTTCACGAGGTACAAGATACTCAAAACGCTCGCGAAGATATGGAGGTGCAAGAGGATTAAAGAGAAGAAAGTAAAGAAATGATAACACATGTAAGTCTCGACGTTTACGGATAGGAAGCCATTTTAATTGAGCTCTGTACTCTGATACATGATCAAACTTACGAAGACCGAAAATAAAACGTATACACAAATTTTGAATGCGTTCCAGTTTGTTCAACAGCTCCTCTGAAGCATCCAAAAAACTAACATCAGCGTAGTCAATGAGAGGAAGAAGAAGTGCTTGAGCTAAGGTTATCTTAGTTTTTAACGGTAAAAACATCTGGAGGCGCTTGAGAGATTGGAAAGAGTAGTTCACTTTTCTGCTAATCATATTTATATGAGCAACCCATGACAAATTATTATCAAAAATAACACCTAAGTTCTTGGCAGTCTCTGTATATGGAATTTGAGTATTATCATACGTTACTGCAGGGATCTTCGAACGATCTAATAAATTAAGCATATATGAGCTGCCGATAATCATTACTTGGGATTTAGCAGGGTTAACAAGAAGACCAAATGATTTTGCCCAACTGCTTATGCTACTTAAGTCAACATTCAGCTTATTAATAGCCTCATCTATATCTTGGACTTTGAAATGACGGTATAATTGCAAATCGTCAGCATAGAGATGATAACGAGAGGAGAGAACAGTAGTGAGAGCATTGATAAAAATAGAGAAGAGAAGTGGGGAAAGAACACCACCCTGAGGAACACCCGTCGTGAGATCGCACCACTCGGAGAAATCCTCCTCATGGCGGACACACTGCGAGCGACCCCTAAGGTAAGAATTAAACCAAGAGATTACTGATGGTGAAATGTTTAAGGACGAAAGAATACCAAGAAGTATGTCATAATCAACGGAATTAAATGCACTGCGGAAATCCAATAATGTTAGGACAGTGAGTAGTCTTTTGTCCATGGCCCAGCGAATATCATCAGACACTTTAATCAGAGCGCTGACTGTGCTATGGCCTGGACGAAAACCAGATTGGAAAGGACTCAGCAAGTTGTGAACAGTTAGGAAATGAGACAGTTGTCTCTGAACTATATTTTCTAGTACTTTAGATAAGATTGGAAGAATAGAAATAGGTCGGAATTGGGATAAAGATGTAGGATTAGAAGTTTTTGGAAGGGGAATGACGAATGCCTTTTTCCAGCAAGTCGGAAAGGAGCTCGTCTCAAGCGAAGAAGAGATAATGTGAGTGATAATAGGGACAAGTTCATTAGTGATAGGTTTAATCATTTGCAAACAAAGATTGTCATAACCGATAGCTTTAGTGGAAATAGATAAAAGGCATTTTTTAATGTCACCATCAGTAACTTTACTAAAATTAAAAGGAGAACACAGCGGCTTAGGAAAATTGGAGAGAAGATTAAGTGTAGTTGACTTAATAGAGTCATCAATAGAAATCGGAGGCTCAGAAAAGTGCCGGTTGAGTGCAGTCAAATCAAACGAGATATTAGAATCATTATGTGATTTGCCTATACCCAGAGTTCTAAGAAATTTCCACATCTGAGCGGAATGAGAATTTTCAACCTCATCATAAATATGTTTCCTCTTAGCATCACGACACATCTTACTACAGCGATTACGTAATTTTTTATATGTGAATAAATTTTCATTAGTAGGGTGCTTCTTATAACGCCTCTTAGCTTTATCTCTTTTGGACATTACTGCTTTTATAGACTCTGAAAGCCAGGGGGCTGGAAAGTGTTTAACCCTGACTCGCTTAAGTGGTGCATGAGTATCGAAAAGTTTTAAAATGAGGTGATTAAAAGCATAAACTTTATCATTAATATCTTCGGAATTTAGAACAGGGGACCAGTCAATATTATTTACATCATCTCGCAAACGCTCCAGGTTAATTGATTTAAAGCTTCTTAGGAGTAAGAATTTCGATTTGCGCCTAGGACGTTGAATTTTATAGGAGAGGAAGATAAGATCGTGGTAAGAGAAAGACGCAGATAGTTGACCATGCGATGCAACCCGCTCAGCATCAGAAACAATAATAAGGTCTAAAAGAGAAGGGGTACTATTAGGCGAATGGTGAGTAGCAGAAAGAGGAAGAATATGTAAATTAAAAGATGACACCAGGGAGAGCAATTTTTTGCTACGAAAATCATTCTTCAACAGGCATGTGTTAAAGTCACCTAAAATAATGGTATTATCATAAAGCGGAGTTAGATTTACAAGTTTTTCTTCCAGAGAAGAAAAATAATTTATATTGCGAGAAGGGGGATAATAGACCCCAAGCAAATTCCTAGAATGATTAATAGTAATTTCAATAAATAAATGTTCAGCAAAATTTGTGTACATATTGGGTGAATGATCAACTAATTTATAAGGAATGTCAGCTCTCAAATAGATTGCCACTCCACCATAACCTTTGCCGACCCTGTCATTACGTATAAGTTGAAAACCAGGGAGACAATACTGTACCGACGGAAGTGCAGGCTTTAGAAAAGTTTCAGAAACAAGTATGGCATCAACATATTTAGAATCAAAGGTTGATAAAAGATCAGCGTAATGAGCATGAATGCTTTGAGCGTTAATATGGACTATATTAAGATTTTTACTATAATTACAGAATACGGCTACTAGTTGATCATGTAAATGAGTGGAATCATCGCTTAAGGCGCTTTTATATGTCTTATCGGAAGAGCTAGAAGAAGAGCAAGAAAAGTAACTATCATCAAATTCCAAAATATCACACATGCTAATCAAAACTATAACAGAAACTAAGCTATAACAAAATCAACAACAAAGATCAAATATATACTTGTATAATGTATAAAAAATAAATATTATATACTTAAGTCTGGATATAATACCTACAATATAAATAATAATATATTATGAAACAGTAATTATATTAAAATTAAAATTAAATTACCAACAATTATGCACTTAAAAAAAAATTTCTTTCATACCTGCCGGCCGTGGCATCGGTAGAATTTTATAATTACATAACTTACTTAAGACTAATTAATATACTAAAAAATATAAAAAAAAAACACAGTCTTACCATCAATAATAAGAAAGACAAATATTATCTACGGATCCTGTCTGGCAAAAAGACTGCTGTCATTATGATTTATTAATCACTAATGTCATTGTGTCACAATAAACAAAATTACGAAGGTAAATTATTATAATATTAGAGATAACTACGAACTACGATGTTACAGTTAACACACAAAATTGAAGAGATGCAACACTATGCAAATGGAGACTACAAAAAATACAAATAAATTGTGGTAATTAAACACTAAGTTAACGTGAAGACACTATCTCTTGCCTGCGGTGCCAGTACGTCGACTTTTGGAAGCTCCAGCTGGGTCCCTGACCGCGGTACTTGTCTTCGACTTCGGCACAGGAGGCTCAACGATTTTATCGAGTTCGATCACCGAGCTAAGGCGATGTCGAACGCCACCGCTACCCAGTACAAAAACAAAGCCTTCACGTGTCCAGCAATTCGATATTCCATATTTCCGTCGAGCTGCCATAAAAGCTTCATGTCGAGTCTTAGTTAAAAACTCCGACAGAGTGATACCAGTCCCCTTCAAACACTTCTTAGCTTGCCAGATCTTGTTCTTCACCTCCAACTCACACAACTTAAACAAGATTGGTCTTGGTTTGTCAGAAGAAGAGGTATGGCCCATGCGATGGCAGCGAGATATATCTTTATCCGAGAAACCAGACAACCTGAAACGGTCAACAAAAGTCTTCACTAATACCTGTACAGTGTCCTCGTTCTTTTCCTCCGGAAGCCCATGAAGTAATAGAATCTTCCGCCGGCTCCGCATCTCCATATTATCCACCTGGTGCATCAACAGGCCTACCTGGTCTTGAAGATTGCGTAGGGCTGTCATGATAAATAATCTGAATGAGGAGAACTCGGATGTTAAATTGGCAATGGAGGCTGAAGGTGCTGCAGCATGAAGCTCACTTTGATAGATGTCCATGTGCTGAGTAAACATCTTCTGGAGTTGTGTTATTGACTCTTGAATGGCATCCATTTTGAAAAAGCTTGTGTAGTGATAATGCAAGAAAATTATGAGACTGATTTTTATTGACTAAGTTTGTAAACAGTAAGGATTTTACTGCCTGGCAGGTATAATGGTTAGTACATTAGTTTCCCATGTAGTAACAACACAATTGTAATGTTTTATATATTAAAAACTTTATTAAATTGGGAGACTTTACTAAAGCAATGTACTTATTGCACCTACCCACACACGAAAAAAGTTAAAATTAAAATTATTGATGTTTGCAATTGTGCGCGCATCACGAAAAAACTATTGGATAGATTTAATTAGGTTTTCTAAGTTTTATTTCTTAGACACTTGGCCATTACAGTTATTAAAGTTTTAAAAAACACCGATTTTTTAAAACTTTAATAACTGTAATGGTGGTTTTTCACACGGTCAAATGGACATCGCTTGCTCTCGCGTTACTAACCCACTTAATTTATATATTTTGCTACAAACGGAGCAACGAATAACATTGTTTACAAATATATTTTGTAAGCAAAGTATATTTTTGAGATGTTTTTCATGTCTTTTCCTTCGCACATACGAAAACTTTGTTAATACATATTCAAGAAACGCAGATGAAGTCGCGGGTATCAGCTAATAATATACATAAATATCAATTTGATAAGTACGAGAATCTATGGGAGAGATCTATGTTCAGCAGTGGATTTGATAGACTCTCTCTCACGTCTGGTAGGTTTTTGGAACAGAAGGAATCCATTGAGCTGACTTATATTTTAAATATCCTTAAAATATTATTTTCGAAGTCAGCCATCGCAGAGTCTGTTTCAACTTGTGCAAATTGTGCAAATGGATCACCAGTTTTCTTACTGATCGGAGCATCAAGGTCGTAGTAGACGGTGCATGCTCTGATATCAAGCCTATCAACGCTGGTGTTCCACAAGGCTGCGTGCTATCACCAACGCTGTTTCTCCTGCATATCAATGATATGTTGCTAACTGGTAGCATTCATTGCTATGCAGACGATAGTACTGGGGATGCCTTATATACCGGCCGTGCCAATATTTCTCGGGAAAACGTCGCCGAGTACCGGGACAAACTTGTGTCTGAAGTCGAGTCTTTGCTTAACAAAGTCTCGCATTGGGGCCGACTAAATCTAGTCCAGTTCAATCCCCAGAAGACACAAGTTTGCGCGTTTACCGCTAAAAAGAACCCCTTTGTCGTATCTCTTCAGTTTCAAGGCACTCCCCTTGCTGCCTCAGCCAGTATCGGAATCCTTGGCGTCGACATATCGAATAGCGTGCAGTTTCGTGGTCACTTGGAAGGGAAGGCCAAATTGACCTCTAAAAAGCTTGGCGTGCTCAGAGAGCGAGACAGTATTTCATGCCCGCACATCGCTTGCAACTTTACAAAGCGCAATTTCGGCCCCACATGGAATACTGTTCTCACCTCTGGGCCGGGGCACCCCAATGCCAGCTCCTTCCACTTGACCGCATCCAGCGCAGAGCGATTCGAATCGTCGACGACCGAGTTCTTTCCGATCGGCTCGATACACTGGCACTACGTAGAGATGTTGCATCTCTTTGCGTATTTTATCGCATCTATCACGGGGAGTGCTCTGAGGAATTGTTCGGACTAATTCCAGCCGCTCAATTTCACTATCGTACATCGCGACGAAACTCGCGTTACCATCCATACCGTCTGGATGATTGGCGGGCCACCACTTTGCGATTGAGAAGAATTTTTCTCCCTCGCACAAATTCTTTGTGGAATCAATTACCACCAGCGAATTTTCCGAACCGATACGACTTAGGAACCTTCAAGAAAAGAGCTTACACCTTTCTAAAAGGCCGGCAACGCATCTGCAATTCCCCTGGTGTTGCGGTTGTTCATGGGCGGCGGTAGTCACTTACCATCAGGTGAGCCGCATGCTCGTTTGCCCCGTATTCTTTAAAAAAACTGATGCGAAGCATCATCAGGTAAAATAGACTATGCGGTTTAGTGGCGAAACACGTGTCGTATTATCAACGGGGGTGTGTCTTTTCTAGTGAAGGGGTGTTGAGAGTAGTGAAGTTGGGATTATTGATGACGGGAATAGTGCTATGCCCGTCATAGTGCACGGAAGTAAGGGAGGGCGGGAGGTGCTGTTCAAACTAGGTATGATCATCATCATTATCATAATTACAGTCCTTCACAACTTCACTGGCCTGCCCAAGGAATGCCACAAAGCACGGTCCCAAGCCACCTGTATTCATTGACTTCCTGCATGTCTTACCAGGTCATCACTCCATCTAGTGGGAGGACGCCCTACACTTCGCCTGCCGGTAAACTCAGAAATGAGGATATGCGCAGTAGAACTAGAGTAACCGAAATAGCTCAAAGAATTAGTTTTCTGAAGTGGCAATGGGCCGGCCATATAGCTCGAAGAACCGACAACCGATGGGGAAGAAAGGTTTTCGAGTGGCAGCCTCGTACCGTTAGGCGAAGTGTAGGGCGACCCCCCACGAGATGGAGTGACGACCTGGTAAGACATGCAGGAAGTCGATGGATGCAGGTGGCTCAGGGCCGTGCCTGGTGGAATTCCTTGGGGGAGGCCTATGTTCAGCAGAGGACTTATGAAAGGCTGTAATGGTGATGATGATGATGATACTGTTTTTCTAAATCTTGCTTTTTACTAGAAGTGTTCTTCCTCGTACAAGCTCTTTGTGGAATCTTTTCCCATTGGCGATCGAGATTACTCCATTTTCTAATGACTTCAAAAAGGAGACGGTACTCAATTCGACCGTATGTTTTTTTATATGTGTGTTACCTTATAACTTTTTACTGGGTGAACCGATTTCTAAGATTCTTTTTTATTTAAAAGCTGGTTCTTCACATATGGTAGATAAATCTTATCAAAGTCTGGCCAATAGTTTTTGAGTTATTCTTAATAATTTATGTTGGAGTCGGTTGTACAAAATTTATAATTTACCCTGGTATTGCGGTTGTTCATGGGCGGCGGTTGACACGTTCCACCAAGTGAGTCGCATGCTCGTTTGCCCGCACTTCTTTTATTTGAAAAGTATGGTGTTGCTTTCAAATAAAATTTGCCTTGATATAATATAATGCATAAAATAATTTACTTGTTTTAAATCCACGCCCAAAACTTTAGCCATGTAGGTTGGCATCTCCGTCATCAACGTAAAGAAGCCCCAATTTTGTCCGCAGTGGGCCACAACTGTCGCCCAAAATGGAAAACACGTGATGATCTTCATCCATGGCGTGGGGTGTTTCTGAAATATAAATATATTTTATATTAAATTTATTTTTTATATTTATAATATTATAAAAAAACTATCTGATGTTTCAACAAAAATGTTTCAACAACTCTGCCTGTGATTCTTAACAGTATGGCTACTTATAATCACTGAACCAGAAGCGAAAAGAGTTACTTTTGATTTTTATTGAATACTAGCGATTCAACCAGGCTTCACACGGTTCATTTCTGGACCACGACTATGTAGTCGTGGCCACCTACCAAGTCCAATTGTCAATATGAACCTTTAAAATTAAACGTTTTAAGTGAAATAAAAAAAATACCAAAATCGGTCCAGAAGTTTGTTAGGAGTTCAGTGACAAGCACGTATATAGATATATATAAAAAGATAGATTTAAATCCATCTTCAGAAAAGAAAATGGCAATACACCGGAACTGCGTATTTATAATATGATTTCGAGCCAATTTTGACACCTATTAATGAAAAACTATTGGAGCTTCACTCTTGTGATTTTGCTGTTGTCTAATAAGAGCCTTATTATCTAACCTTGAATATTCTAGATATTCCAAATTCAATTAATAAACATATTATATTTCTAACCAATTAAAGGTTCGCTAAGGTTGGTAAGACTTAGTGTATTGTAGAACTAAAATCCCGACTTCTGACGCTATTATGTGATATTTTTTTCTTTGAATTCCGTATAATTTTTTGCAAATAAATGTTTTCCATATTACAGTATCCAATATTACAGTTTATAAACCTGTCCCACTGCGGCATCATTAAACTGGTTATTAAGTCACACATTCACATGTCCTTTAAATAAGTTTTCCCTTAGTTTCTCACGATGTTTTCTATCACCGCCGAGCACGTGGTTAATATAACATTACTCGGGAACAGTGTCTTTTTTTTATAGGATAGGGTGACAAACGAGCACACAGTCCACCTGATGGTAAGTAGTTGCTGTGGTCTATAGACATCCACATCTATTTTCGATTATCAAAATGCAGATGCGTTGTCACCCGTGAGGACTAAGATGGAATGCCTCGTTTTCAGTAAAAAGGGGTCTCCGGTTCTCTACACTCACCATACGAAACACAGCAGCGTTAAGCTGCTATTTTACACTGGTTTTCTGTGAGAGCGTGGTCCTTCCCCGGTCGAGCCGACCCATTCGTGCTACAACTATACTACTAATATAGCCGCAGCATGGCTCTACCACGTGAAAAACGTTTACGGCGAGCACTTAATTTCTGAGCTACCACGGCACATATCTTTTTTTTATTCTTTATAGTACTCTTATAAGGGTAACAGACAAGCGTCTAGTAAACCTAATGGTAAGTGGTTATTGTGGCCCATAGATATATCCTCGATTACGAATCAATACGCAGATACGTTTTCATCAGTTAGGACTACGATGGAATACCTTGTTTTCAGTAAAAAGGGTATTCGGTTCACTACACTCAACACAAAAATTTTACGCTGGTATTCTTTGAGAGCGCGGCCCTTTCCTGGTCAAGCCGACTCATTCGTGCTACAACTATAATATAAGGTCTACTACGTGTAATCTTTTACATATTATTTAAGGATTCATTTTCACGAAATCCCAATTTTTTTTGCGAAAAAACACTCTTATTCTCTTTATTCAAATGGCAACAATTAGGCAAAATACTTCTTATCTTTGCGGTACTTACGATAGCGGCATCGAAAAAAATTACTTATGCAAATGTTGAATTTCACAAATGTATCTCGCTTCATCAAAAAATCCTTTTTACGTTCCGTACAAGATAATTCTCATAAGGAATCTCTTCAACGTTAGGAAGCAGTAATGACCTATTTCGCTGTTCCCCTCCATGAATAATTCAGGTGTTGGATATTACACTTGCTAATAGAAGCACGCGCTTCTTGTTTTGCGAGACATCTTTACGAATTATACAAAGTTAAATTAATTAGTTCAAGTATAAAATACAAGGGATGTTGTTTCAATTGATGTTTATCACAGAAGCTTCTCATGTTTACGCGAACACTTATACGGATTTTATTGCGTTTTATTAACTTATTTTATATTCCCAACGTTTCGAGTACCTATTGTTCAGCACTTTTTTGTGACTTACGCTGCCTATGAACAACTGCAACACCAGGACAATTGCAGGTACGTTGCCGACCTTCTCGTTTCTTGAAGGTCCCTAAGTCGTATCAGTTCGGAATCAAATTCGCCGGTGGTAAACGATTCCACAAAGTAGTGCAAATAAGAAAACTCCTAGTAAATAACACAGTGGTATATCGGACTTATTGTAGCGATGTGTGTTGGTGAAATTTGGCGGATGAAATTAATCCGAACCATTGCTTAGAGTGCTTCCCATAGTTAAAGCGAAAGAAAATGCAAGCGAATCTCTTTGTAGCGTATTTTTCATTCATTTCGTTTCTAACACCATCTTTTAACACGTCCAATTTACGCAATAATTTTAAGCTGAAGGTAGCCGTCAAATATCTCAGCCCCCTATGACTACGGGTGATGTAAAGTACACGAAACGAAGGGAATGTAAAATAAATTATTATACACGACAAAATCCGTAAAAATATGTATTGTTAAAATATGTTGAAAGTACTTTAATACTTTTTGGTATACTGAAAGCTAAGCAATGAAACGTTTGTGTATATATTATAAAAGATTTGAATTATTAACTGCCTCGTTGGCTTAGTGTAACTGTTGATCCGTTGGTTGCTCACGAGTCAGACCAAAATCCTTTTTTTATAGTATAAGGTTGGCAAACAAGCACACAGTTCACCTGACGGTAAGTGGTTGCTGTGGCCCATAGACATCTATCCTCTATTACGAATCAAAATGCAGACGCGTTGTCACCCGTGAGATACTATAGAACTAAGATAGAATGCCTCTTTTCCAGTAAAATGAGTCTCCGGTTCTCTACACTCACCATACGAAACACATTATTTTTATTATTGGTTATTAGGTCTCTGTCAAAATATTTTTAATATCAGATATGAATCAGTGTCTGAGTGTCACGAAAAGCACTTAAAAATTCAGCTTACGGATATTACCAATCAATTCTAAAGGAGATTTAAATGTTAAATACAAACTAAATAATTTATGTAAGGAAAAGCGTGATCATTTTGTGATCAAGTTACAAAAAAATAACACTTCAGTTTGCACGCGTTCAAAGATTCGCTAGGTTTTTTTTAAATATATTTTACAAGAATATTTTAGAAAATATTACAAAACAAATGCAAAAACTCACCTTTTGCTTTCCAACTCGTCCCAAAGACGTTTGAATATATTTTAATTCTTCTTGTGAAATTCGTTTCGATTGTTCGGGTGATGCTGATCCAAATATTAAATAAGCAACTGTCCATAAAGCTCCAAGAATACCGTTCGTATAAAATATCGATTTCCATCCCCAAGCAGATGCCAAAAATCCTGACATAATATGCTGAATTGCAACACCAAGTTGAGTTCCTAGAGAAAAAAGTGAATGAAAGAACACTAGTAGCCATTAACCGCTTATTATGTTAAAAAAGATTCCCAAGAATTTTACTAAGCTGTGTACTCGTTTGTCACTGAATTCTTATGAACTCCATTATATAAAAAACAAAAAAAAACTTATGACCTTGAGGTCTTGGATTCAAATCTCGGGTCAGTTTTAATTCAGTTATTGGGTTTTTCCGATAAGAAAATTGGACATTATTATCAACATTTAGTATGCAGAACCTCTCATAATCACTATAAACTAATTATGTACATTATCATCAGCTTTATAGCTTATTAAAAGCCCTCTGCTGAACATGGGCCCCCAAAGAATGCTATAAAGCACGAACCTGAGACACCTGCATCCATTGTACTGCATCTCTTACCAGGTCGTCATCTATCTAGTGGAAGGCCAGCCTACACTTCGCTAGGCGGTCCAAGCCTGCCACTCGAGAAATTTTCTTCCCAATCATTATTTGTCTGTTCTTTGAGTTAATTCGGTTACTCTAGTTCGTACGTAATTAATTTTGAATCTAGTGGAACGCTTAAATTACGAATACGATTAATTTCTTTTTTAAATCAATCCACTGATTTTAGATTATTTTCTCTGATTTTCCAAGTGAATGCGATATGCGTATTTTGCTAGCTAAGCTAAGCGCGCGGTGGATTTAGATGAGCGTTTTTTTTATAGAAGAGGGGGCAAACGAACATTTATGTTGCTGATGAAACTAGTGAGAAGTCGGCGGCAAAAAAAGAGGAGCTTTGAGGGATGGGCTTAGGCTTTGGGACAGGAGGAGGAGGGGAGTAGGAGTTGACCGTAAGGCTTTAACTTTTTTTTATAGGATAAGGGTGACAAGCGAGCACACAGAGTTTGCTGCGGTCCATAGTTTTCTATCCTTGTTTGCGAATCAAAATGCAAATGTGTTGTCAGATGATGACTAAGATGGAATGCCTCTTTTCCAAAAAAAAGGGTCTCCGGTTCCAAGCATTTAGGCGTTAAGTTCCTAGGTGACCATGGCACAGGTGAGTGCACTTACACTCCCGAGACGGTCCAACCTTCGAGCTGCATCAATTGCGGTGAAGAGGAAAACTCAGCGAACTATCGCGGGTGTACTAAAGCTCCGCGGAAGAAACAGCGTGGAGGCAAAAGTCATCCGGATCGGACGCGTAATGCCAGCATGTCTCGCTCTCGGCAGCCTGCTACTAAACCTGCAGTTACTTCGCTGCCCGAAACCCCAACTCAGGCCGTCACCAAACCCGTCCTCGTCGGTGGTAAGGTGGAAATCCTTCCGCGCCAAAACCCAATGATTGGGTCAAGCCTCTGGCAGTTATACATGGTAGAGTCATGCTGCAGCTATATTAATAGTATAGCTGTAGCACGAATGGGTCAGCTCGACCGGGGAAGGACCACGCTCTCACAGAATATCAGCGTAAAATGGCAGCTTAACCCTGCTGTGTTTCGTATGGTGAGTGTAGACACCGGCGACCCTTTTTACTGGAAAAGAGACATTCTATCTTAGTCTTCACGGCTGACAACGCATCTGCATTTTAATTCGCAAACAAAGATAGATGTAGATGTCTATGGGCCACAGCAACCACTTACTATCAGGTGGACTGTTTACTCGTTTGTCACTGTATCCTATAAAAAAAATCGTGTTTATTTCCGTTGAATGGTGCATCTTGTGAATCTCGTTGACTGGTAGATTTTGAGCCTTGAGTTCATTTAAGATGTGCTTTGTTTTTAGGTCTTTGGGGAATCCGTGAACAATAACACGAAGTTTGCGTTCCTTTGGGTGAAAATAAGTTTGGAAGCTCAGTTTTTGAGTCCTCAGGTGAGCAGTTAAGCTGCGGAAGTCTTCAGTCGTCTCGACAAAGATACGGATGCTCTGGCCAGCGTTTCGCACCTTCGGGCAATATATATTCGGGCAATATATCCTTTGCAGTTATCCATTTGGACAGGTTATTACAATGTAAAATAACTCTTGTAAAATAGCATATATGCTGCCTCCGATGGGCACTACAGGAGATGGAATAAAAAGTTCTATACCCTGAAGTACCTCATAAGTGACAGAATTAGCAACAACGTTGGATTGAGAAGCAAACTCGCCTGCACCGTGCGATTATTCGCTAACAAAAGTGTATGTTAATAAGACTTGAACTCACCACCATATATTATACCACTCAAGCGACCTTTTTCTTCTAAGGGTATCCACTGACTGACTAGATGGTGCATTGAGGGGAATAGGAAGGATTGTGTCATTCCTTGAAGTACGCGACAAGCGCAAACGAACTGCCAGCCTCCCTGTTATGGAGTAATTATTAAGTATCAATCACTAATCTCGTAATTTGTGCAGCTTATTTTTGTTTAATCTTCGACCATTTTATTTTTGATGTAAGTTACTTCGCTGTATATACAAAATGTCATTTTGTTGACTGTCTCGTTAGTCTAGTAGTCGTAAAAGCAACTGCTGATCACGAAGGTCCTGGGTTCGAATCCCGAGTCGGACCAAAAAATCAGTTATTGGGTTTTGCTTTCAAGAAATTCTCAGTAGTGCCCGCAGTTAGGAAGTTGGCGATGTATCACCCCGCACCCCAAAAATCACGTAAAGCCGTTGGTCCTGCGCCTGATCTTTCTCAGGTCGTGTCGTTTTACCGTACCATCAGGCCTTGAGAGTGCACCTGTATTTTATTTTGTTATAGGATAAAGATGATAAGAGAGCACACAGTCCATCTAATTGCGAATAGACTTGGGCACAACAATTCTGTCCTGCGCAGTTGGCTGATCTCTGTTGAGATAGACAGCCATAAACGAAATTCGGTCTGCGCTTATTATGTTATTTAACAGTCGCACTGTTCAGACATATATGGTTCAGAGTATATACAATGAACTTAAAATTTTTGTTTTAATACTCTTATCCACACGCCAGGAATATCTTTTGTATCATGTAGACGCCTGCAATTCGGTTCGCCACGTCGTTCATCATGCGTACAGCAAAGGAGTGGAGTAAGTTGCCAGCATCTGTCTTTCCATCCGATCACAGTGTGGGTGTATTCAAGGCAAGAGTGAATAGCCTTTTGTTAAGTGCGCTTCGCCATCTTAGGCTACATCACCACTTACCATCAGGTGGGATCGTAGATAAGCTCTGGCTTAGTAGCTTATTTTAAAAAAAACTTTACCTATTATACAGTCCTACTCCCCTCGGTATAGGACCAAGAACGCTGGCTGCGTTACCTCGCTGAATGGCTATACTTAGCCTTTGAGCCAGAAAAGAACCAGCCTTCTTATCTCCAGCAGCGTCGAAAAGTCACATAAACAGTTCGTTTACGGACTCAACCTCATGTGGACCTCACGGACTGATAGTCTCTTCTGCAAACGGCAGAAATATGTGGTCATATCTCATTGACACACTTGCACCACGTGCTTCGTTTGTTAAATTAGGTATTTATTCCTGCTGCTGTATTTGTTCTGAATAAAACTAAAGTATCAGTAGAAAATTTATAGCTTACCAAATAGGCCACAGTAGGCAGCAACAGTGACAGCAGTGAGTTGACCGAAATTGAGATTGTGACGAGAACTTTTCCACCGAAGCGTTTCGCCAGTTCTCCGGACGGTAACATAAGCATGATATAGCCCCAGAAGAATGAAGATAAAATCGTTGATTGCACGCTGTAGCTCCAGTCAAAGTGCTGTTAAAAGAAATAAGGTATAATTAAATTTCGAAAACTTCAAGGAAATGCTAAAAAATTCAAATTAATGAGTTTTCGCTTAACAAGAATTTTTAGAATTTTCCCCAAATAAAATACTTCAGTAAACGTTGGTAAACGTTGCTACACAGATGTGTTACTTAAAAAGTTTAATGAATGTATTCATTCATTACACCCGTGAAAAGTACTGACAGCACGTTACAATACAACCAAAGCAACAAACATTCCTTTTGGATTTTATTGCTATGAGTACAGGGTATTCCAAATAAGACGTCGTTTACTAACTTCGAATTACGTAGCCTGTTTTTTGATATTCAAGTAATACATACATACATACATATAATCACGCCTCTTTCCCGTAGGGGTAGGCAGAGACCAGTTCTTTCCACTTGCTACGATCCTTACATACTTGTTTTGCTTCGTCCACTTTCATTATTCCCTTCATACATGCTCTACGGTTTAGGGTACTCTTGACCTGGCCTTTTTTCAAGACGTCCCTGATTTGGTCTAGAAATGTCCGCCTAGGTCTACCCCTTCCAACACTTTCATTCACACTCGCCTTATACACTTTTTTCGTCAATCGTTCTTCATTCATTCTCTCGACATGGCCAAACCATCTCAGCATACCTTTCTCAATTTTTGTCACTACATCTTCTTTCAGACCACAACGTTTCCTTACCTCACTATTTCTTAGCCTGTCACTCAGTTTAACTCCTATCATACTTCTTAATGCTCTCATCTCAACTGCATTGCAACATTCAAGTAATGGAGTATAAATAATCAATATCTCGCAAGGAACTAACATTTTGTTCAAGTTACAAAGTCCAAATAATTCGATAATAATCGAACCGACGAATTCGGACCATGATACATATGGGTTAGTAAGTAATTTATAAACTAACATATAAACTTACTAAAATATCTTCTTTTTTTTTATAAAAAACGTTACCCCCACACTAGGATTATCTCCTGTATCGTGGAGGCAGTTTACAAACATAAATTGCACGAGGACAAACATCCAGACCCGGAACAATTATTTGTAGGCCATACAAATACTTACACGTAACATCATTAACACGTTATAACTAAATTTATTCATATACCTCTGCCCACTTCCCACTGCAACAGACCCGCAGCAGTGTCTACATGTCTAGTGCTTCAAGAAAGGGCAGTCTGGTTTCTCCACAATAACTCTCAGGATGCTGTTGGTGCTTCCCCGAAGCCTGCGCATCAGAGATGCTGTTCTTTTTCGCAGAATAGCTTGAAGGCTGGCCGTTACCGCTTCAATAAACATGCCTGACGCACTGCAGAATCTTTGAAGCTCCAACAGCACCCTAAATGCATTATTATATTGCACGCGAAGGACATTGTAGGTCCGCTGCGTATATCTAATCCACATGCTGCACTTGTAGAATGACTGGTAAAATGCCTTGAAAAGATTAATTTTCACTTCTCTCGTACAACGTACAAACCTGCGGGCCAGCATGTTGCACCGGTCTTCGCTCCCTCTCTATATATCATCATCATCAGCTAAATCTTTATTAACTATGTAGCCAAGGTATTTAAATTGGAACACTCTCTTGAGTGCTACACCATAAAGGCAAACCGCAGGAACTGTATTAGGCTTTTTAGTAACCACTCGAAACATCATGAACTTACTCTTCTTTATACTATATAGGAAGACATGAGACACGGCGTATCTTTCACACGGTCTAAACAGATGTATGACTGCATCAATCTAGGGACTCAGCACCACCATATTATGTGGATAACTTTGCTATTTATTATATTATCGTAAGATTGATGTATAGGCTAAAGAGCGCCGGGAAGGTCAGACCACCCTGTCTCACTCCACACTCCAGTCCATACATCTCAGACAATGCACCTGACTATCTGACCTGGTTTATTTGATTATCCGTACCAGAATTGGAAAAGGTTGACCATCTCTTTAAGTATATGACGGCACGTGCACCATTGCACGTGCGGCGGCGTCGGTGTGCTAGACAGAATTCTTGTAAATAACACGTGCTCCGCACACCTGCACCATTGCACCTGCGGTGGCGCTCGTTTAGCTTGTATAAAATGGACGGAGCTGCCGCCGTTAGGACAGTCTTGGCTCTGACGTGTAACTATGCCCTTGTCGTATTACGTTACTAGTTCATCTTCGACTCGTTTGATAGTTAATTCGTGTAAACGAATTAATTATTATTCCTAACTACAAAATCAGTCTCTGTACTATACCCATTATACTTTCTACATATACGTTGACCATAACATCTTATAATTAACCAAGTCAACTAATGCCGGGTTTCTAAATTATTTATAAACGCCTTTTATCATTTGCGAGCCATCTTTCAGTAAATGAAGTGTATGAAAACCCTCTTTTTAAAGAAAATACAGGTTCAACTATTACTTAACTTAACTTATCCTACGTTTTATTACAATGCTGAATGCCTCCTTGATCTAACGTCGGATATCACGACTTTTGATCATGAAGTTCCGTTCGAATCTCGGGTGAGACCAAAAATAGATGTATTTTTGAGCATTTTCTTTAATCCTGTCCTACACAGACGGCTATTCTCTGTTGAGTCTGGCTATCGTGACCAACATTCGGTCTGGAGGACTTTACTATTATTTTTATTGCATAAATGTATAAGTAATGTCAGTAAACAAATGCAATCTGTAGATAATGAAGAGAAACTGTTGTTATCAAAACAACCATTGCCCCTATTACCTCATTATAGATGTCTGTATAATTCCACTGTGAAATTGTAGGAAATTTTATCCATTCAACAAACAATACCGACTAATAAATCTGTCGGAACGACCAGGCTGAGCCCACTATGATACAACAACCGACATTCGACCATTAAACATAAAACATCACAGATAATGCCACGACTTGTCAACGTAACGACTTGTCGTAAACTGTTATCGATACGTCCAACAATAACTTAATAATGCTTTTATTTGGTTATGCTTCCGAGTTTTATAACTTAATTATCTTGATTTTGACGTTTTGCTTTAATTATATATTTAGATATAGTTAATTTTAGCTTGAACTTTCTCATACGGCCAACAGTAAAGGACCACGTCTCAGATCCATAAGACATCACTGACAATACGCACTGGTTGTACAAACTTGTTTTCAAGTTTTGATGTATACCTGACGAAAATATGTGTCATAATTTACAGAACGCTGTGCTGCCTGTGCCTGCTGCTGCATCCTGCATCGTGGAGGTATTTTACAAACATAAATTGCACAAGGAAAATATTTTTAGGCCATACAAATACTAGTTCCGTGCGCGATTTGAACGCGGGGTCTCCAGCCCTGCAACTCATTGCTAAGCCACTGCGCCACGGAGCTGTCGCTTTGGCACACTTAGGCACTACTATCCTGTCCTGCACCGATGGCTAGTCTCCGTTGAGGCTGACCGCCGTGACCGAAATTCAGTCTGGAGGACATTATTATTATAATCAATTTTAATATATCATAAATACGAGTATAATCAATCATTTTTTATACATACTATAAGTTTTGAATTAATTGACAGGTTTTCATGGGCTGCAGCCACTTATCAGATGAACTCCTTTGTCACTTTAATTTTATATAAAAAAAGGATATTCATCACGACGATCTTATTAAGTTGGTTATAATTAATTAGTTAATTTAAACTTATATACACAAAAGAAATTCGTACATGTGGCGGACTTAATGCCTTAAGGCATTCTCTACCAGTCAACTATTAGGCTAAGCTAAATTAATACTTACGTCATCTTTAGTTACATCAGTCATATCTACTATTGCCATACTTATGTTAACTCGCATGTTGTATGCAAGAAGCATAGCAAGGAAGCATAGAAATGTTTGCGCGTGACGAACTCCAAGCTTTTCTGTAAAAAAAGGGGGTAAAGTTTATTTTGCGTGTTTTCTGTTTACAATTTAAGTTCTGATAACAATTTGACATTTTTTTAACAACTGAGTACATAGGTCATCAGGTAAAAATTTAAGGAAATTCATATATTAACTTTGGCCTCTCAATACATTTATGAAAATGTAATGTACGTACACAAAAATAAAAGTAGTTTTATATAAATAAGTGATATTCATTCTGTAAATACTAGGAACAGACACAAACTAGTAGTACCAGGTACTCGACTCCATCGAGTCAGTAATTCATTCTTGGGGCGAAGTATACGCTTTTACAACAAAATTCCAGAAAATATACAAAGTTTGACCTGCTCAAAGTTCAAAAACTTTATTAAACTAACTTTGTATAAAAAGGGTTATTATAATATTAAGGAATTTATGGATGATAATAACCCCTGGAAATGAGGTGATCGCTACCAAGCTATTTCTAATTTGTTGTGTTGTTAATTTGTGTAACATCATGATTGTAAGCTGTTATTTAAAAAAAAATCCCGCTGGGTTTCTTGCTGGTTCTTCCCAGGACAGAGGTTTTTTCCGAACCAGTGGTAATCAAACAAAAGAGTGACTTTCAATAAGTATTATTTATAATCTATATTGAATAAAAAAGTTTCTGTTCTGTTTCTGTTTCTGGTCACCAGGTGCTGTAACCCACAGACATCTACATATTATATCCTCGATTAAGAATCTAAGTTGATAAGCCTCATTTCCTGTCAAGAGGATCTCCGGTTCTCTACACTCACCACATAATGCTTTAAAAGACAGACAAGTTTTTCTAATTTTTACCTTAATAAAATAGAGTAAAGTTTTTGAGTTGTTAAACACTACTGTAAATATTCTTTGCCGTAGTCAGTAATTTTTGTCATAAAGTCGCATCTTAGGACAATCTCAAGCAAAAATATCGGTGGAAGACTTTCGATCGAGAGCGAGATTGAGCATAACGAGCAGCTCCGTAAAAGGTGAGATATGCCTTGTGTCACCAATCACCATTCTGCCTTTCAAACGGAGAGATCAAGGCAAATTCTTCCGATCTATCTCCTCTAGTGAAGAAGAAGAATCAGAGCAAATAATTTATAGATAAGTAAGTAAAGGAAAAATTCAGATTTTTACATTTTCAATAGATGGCCTTGTTTTGAATGGGTCTGTCTTGAAATTCAGTTCTCAACTACGTCACAGTGAGTAAAATGTTTTTAAGTTTTATTTCCAAATATTACATATTATATCTACGTTATGTTCCACTTTATCCCGCTTATGATCAACAGCTATTAAGAAAGACATCTATGGAATAGAAACATAACTCTCCTTCTTTGCAACCTTTTGGAAAACAACTATCCGTAGAAGAATAAAAAGTATAAGTTTTAATAAATTAAAAATATCAATATTTTAATCAAAACTTAGTAGTATTATTCGTCACCAGTACTCGATAAAATTGTAATGTATTTCGATTGTTATAAGTTACGTCTAAATAATTATTTCAGAATACATACTGACATTAATTCCATTATTATGACCTAAATTTAATGTCACTGGTAATAACGGAGATTTCTCGCTAACATTTATCTTCATCATGTTATAAAAAAATCAACTGTTGTGTTGAACACTCGACAATACACTTACAACTTAAGATTACAAACCGAGCAGTAACTTTGCTTCGAATATTTGTTTTCCGTTCGGATAACACAACAATTGTTTCTTTAGAATTAACGTTGCCTTTCATTTAACAACATAACTCTTAATTGATAATTAACTTTTTTAATTAGATTTACAAATTTTTAGCAAACTCTTACAGTTAAATAATTCTTGTTTTTGAGTTTCATAGGAAAGGTTATATTGCGTTTGACTATGATAATCATTATTATTAAAGCTAAGCACAGATTCGTTATCAAATAAATCTAATTATTATATGAGAAGAAAAACCTCACTTTTGACTGTCGAATATAATGAAGGCCTATTAAATGATGTAGAGACAGTAAGGTTGGCTTATTTCAGTTTTATGCACAGTTTTATGTCCCATGGATTATTATTATAGGTGTTAGTTGTTGATATTGAAAACAAATTGTTTATATTACAGATAAGAGTTATTATTCGTGCTATATACAATAAAATACTAAAGAACTTACTTAGATACATTTAAAAAAAATGAATATCCTAGCTGTTATATCACAATTCTTTCATAACAATTTTGAATAATAATATTACTTATGTTATAAACTATTTTAATACTTTTGATGAATACTATTTTTGTCCATAATTTTAACAATAACTCTAAGCTTGTTGTACCAAAGTACAGGCTTCGTAAACACGTTTTTGGATAAATGTATACCTATAATTAAAAAGATTCCCTGTAATATTACTCACTTGCGTTTGCATAAATTACACAAGGTCATTGTGGTTGTAGCATGAATATGTCTCCTCGACCGGGGTAGGACTACGCTCTTACATAATACCAGCGTAAAATAGCAGTTTGATGCTGCTGTATTTTGTATGGTGAGTGTAGAAAACCGGATACCCTTACTAGAAACAAGGCATTCCAACTTAGTTCTCAGGGGTGACAACGCATCTGCATTTTGTTTCTAAATCGAGGATTGTAGATGTCTATGATCCCACACCCACTTACCATCAGTTTGGTTATGTGGTCTTTTGTCACCCTTATTCTATAAAGAATAATTTATTGAAGGAAGTATAACATATTCTTTTTCGTAATTAAAAAATAAGAATGAATAAACATTAATGGCTTCTTTAGACTTTTAATTTGCTAATGTAAATATTTTCTAAGTTAAAAATTTTTCGAGAGAAAAATAATCAACTAGTTTGTTTCTTGCCACTTTTTCTCACAATGTCTCATCGTTGTAGTGCCTGGTTAAAGTAATTTTTATTTCTAAAAAAAAAATTGCTTTTAGAAAGATACTTTTGAATAAAATTTTGATATTTATGAACAATTTAAGCACTATATAGTCAGAGTAATTTTTTATACAAATACATAGCTGATAAATACAAGGTGTCGGCTTTTAAGTAATATATTTATTTTTGCCAACATTAGTACAATAACAAAGCACGTATGATGTAGATGATGTATCACAGTCCAATAAATTTTTTACATGCAACTGTAGACATTTTTGAGGTCGTACATTTACATAATATTATACTTCATGTTCCATTTTTTTTTTATAATTAATATGAATTATGACCACTAAATTATTTATTTAGCTGTTGACTTTTATTACAAGACTTTGGTTTAATTGATACATAAAATTTGCTATTATGAAAATTTCAGTAGAAATTAATCAAACTGATAGAAAATACACAAAAAATGTACTTACTTGGGCGTACATTTTCAGTTTCAGCTATAACACCCATATTTTACTTGTTGTATTGTATTTCTGTATGTATTACTTCAATTGCAATACCACTTGCATTACAACTCCCACTGATGTATTGGTCGCTTGAGTATCCATAAGAAACAAAAAATCCAATTGCAAAAGATATTGAAGCACAAACTGTATTATCATCTGTCATTGTTTAATCTAAAAAGCAATTTTGCAATCGATATCTAAATTTTATTAATACGACTGTCTGTGTGTGTTGTTTTAAATTATAATTTACTACCAGCTCCTTTCGTTGCTTTTAATGTTAAAACTTCGGCCTATAGTCAATTTTAAAATTGTATGTTTGTTTTAATTTAATTTATCAACAAAAGCTAATTATAATAATTATGCAAGTGGAATTGTTTTGACAGTATTATATCAACTGATCACTTTGAATGGATATTGAATGAATGAATAATAATCAAGAAAAATATTTTAAAATGAACAGCAACTCGCTCTTGAAGAAATAATTTGAATGGATTAAAATTAACTATATCTCAATATATGTATAACCCAAGTATATTTAGGGCAATGCGCGAAAAATTGTATAGATTAGCTGTGAAATGATAGCAATATTATAATCTCCATAATAATAATAATAACCATGGTCATCATCATCATCATCATGATCATCGTCGTCGCCATCGTCATCTACATCATCAACCAACACCATTACAATCTATCAAAGTCCACTGCAGATTATTCATATTCTCATAAGGGGGATATTTGTTATATTTGCAACAGTTGGCAACAGCAGTGATTTTTTTATAAGTAAGCTGTTATGTTGTTGTGTTATTTTTTGGTTTGAATAGGTATATATCTGTCATCATAAAACATCTGCTGTTCGTCTCCTATTTCATTTTCCCTCTGTTGCAATTTAACGACACCTAGGACTGTTACGGGCTAAGGGTATTAAAATCACGCGACAATAAAAAAAATACTACGGAAAAATATGATTCCAATAAATGTTTAATTCCCGACGATCAGAAGAAAACTTAATATTAAAAACTTAAGGTAGTCGGGTTAAATATGACATCCGGACGTCAAACACATCAGTCCCCGTCGTGGCCATGGGTGCTGTAAAGCATCTGAAACGTCAAGAATTAAGAAAAGTAAAATTAAAAGTTATAAAATCCGTATTAGTTTCATTTCATTTCCTCACAATGTTTGCGTTCATCGCCGAGCACGTGGTAAACTAGCACTTAATATTGTAATTAACAATTTCATTGGTGTTGGCGGGGATCAAACTCAAGTTGTTCGAGCTTAGTCCTTGAGTTTAAAACCCTAATATAAAGAGCCGTGAAAGCTGGCAAACACTTTATATTAAAGTTAGTCATACCAGTTACTCTACCCCAAAGAATCAGTAATTCATTTATGGGACAATGTCTACCTTAATAAAATTATCTATCAAAAAGTAAAATTTTTATTCAGCAAAATTTCTTAATACTGGTAAAAGTTAAAAAGACTTTCAATACAACATATAATCTATATTGAATAAAAGTTATTATATTCTAAACAAAATATATTCATTCATTCATAACAGCCTAACAAAAGGCAACTGCTGAAGATGCAAATCTCCCTATAGATTGCCTAGAGGAAACAGAGTTGCCAATTCGAATAATCAATTTCGGATCGACATGTCTTAAAACTTAAAAAAAAACGATTCTTAAAAACTATTTCGCTAAAAAAGTAGGTAGGGCGTGCTTCAGAACATTAGTCTTCATCGACTACGACTAAAATCACCAACGAAATCGTGTCAAAGGATACAAAAAAACAATCCCATAATCTTCACCTTACAGATTACCTCAAAGGGTTCTTCCTAGTAAGGCAATATATTATAAGGTGAATTTGTTTGTGATTTTTTTTCTTTTTGAGAGTTAGGGTAGTACCGTGTATATGTGTGACCGTAGTGTTCGCCTACATATAATAATTAAGATCTAAAGATTCATTTCCCGAACTAAACAAATAAACCGTTCCCGAATAAACCATGGTGCTTTCTATAATATTTAATTAATTAAACGTTCTTGAACGAATATCTAAAATAAATGTTTACAAAATGTCTAATAATTAATGTTTTATTATATTTTTTATCGTTATAGTTAGTTTTGAGCAAAAAAAACGATCAGCCCTCTTATCACCAGCAGCAATGACCAATCGCAGATTTTCACCGCACGTGGACCTCAAGGACAGATAGTCTCTACTGCAAATGGCACACATATATTGTCATCCTTTAGAGACTTATATCTCCAATGACTTAGTTCAGCTGCCTCTGATGCCTATCCGGCTTTAAACGAGGTACCAACAGTCTAGATTTACCTCACTCCCAAGGGACCAAAGTCATACCGTCGGGTCTCTTACCATCGTCTCTAAATATTCCACATGACTTTAAAACTGAGGGAAGTAAAACAATTATAAAATTCCTTAAAGCTATGACAGACAGAGCCGCGGATATTCGCTAGTTTTAAGTAAGAAAAAATAGAGTAATCTGATTTTACAGCTCTTCTTATCATATAAATTGCTATTAAATCGAAAGCGTCTTGTATTTCGATAAAACTTGCTGATTATTTTATTGAACGCTGATTTTTTTGAAGGACTTCGGTAATAAATCACTTCTGATGTTATATTGAACATATTTCAATATATCTCCGATATCTGAGAAATCACGTAATCTTTTATCGTGACAATGTGATTGTTATCTTGCTTATTTAGTACACGCAACGAAAAGCTATAATAAAATTAAAATAAATAACAAAAGAAATAGTAAAAACAGATTACAAAAGAATACACAAACACAAAACACTCACGCCTGTCACCCAGAGGGGTAGGCAGAGACTACGGACTTATATTTGGCGCGATCCTGACACACCTCTCTCGCCTCCTTTACATCCATATATCTACGCATACACGCTCGTCGGTTAAGGGTACTCCTAATCTGGCCCATTTTCAATGTATCGCCGATTTGGTCGATAAATCTTGGTCTAGGATGTCCCTTCCTGATTTTGCCGTTCACTTCTGCTTTGTCACTCTTCCCTCGTTCATTCTTTCTACATGACCAAACCACCCAAGCATTCCTTTTTTAATCCTGGTCACAACTTCACCTTGCAAATCACACTTTTCTCTTATCACACTATTTCTCACCCTGTCATTCAGATTCAGCCATAGCATACTCCTTAATGACCGCATTTCTACAGCATTTATTCTACTCTCATGTTTCTTCTCCCAGACCCAACTCCCCTTCTATTTTTATTTCACTAAATTACATTGCAATCACGCTTTTGTTTTATTGACGAGGTAGCAAAAGAGCATACGGCTCACATGATGGTAAGCGTCGATCGACGCCCATGAACACCTGAAACACAAGAGCATTGCCAATATTTTAAAAAGGAGAGCACATTTTTTAAGGAACCTAAGTCGTTTTGGTCCGGAAACATTGCCGGTGGTAAGCAATTGCACGAGAAGGTCATACCAAGAAGATAACTCTTAGTAAAACACACAATGGTGGATCGCCAAGCGTCCAGATGGTGTGGATGTTATTGTGAGTGTAACATTACGCATTGTATATGCCTGGAGAGTCGGATACAACATCTAATTACAATGACTTAACAGCACTAGACCGTAGTGTGCTATTAAAAAAGTTAAGCCTTAATTTAAATAGCGATGATTTATTTTTCTTCGAAGAAATAATTGTTAAAAATTATTTATTTATTTCACATTGGCGAAAAGCCTCACCCTCTAGAGTTCACAATTAAATAAACCAAATTACACAAAATGGAAACCAAAAACTAGTTATAGCTAGGATCGTAATTTTGTAAGCTTGGCTTGATATAAGCCAGATATTGTGCTGATGGACCGGGCACAGTCAAGAATATTTTTAGTCCACATTACCATTTCGTATGAAAAGAACTTCAAGAAAGCCGAAACAGAAAAGCGAACAAAATACCGCCCGCATCGTCCGCCGGTTTCCTTCCATTTCCTTCTAACCTTTGGCCGTTTGGTTGGTTCCATCTGGTTGGCTTTTCAATTATTTACGTAATATTAATGTATTTATTTCACTTTATTTATATATGTATGAGGATATATTTAGAGCGATGCATTCCTCTAAAACCCACTATACGGAGTTAATGGGATACTACAACGCAAAACTTACAAGCAAGAGAGAATGGTGAGCTAAAGTTAGGGAAATTTGGAACAGAGCAACGGAACCCAAGGAGCCAGCAGCTGGCCCACTTCATGGTGAAAGAGGGACTTTTTATGATGAAATATTTCTTCTAGAAGCGGCCCTACAGGATATGGACCTGGTCGAGCTCCGATGGTTGGACAAAAATGAGATTGACTTCCATATGGTGACCAGAGGAAAACAGTTCAGTGATATCCCAGTGATCGCGAGGGTACAAACTGGTAGCGATCACCGAATGGTTAGAGGTACACTGAACTTTTTAATATATTTTTTTATAATATAAAAATTAAGTTGGAGAGGTCTCGTCTAATGAAGTCAACGCTCCGTCCCCCTTGTGCTCTAATATAAAGTCCCGAAACCAATCAGCTCGAGCTACAAAACCATTTTCAATACCTAGAAGATTGTAATGCAGTGGAAAATATGAATGACAAGCTCCTGTAAACTGTCCATGCGGTCGGAGCTAAGTTTTGTAAAACCCGCCGCAGAAGAACATAAAAACTCTCCGATCACACGATATTATAACCACTTGCGTGCGATTTGTAAGATAACTTCCGAAAAAGCCTAACTGTAAACCTCTGACACCCATTTTTTCTTGACTTGACTAAAAAAGTAGAAATAGGAATTGTGTCAAAGGCTTGTGCTAGATCTATAAATATTGTATGGACCTTCTTATGACTATATAAATTACTGACTATAAAATTTATTAACTCATGAACTGCATCAAAAGTTGACTTATTTTTATGAAATCCGAATTGTTGAGGTAAAATTAATTTAAAATATTAAAGATAATGGACTAGTCTATTGTTCTAGAACGTTAGATAAAGCAGGTAGAATAGCAATAGGGTGGTAATTAGTAACTAAAGTCCCGTCACCATCCTTGAAGAGTGGATGTATGAAATTTTTTTTAAAGAATTTGGAAAAATAGCATTTTCAAAACAGAGATTGAATTGATGGCTTAGCATAGATGCTAGCGTAGCAGAGGGTTTTTTTCAGTATAGCGGGAGATATGCCATCCCAACCGGTTGCAATATTTGACTTTAAACTTTTTGTTATTGAAATTATTTCATCGGTATTAGGTTTTTCAAGAACAAAAGAAGAAATACTTGTAAAAGACTGTGAAGAAGTAAATTAAGGTAAATTATTAGATTTGATTATATTGTCCCCAAGCTCCTTTCCAACATCAACAAAAAATTTGTTAACATTATTAAATGATCGCTTTAGAGACATTGCTTGTGTAACCAACTTTCATGATGCTTGTTTATATTGTGGTATGTATTTGTTATTTTGTTGATAGTATCCTAAAGTGTTTTAGGGGTTTTAACTGTTTTTTATAATTTCTTGAGCATTATAATCGCTTTTATCTTTCTTTAAAATTTTAGTGCTCAAGTTTCTATACCGCTTATAAGTGATAGACAGCGTTAAGTTATTTGGTAACTTTTTTACTTATCTATGCATTGAATCTCTATTTCTTAAACATCTTAATAAAGCTGGTGTCATCCACGGTTAAAGTATTCTATTTCTAGACGAAGTTTTTTTAAGTGATGAGTTTTTAGCTATTGCAACCGAATTTTTTTTAATAAGAGCTTCAGTTGTGGGATTAAGATCTAACATAGAATATTTTTTTTGTACTTATTATAAGCCAGGGCTCGAGCACCATCCCACCTGGTGGTAATTGGTGATGCAGCCTTAGATGGTAAATCGCACTGTCTTAGCGTAACTAAAGCCTATTCACTCTTACTTTGAAGACGCCCAGATTGTATTCGGACGGAAAGATAGACGCCGGCAAATTAATCCACTCCTTTGCTGTACGCATTACAAAAGACGAAGCAAACCATTTAGTTCTAATGCGCGGAACATCGACAACAAAGGGATGAAGACCCGTCGACCGCCTGGTTGTCCGATGGTGGGAAGGAGAGGGAGGAATTAGAGCATGTAATTCCTGCCCACACTCACTGAAATGCATCCTATAGAATACCGAGAGACTGGCTACTCTGCGACTGTGCTCGAGACTGGCAAGATTGGTTTTAACCAAATCAAGGTTACAAGGTTGAGCCTCTTAAGCACAACTCTCCACTGAGTCCAACGCTGCCAGGTGGCATTTTGCAGCATCAGCTCTATGTGACAGCAGTGCTCTATGCACGACCGGACCTAAAATTTATATAAGGTAGGGAGCTGCCCGGCCACACCCTTGCAAGATTTTCAAGTTTCATTGCGGCTGTTTTGGCTCTGGACTCAATGAACCGCCCAAAGTTTAGGTCCGGAGAGAATTCAACCCCTAACAACTGAAAGCGGTCAGTGTACTCCAAGGATACATTCCGGAAAGTAGGAGCCAAGGTGAGCAAGCTCCTTTTAGCGGTGAAAGGACACGCTTGTGTTATGGAGACATTAAATCTCACGAATTAGCATCGCCCCATTTGGAGACCGCCTGTAGTGTGAGACTCACACGCTCAACCGTAGGTGTTAAGTTTTTCGACTGTTTCATTAAGGTTGTCAAACTCAACTTTTAAGTTTGATATAATATGAAATAATTTTTGGAAATTAAATTATTTTGTCTTTCATTTTGATAACCAAAACAGAGGAATAATGGTCAGTGATAGTGGTGTCGAAAACCAAAGCTACAACCATGTATTTGGTGTGCGAGACAAAGTGATCAATGCAGTTTTCTCCTACGGTTGGGAGGCTGTGAGCAGGAAGAAAACTATGATATGCGAGACAATTAGGATATTCATGGCTGCGGGTATCTAAAGAAAAAGATTTTATATCTAGATTTATATCTCCAGTTATTATGACTGTCTTACATTTGTAAAGAGGTGTAAATGTAGCGTTGAGTATCGAAAGAAAATCATTTTTGTTTTCATTTGATGGTGATCGATAAATGCAAAAAAGCACTGTGTTCGAATTAATTGTAGCGATTAATCCAGACGCCATATTATTAAAATTTATTTCTTCAATATTTACCAAAAAATATGATTTAATGTAAATAATTACCCCATCACTTTGATTTTGATGTTTACAAGTTTTGTACATAGTGTAGTGCCGTATATAAGGAATATTTTGATTACTTGAGCAGGGCAACCAGCACTCTGTTAAAACGAACGCATCACAATCAAATGAGATTTGGTCAAGTAAGTTCTGTAGACTAAGAAAGTTGCAATTTATCGATCTTATATTTTGATTTAGTATCTTTAGGAATTTGTTTGGTTGCTTAATGTAATGTTACAATAGAGTACAATAATTTGTGGATGTAAGTGAATAAGATTGTATTGTTTATTTGAATTATAGACTGTATTGAACGGGTGTAATTAATTACATAAGCAAAAAATGTAATGATTGAGGTATTTTTAAGTTCTAGTTTATGCGCATATGTTTTAAAATGGTTAGTACAGTGTTTGATGTGCAGTATCTTATAGCGAATTATGCATATTATCTTGATTATGATGAATGATTATCAGCAACTATGAAGTTTTTATGGAATGTTTTAATTGTGAATAGTGTAGGAATAAGCACAAGTTTGATGAGTGAGTGTAAGTATTTGTGTGAAGTATGTTTTATTTGTTGGTTTGTAAGTTTGTGTAGTGTTTGTGTTGAGAACCTAAATTTTAAAACTAATCTTATAATTATTAATGAGAAAAATGAAGAAACAAACCTATAAAATTATCATGCAGTAAATTAAGGAATAGTTAAAATTAATTTTAAGATACAATGAAGCAATATCTAGTCATTCACATTTTAGATCCTCAAATTGGGCTTCACTTCTAATTAATATCGCAGGTGATCAATCTGATTTCCGTATGAAAACGTTTCCGTTTGCAGTCCAGCAAAACATTTTTTCTTTTGAATACTGGCGTGCCAAGTAGTATATTTTCTTCGTACTAGGGTTCAGGTATTCAGATACATACACTGGAGTAGCACTAGTATTTATACTAAAATGTGACACATTAAGATTTTTACTAGTTTTGTTCTTATTAAAGGATTTCACAGACCTAAGTATTGTCTGCTTTTGTGAGATGTTTGCTAATTCAACAATCAGAGGTCTGGCCTTTTTTCCTGGGCCACGAAACATATCCTTAACATCGCACGATTGTAAATTTATATTTAATGTTTTCGAGAGGTGCATCACTAATTGCGTTAAATCATTATGGTTATCTTTACACTTTATTATTTTCTTTTGCATATTCTCATATTTCAGGGATATAAATTCAAGTGACTTTACTATGTATGTATTTATCTTCTTTATATTTGTAAGACTATTTTCTATTTTAGATAGTTTGTTGTTGTGATCAGCTTTCCATGATTTCAGCATTTGCATAAATTCTTCCTTGAACGAAGTAAAGTCATCCCTTGAGTATTCATCGTGACGTCTATTTTTTTCTTGAAACCGTAAACGAAGAAGGGGTTTTCGGTGGTTTGGAAACATCGGAGTCTGATCCTGCTTTATAAGGTGAGCGAAGCATGTTATTTTTAAATATGTTGAGCAAAGCAATAATTTTCTGCAGATTAGCTATTTTATAATTGCAGGCGCTTTTTGAGCAAAAGCGGTGAGTGGAGCCAAAAATTATGCAGCAAATTTATACATTTAAATAAAACTAATTTTACGGATTTTATCGCGTATATTAACTTATTTTACTTTCCCGACGTTTCAAGCACTTTACAGCACCCTGGCAGTTTACAAAGGGCGTAGCTAACCTTTACGATGAAGCAGGATGGTACTACGTTACGAGTATGTTGCCCTGGTACACGCACGGATTTTTTTAGTTTAATTTTGAGAAACTTTAGGAAGAATTATTTTATTTATAAAAACAACAATCACGGAGGACACCTCTGTTCACTTTTGCGGTCCGGGGGGAAGGGGGAAACACACACACAGGTAAGCCAGCCACAAAGGATCTTAAAAATTTGCCTTATTATATAGGACTGTCATATTTTTGTGCTATTACCCCCCAGAATACTGTTGGTGCTGTGCCTAGTTTTGCATAGTAACGATGCGGCTTTTTTGTGCATTATCGCGTCAAATCCGTCGGTGGGGGCCTGTGTCTGAAGCATTGCAGAACTCTAAATGCATTATTATATTGAACACTTAATGCTTCATATGCGCTATGTGTAGTGTACCCATAGGAATCACGAATAGAAAAACTGGCAGTATGCTTTAAAAATAGTTATTTTAACGGCACTACATCATCGAGCAAACCTACGGGCTAACATATTACTTCGAGTCGCTAAAGCCCTACGCTCTCTTTTCATGTACATTTCACCACGCAATTCCTCGGTCACGTAGTCTTCCAAGTAATTGAAATCTGATAGCTTCGATAAAGCAGTTTTGTAGAATCTGATAGGTGGTATATGCGTGGTATACTTATCATAAGCTTTAAACAACACAAATTCACTTTTTTATGTTATAAACAAGACCGTGTTCATTTGCATAAGCCTCGCAGATTCCCAGAAGCTTTCTGAGCGCGCTGACCGAGGGAGTCAGCAACATCATGTCGTCAGCGTAACTTAGGTTGTTGTCACTCTTTCCATCCACATGGCAACCGATCTGAGTGCGGGTGAGTCTATCATGCAGCTCATTTATATACAAGTTAAGAAGTTGAGGTGAACTAATTCCACATTGTCTCACGCCTCATTTCAACTCGTACCGTTGAGAAAGGCTCTGTCCATTTTACATGATTGGTTTAATGATTGTACCAATAGTAAAAGATACCCAGGAGATACGGAGACGAATTACATTCGGCAAGTTTTTCCAAAGAATGTGTTACGATACCAGGTCATGATCAGGCTCCCAAGTCCCAACGGATCTAAGAAGCATCCATAAGCCGGGGTATTGCGATCTGTATAATATCTGACTGTATGTTTTAATCCAAATAACATTGCATTTTCTATTGACAGCCTTTCCCTAAAACCAAACTATGCATCATGAAGTTAAAGAGCCTTTTCTAACTCATTGCTTAGTAGCCTGTCGAGGACCTTGCCGTCGCTGTTGCTAAAGAGATAGACCGGTAGTTGTTTTATCTGAAATATATCCAGTTTTAGTTTTCACTATAGGTACAAAAATCTTTTTAATCAAATCTCTAAGTATGACATATGTACAGTAAATAAAACACGGAGAGACCGTCATGTCCCGGAGACTTACCAGTAGACGTATGTACTTTCTAATGTAATAAAGAAGTGAATAAAACATATTTATTTTTATTATATCATTATATTTATTTTTATTATATCATTGAGTAAGCTTCCAGCGTACGGCTTATCCCCTGGTCTGATTGAATGGGTAAAGGACTTTCTGAGTGAATGGTATCTCCGGGTCGTCGTCGATGGCTGCTCATCCGATACTAAGCGACTAACGCCGGTGTTCCTCAGGGGTCCGTTCTCGCCGCAACTCTCTCCTTGCTGCATTTTAATGACCTGCTTATGCCCGGTATCTATGGGTATGCAGACGACAGCACAGTTGTTGAGAGATACCAACCAAGTCCTCGGGCCAGTCGGGATCAAATCCATTCCGAAAGAGAAGCTATGGTAGAGCGTGTGAATCTCACATTACAGGCAGTCTCCGATTGGGGCGATGCCAATCTTGTGAAGTTCAACGCCTCCAAAACACAAGCGTGCCTCTTCACTGCAAAAAGGAGCCAGCTCACCTTGGCTCCTTCTTTCCGAAATGTATCACTGAAATATACCGACCACCTTCAGTTGTTAGGGTTTGAAATATCCTCAAATTTGAACTTCGGGTGGTTCCTTTAATCCAAGACTAAAGCAGCTGCAAGGAAGCTGGGAGTCTTTGCAAAGGTGCGGCGATACTTCACGCCCGAACAGCTGCTTACTTTATATAAAGCGCAAGTCCGATCGTGCATGGAGTATTGCTGCCATATATGGGCTGGTGCTGCAAAATGCCACCTAGTAGCTTTGGACTCAATTGAAAGGCGTGCTAAGAGGCTTTTGGTGACCCGAATTTGGTTAAAACTAATCTTACCAGCCTCGAACACAGACGTAAAGTAGCCAGCCTCTCGGTTTTCTACAGGATGCATTTCGGAGAGTGTGCGCAGGAATTACATAATTTAATTCCACCCTCTTCCTTCCACCATCGGACAACCAGACGTTCGGGCAGTCTCCAACCTTTCGTTGTTGACTTACCACGCATTCGAACCAAACGGTTCGCCACGTCGTTCATCATGCGTACAGCAAAGGAGTGGAATAAGTTGCCAGCATCTGTCTTTCCATCCGATTACAGTGTGGGTGTCTTCAAGGCAAGAGTGAATAGGCTTTCGTTAAGTCAGTGCGCTTCACTATCTTAGGCTATATCACCACTTACCATCAGGTGGGATCGTAGATCAGCGCTGGCTTAGTATAATATAAAAAATCAACTGTTATTGTAATATCTTATACTATATAATATATGTGACGTAAATACTCATGTATACTTGGTTTCATATCTTTATTATCAAACTGAATGTCATTCATCTTGTGCAACTTGATTGATAGAATTGGAATGAGAAAAGATATTGTTGTGACGGCTTAAAACATATATTGATTTTATCTTGCGAAAATAAATCACTGATAAATTGTACTTAACCGTGTTTCTCTTTTTTTAATACGTTACCTACGTACTAGTATTTTCTCCCGTATGCGTACATAAGTTTCACACACAGACCACCTAATGGTAAGAGGCCCATAGACATCTACATCTATCTTCATTTGTGAATCAAAATGCCAATGCATTTTCAGGCGTGAGGACGAAAATTGAATGTCTCTTATCCAGAAAAAAGGTGTTTTAAAAAATAGCCTTAGCACTGTAACTCATTGCTAAGCGACTGGGACCTAGAAACAAACCATAAAATGGGCACCAGCGTTTTCCACATAACAAATAAAATATATTAGGCTTTCTATAGGGGAGGCTTATAGTCAGCTGTGGACTTTTGATATTCAAATGATGAATTTCAAAATTTCATAAAATATTTTAAATATTTTTTTGTTTTTGTCGGTTGTTGGTAAATCGTAGTGGCGGTGTAAGAATATCCACAGCCTTATATCATCCCGTAGGAGTCGTAGTAGAAAGAAATTAGGAGATGGGCAGCAACATAATTTATTTATAATTTTTTATAATAATTTTATTTATAATTTATAATTTTTTTTAATTTTCTTGATATTAATTTACATCGTGGTAGAGCCATGCTGCAGCTATATTAATAGTGTAGTTGTAGCACGAATGAGTCGGCTAGACCGGGGAAAGACCACGTTCTCACATAATACCAGCGAAAATAGCAGCTTAATGCCGCTGTGTTTCGTATGGTGAGTGTAAAGAACCGGAGACCCTTTTTACTGGAAAAGAGGCATTCGATCTTAGTCCTCACAGCTAATAACGCATCTGCATTTTAATTCGCAAACGAAGATAGATGTAGATGTTTATGGGCCACAGCAACCACTTACCATCAGATAGACTATGTGCTCGTTTGTCACCCTTATTCTATAAAAAAAGTACAGTTACCGTGTAGTGGCGGTGTAAGTAAATCCACTACCTGATATCATCCCGTGACTGTCGTAAGAGTTGCCAGAGGAAAACAAATCAGGATATGGACAGGAGCGTCTTCTAAATAATGAGTAATGATAAAGAAATCTTCAGTTGCCAATCCACTTGCAAAGTGTGACAACTACAGCCCATTAGGCAATCTATAGGGAAGATCTGTGTTCAGCAATGAACTTTTGATATGGTGTTATTGGAAATGAATTAAACATAACTCTGCTTACTATGTAGCAGGGCCTTGTCTAGCAGTTCAGATGTGTTAGCTCATTGTCACTAATGTACAGTTGTGGAATTTCTTAGTCCCTTATATCTTGATGCTGAATATTTTTCTGCTTTGAAACGTTACTTAGAACATTATTCCACACTTATAAATAAAATTGAATTGATTGTTCATAACATTTATCATTACACACACATAATAACATCGACAGTAACAGAGCTACATGCAATAAACATAAATTTAACAACAAAAGTCACACAACATGTAATTAAAATTTTATTAGCATTTTGGCCTATTGACAGAATGGAGGGGATAGAATAGAATTATAAATGCCTTTACTATGATCATGTAAAATGTCATAATTATCTTGCCTTCGTTCCTCGTTCCTAACAAGCTCCGTCAAATCATGTTGCACATCTCCTACAGTATCACTCGTGATTAAGACATGATTAACTATTTAAAAATGGAAAATATCTTGAAAAGGAAAAATAATTTCATGTTTAATTTCACCAACTCTCCCTTTTGTTCCACGAACTCCTCCCATACAATACAAATTATAGTATTATTTTTCTATAGAAGAAGCAAACAAGCATGCGACTAACCTGATGGCAAGCGTCGACCGCCGTCGATAAACAACTGAAGGCCAGGGGAATTGCAGGTGCGTTGACGGCTTTTTAAAAAGGAGTAAGTTTGTTTCTTGAATGTTCGGAAAAATCGTCGGTGGTAAACGATTCCACAAAGAAGTTTTGCGAGGAAGTGTAATAGATCCGCATATGGTAACTAATATAATTAGGCTTTCTCTTTATTTCTCTTCCTTAGCATTCCATTTAAGTCCACATCTGGAGATGGGGTTCTCCTGTTGTACGAAGGATTTTCCTCACACTTACAAAGAGGATTGAAAATCACAGTACCAGACGACTTTGACGATAGACGTTATTTTGCAGGTACATAAATAAACCGGATAGAGGCGATTGTGATAAAAATTGAATACGGTAGAAAACTTTACAGAAGAGAACCATAAGAGCAATATATGATTGAAAAACCAAAGAGTCGCTAAGAGAAAAATTTAAGGAATCCAATGTAATATTAACTTTGGCCTCTTAGTTTTCGTAAACACATTTACAAATACCAAAATGCATGTACACAAAAAGAAAAGTAGTTTTAATAAAATTAGTGATTTTAATTCTGTAAATACTAGGAACAGGTACAAGCTAGTAGTACCAGTTACTAGACTCTAGCAAGTAATTAATTATGTCTTAGGACGATGTATACGGTTTTACAACAAAATCCAGAAAATATACAAAATTTCAACTCTGCGAATTTCATAAACTTTATTAAACATAGTTTGTAGAAAAGGGTTATTATAATATTAAATAATTTGTGTATGATAATAACCCCTGGGAATGAGGTGATCGCTAGTACGTTATTTCTAATTTGTATTGTTGTTAATTGTGTAACATATACAATTTTATACAGTTTATTATCAAAAGGAGGTCCATACGAATATCTCTTCACAGGAAGAGATATTCTCCGAACCATTGGTAAATTAAACATAAGAGTGACTCTTAATTGTTACTATTAAGTGTAATATAATCTATGTCGAATAAAAAAGTTTCTACTTCCGTATTTTTACTCACACTTAGGTTCACAATTCAGTCTGAATTGTGATACAAGAATAATCAACTTTTTTTTCTGTCTTTTATTAAATTAATTATATTATACATTATTTCTTCACATACAAAAATAAATAAAACAATTATTATCTAATTAAACAGCTATTCACTTCGGCGATTTCATTTCTGAAACAAATGAGAAATGTGTGAAAGTTGCTTTTTATTTTATTTACATATCAATTATATATATATATATATATCGGTTCAGGTGCCAAAACGAAAATATCAGAGAACCGATTTGAATGGGACTTTCATAAAAGTGTTACTTAGAGGTCAAACCGTAGGAATAAATATATATCATAGCATTTTTTTTATAGAATATGGGTGACAAAAACGAGCACACAGTCTATCTGATTGTAGGTAAATGCTGCGGCCCAAAGACATCTATATTTATTCTCCATTAAGAATCAAAATGCAGATGCGTTGTCACCCATGAGAACCAAGATGGAATGCCTCGTTTCCAGTAAAAACGGTCTCCAGTTTTCTACACTCACCCTAGAAACATAGCAGGATTAAGCTGCTATTTTACGCTGGTATTCTGTGAGAGCGTGGTCTTACCCCGGACGAGCCCACCAATTCGTGCTACAACCATAATATAATAACAGCGTGGCTCTACCTCGTATAAATATATAAATAATGATTTAGCGTTATTGCAGTTCCTGAAAATACGACTAAGAAAGGCTTCTACTTTTTTTAAATTATTCCAAATTGAAACTAGGCGTACGTGCACACCTCTATGTGCGATTCAATTCACAACGTTTTTACCGACCGATCGACCATCACGAATGTATGCGTGCATAGTAAAATAGTAGGCGTTAGATATTTTAGGATAAACATTAGTTTACATAGTGCACTACCAGATATTTTGAATTAAAAAGATAAAAAGGACAAAACGTTTCACATTTTTTTTTAAATTAATTTGATGTCAGTCGGTTATTAAAATTAACTATGTACGAGTATATAAAAAGCAACTGTTGTCCGATAGTCTCGTTAAAACTCAAAAAAGGTCGACCGATTTAATGTTTTGTGTGTATTTAAATTGGTCCCTAGATGGTTTAGATTTACATTTCGACCCGGTAGATGGCGCTGTTGTCAAGATCCAAAAATCACCCGTGCGAAGCCGGAGCGGATCGCTAATTACAAATAAAATTGAAGTGTCTTCGTATAACATTGAAATAACTGGCTTCTAGCTCAGGAGATTACTTTTGCATGCTATTAAGACATAAACAACCATTTTTAAAAGTTTTGTTTATCTGTCTGTATAGGCTAATCTTCGGAATGGCTGAACCAATTCTTTAATTATCTTAAATTCTAAAAAAAACGCCAAATTGATTGATCCTATCCAGGAGAAGCCGGGACGGGTCGCTAGTATTCAATAAAATATTAAATAACCTACCAATATCAGTTTCTTTCTCATGCTCATTCCACGGTTGCTTCTTTGACGTCATAAATATTAAAAAGAAAAGATTGGTGATGAAATAAACTCCGGAGGCGAGGAAGAATACTTTCCGCCACTCCGCTGGATCGGTCTGTAAAAAAATATCATGTTATCAAGAGGAATACACAAACCCATTGACTTACTGTTACCATTACAGCTTATTAAAATGCACTGCTGAACATAGGCCTACCCCATAAATTGCCATAGCTGCCATGCATGGCAAGCTGGTTGTACTGTTTTATTTTTATTTTTAGTCGTCATTAAGAAGACGCTGTTTACGTTTGTGGTAGCTTAGGGAGGGTTAAAGTGGAAGGAGACGAAGAGTTTTTCCTATATTACTTTTATTTTCTAACTTACAAGTTAACTATTAAGTGACATACAATATTTTATTATATAACTTAATTATATAACTCAATTATCATACAGTCTTAATCCCCGTGGTTGTCGTGCCAAGAGCGCTGGATGCTTTGAGCGAGAAAAAAACCAGCCCTCTTGTCACTAGCAGCAACGACCAGTCGCGGATAGGGTTCCTTCAGGAACTTCACCACACTTGGACCCCACGAATCGTGAGTCTCTACAGCAAATGGCACAAATTTGTAGTAATCTCTCAGATACTTATATTTGCGCCACTTACTCAGCTCAGCTACCTCTGATGCCGCCTCAGCTCTAAATGAGATACCCCTGAGATGAGAGGCCGCCAAAGTGTCTACGTAAAGTAGCATCCCACACTGGGACTTTACGTCTCTCCAAAGGGACCAATGTCATACAGTCACGTCGGGTCTCCTGCCACCGTCTCTAAATATTCTACAAGATTCTAAAACCGAGGGAATATTTACAGAGACAAGAGCCCTTCGGATGACTTCGTTCAAAGAACCGTGCTGTGTAAACCTACCAGGGTTTTTCTTACATGAAATTCCGTGGAGCCTTAACTTGGCAACTTGGCAAACAGGGGCACTGATGGGGTTGACTAATCGCCGCTCGTAGTCGGATTCTTTCGGCGTTGCGCACGCTTTCCCCATCAAGTAATGTGCCGAGATTACTTGATGGTAAGCGTGTAACCAGTGACTAGATTCCTTAGTCGAAACAGCTAGATGGCGTGGCAGACCTTGGTTATTATGGAAATTATGAAACAGTTATTTAGTTAACTTAACTACTGCGACGATGTGAGTACACAGGAATACTAGACTAAACTAACTTACAAACTAACTTAACTACTACTGGGTTGTTTTAATAATTAGACCCTAGGTTTTATACTATAATGAATATTCTTAAATCACGTAAAAAACGTGCTTTTATTTGCTTTAACAGGTGATGCTGTATTGTAGGTGGCTTCCTGATGCCATATAAGTTGTGTAAATGTTTCCCTCTGTCACCTTTGCCGATACCCATGGGATGAAAAGTTAGTGGATATTCTTACACTACTACAACACGGTAACCATATAATTATTGATACCTAAGTTACGAGTATCTCTCCTATATGATCAATTTAAGATTTTCCAAATATACTTACTTTTCGTAGTGTTTCACTGCTGGCCACATGAAGGTGTTCAATGTATGGAGAGATCTTAACTAATATCACCATATATATCATGCATATCCTATCCTGCCTATCCCGTGTTTCAAACTAATCTATATCATCCTGTGGGTGTCGTAAAAGAGACAGAGGGAAACGTTATAAATAAAATAATGTCAGTAATATGACTATCAGACTCGTTGTGAGTGTCGCTGCCTCCGATATTATATCCGACCATTCCTGCTGAATTTTATTAATAAAGAGATACAAGTGGGCAAAAAATATCAATGAAACAAATATAAACTCGATCAAGAATCAAACTAATAAATAAGATAGTCCACAGTGGTGGACAACTAAAACTACAAGGACAACTAAACAGAGAAAAATGGACATCTTTGGTGGAGTCATTCACCGAATCTGGTGTTCTTGCTAAACTGAAAGAAATAAAATAAAAGAAGAACCCTAAATAAACTAACAATAAATCTAAGTTAACTAACCAAAAAAATGCCCCACATAGTGGTGGGTAAGAATGCCCCCCTCCCTCCCGGCCCCGGCGGCCCCTACTATTTCTAGCTACAGTGGCGATCTTGTTAAAGGCAGGTCAGGGGGTGCCAAGAATCTCCGGCGGAGGTTCGGTTGCCACCAAAGACAACTCTACCTGGCAACATACAACGCACACACCCTGAGGACTGACGAGAAGATCCTGGAAGAAGAGATAAACAAGTTGCGCTGGAATATTATAGGATTATCCGAGGTCTGAAGAGAGGGGGATGGCACGGTAATCCTCAAATCCGGCAATTTGTTCTATCACCTGAAGAGTGACCAATTTTCCCAAGGAGTTGTCGGATTAATCATCCACAAGTCTCTCATTAAAAACATTGTAAAGATTGGGAGTGTGTCGATGAGAGTTGTGTACCATATACTTAGAATCAGCAAAGGGTATTTGCTGAAGGTCATACAGGTTTACGCAACAACCTCGACACATCCCGATAAGGAGGTTAAATGTGAATGACAAGCTTGTGGAAACTGTTCATGCGGTCGGAGCTAAGTTCTGCGAGACCCATCGCAGAAGACACAAAAACTCTCCGATCACACTCTTAATCGCATGGCTGTTACACAGGAGATGACGATGCAGTCTTCAGTAGATTTGACAGCATTTAGACAACTGAACAGGCAGATCCCCAAGTGTATACGGCGGAACTTTCGCAACTTTAATACAGCTCGTATTGAAGAAGCGATCGAGCACAACCAGGGCTCCAAAGTATTTGCCAGAGATCTGTCTGCCAGAAAGAACCCACTGTCGAAGTTAAAAACTGAATGTGGTGGCACAGTTACCGAGAAACTTCTGATTTTGAGCGAGATTGAGAGATTCTACGGGCTGTTGTACACGTCATTGTTGAGTAACGCAAGTGTGAGTAACGATCTAAGAGCAAGTCTTATCTGACACTATTCCAATGGTATCCCGCACGTCAGTCTGAGCGAAGTTAGAATGGCTCTCCAGCACCTTAAAAACGACAAAGGCTCAGGTGAGGAAAAAATTCAGCAGAGCTTCTGGAACCTTGTGGAAAACCGGTATTTGAAGTCCTTCAGAAGATCTTTAATTTCATCCTCCATGATGGTACTATACTTAAGGCGTGGGGCAGAATTGCGGTGGTTTTCTTATTCAAGAAAGGCGTCAACGCTCTCTTGAAGAAATACAGACCGATTTCCATTCAGAGCTGCGTCTACGTGCTGCTTTCGAGAGTCATTACGATTCGTCTCGCATGCAGGATCGACGATTTTCAGCCTCCCGATTAAGTCGGTTTTCGAAAAGGCTTCAGCACAATAGACTACATACAAATTGTACAGAAGACCGAAGAGTACAATCTGCCACCTTTTCTTACGTACATATGTGGTTTATAAGAAAGCCTTTGATTCCGTCGAAAACTGGGCGGTGTTACAGTCCCTTTAACGGTGCTTAGTTGACTGTCGATATATCTAAGCACTGAAGTGTTTGTACAGTAGGGCTACGATCGCTACAGGTACAGATCCAAAGCACGAAATCTATCCAACTGCAGAGAGGTGTTAGACAGGGTGGTTTTATATACCCGAAACTCCTCAACGCTGCATTGGTAGGTGTTTTCAAGATACTGAACTAGAAAGTATACGATATTAACAATAACGGCGAGTACATCATTCACCTTTAATGTACCGACGATATTGTCCTTATGGTGGAATTGCTGGAGGATCTTAATTCTATGCTGAATGCCCTCAATAGTATCTCCCAACAAATAGGTCTTAAGATGAACATGGAAAATACAAAAGTCGTGTGTAACGTTAATGTCACACCTATGCCGATAGTTGTTGGGAGCAGTGAGCTCGAAGTTGTTGACGAATATATCCAGCTCATACAAATAGACCGACTAAGTAAATCCAAATTTGACTTAGAGGTCAATCGATGGAATCAACGGGGCTAGGCAGCGTTCTGGAGATTACGACACATCGTCTGGTCAGGCACACCTCAAAACCTCAAAACAAGATTATTCAACCAGTGCGTGTTGCCAGTGGTGACCTGTGGATCTCAGACGTGATCCGTCACTGCTGGCCATATGAGAAAACTCAAGGTCGCTCAGCTCTGCAAGGAATAAAAGCCTTTTTATTGTATTTTTTTATTTATTTTATACATTACCTCGTCTTGCACGATAAAGCCACATACGAGAGGAGCTATTATTGAGATAATGTTCGCGAAGAAATTGGAGATCCCCATCATAGATCCGCTGAAGTTAGGTGCTAAATCAATAATGACTAACTGAAAACAATAAACAAAAAATTATTTATTAGTTGTACAAATATAATTACATATTGAGAGGCATTCTATCTTAGACTTCATAGGTGATAACGCATCTGTAGCCTTTTGAAGTTGGTTGCAGGTATCCTAGTCATATTATATTAAAGTGATATAACTTAGCTGTAACTTGATTGTAAGGATTTTTTCACTCCAATTAAAAAAAACAATATAATTAATTGGACAGGAAATGGCAACGCATTTGTATCCTTCATTGTTGAAAGTTGATGGACTCCATGGGCTACAAAAGACACTTGTTATCAAGCCGGCTGTTAGGTAGCTTATGTATGTATCCTAATGATTCTGAGAAGCTATTAAAATGCCCACTACACTACACCTGTGAAAACTAGTGAACTTCAAATATCCTAAAATATTTTTAGATTATGTCAGTTTGTGACACCTAGCACATGGTAAAGAAGCACTTAAACTGAAATTAAACTTTTGTAACATCGGCGACGATAGAACCGTTAGCCACGTTGTAGCTTTAATATAGTTGAAACACAAATGGGTCGGTTGGAACGAGATAGTTCTACATTGAATTGACTCTCACATAATATCTCATACCAAATTCTATGAGAGTTATTTCAACGTCCACTTCTTTTAATTAATCTAGGTACGAGGTTTTTATAATGCCCTTAATATACTTATTTATTTTATAATTAACCTTTTTTATAGAATTTCTCAAAAGTTTTTTTATATTTGATGTACTATATGACTTTACATAATATACTTGTATAATCGATCAATAATCAAAAGTCACATGTATTTGTCTGTCTGTCTATCTGTTTGTTCCGGCTAATCTTCAAAGTAGTTGGAGTGATTTTGACGAGATTTTCACTGGAAGATAGCTGATATTACAAGGAGTAACTAAGACTACTTTTATTTTAGAAAAATAGTTAGAGCTACGTGCAAATTAATTAAAACTCATGAAATCTAAGCGCAATAAATTTCCACGTGGACGAAGTTGCGGAGAACAGCTTGTTAAATAATATTATGAGAAGTTTTTTGTAACACCTATATTCGTAAATAAAGATTTTAATGATTGATTGATTGAAATAATTGGTCGAAAAAATTATTATACTGGTATTTACCATGTATCCAGCGTACTGTCCAGCATTTACTCCGACGCTCAATGTTAGCATGATAACAGCTAAAAGTGTGTTGCCCTCAGGGGTGTAGGACAGTCCCAATAAAGCGATGGCCGGTCCCCACAATCCTTAAACAAATTAATTATTAATGCATGCATGACGAAGCTACAATGGCTTAATGGCTATGCTTAGGCTATGTAATTAATATTGCACATGCGTATTGCACTGCAAATGTAAAAAGTCGTGGGTTGAAATCTTAAACCATTTTTAGACCAAGCATAAGTTTTGTTTAAGTGGACAAGAGTATTAGTTATGTATTTATTTATTCATGTTTTTTTTTATAGGGTAGGATGACAAACTAGCACACAGTCCACCTAATGGTAAGTGGTTGCTGTGGCTCATAGATATCTACATACATCTACCCTCGTTTGCGAATCAAATTGCAGATGCATTGTCACCCGTGAGGACTAAGATGTAATGAAGAAAACTTCTTGTAAATCGCACATTGGGGGAACGCCAATCATCTAGATTGTGTGGATAGTATCGCGAGTTTTGTCGCGATATGTGATAGTAAAATTGAGCGGCTGAAATTAGTCCGAAGAATTTCTCAGAGCACTCCCCGTGGTAAATGCGATAAAATAGTCAAAGAGATACAACATCTATATATCATTTGTCAAAATCCTATTTCGTGGATAACAGCTAACTATAAGTAATGCAAAAAAATCTTAAGGCTTCTGAAAGGTACCGGTTTAATAACCATATCATTTAAAATTCACAGACATGCGACAAGCATACTGTAGACTGTATATAAAAAAACAATGCAAATGGTTTAAGACAAATCCTCCCTACAACGAGAGAGACCTATGTTTCGCATTGGTCTTCTATGGACTGATAAAGAAGAACTCTTTTATCACTCTAAAAATATGAGAAACTAACCTATGGTATTGAAGAGTCGTCTGGTATTGCTCGTACTAATCCATCCGTGTCCAAGTATAATGTCAGTCATCATGCCCATTGGGAAGCTAAGTAAAAACATCGCTAAGTATGGAAGCGATGATAATACACCATTCTGTGGATAATATAAAAAGGTTCAATTTTAAGTAGGATTTTTTTCTGTCTAGTAGTCTATTTTTTAAGTCTATTATTTAGGCACCCCAGTGCCTGCTCCTTCACACTTGACCGCATCCAGCACAGAGCGGCTCGAATCGTCGACGATCGAGTCCTTACCGATCGGCTCGATTCACTGGCGCTGCGAAGAGATGTTGCATCCCTTTGCATTTTCTTTTGCATTTACCACGGGGAGTGCTCTGAGGAATTGTTCGGATTAATCCCAGCCGCAAATTTCATGAACGCACATCGCGACAAAACTCTCGATACTATCCACACCATCTGGATGCTTGGCGGTCCACCACTGTACGTTTCACTAGAAGTTTTCTTCCGCGTACAACATCTCTGTGGAATTGTTTACCACCGGCGATTTTTCCGGACCGATACGACTTAGGGACCATCAAGAAAAGAGCTTACTCATTTTTAAAAGGCCGGCAACGCACCTGCAATTCCCTCGGGGTTGCAGTTGTTCATGGGCGGTAGTAGTCACCATTAGATGAGCCATAATCTCGTTTGCCCCATGTACTATTAAAAAAAACCCACTCTCAGGCTTATTTCTGTCGCCAAACAGCAGTATGTAACCTGCTTTATTCAGATCTCAAAGACATAGAGAGTCAGATTAACTACAGGCTGTGAGGCATTCTGTCTTAGTCCGATGTGAAAACGCATCTGGTGGCCTTTTTGTTGTAATTTGGTGGCAGTTGTTCATAGGGGGCAGTAGCTACTTCCTATTAACTGGGTTGGTAGTTCGTCTGTAGATATTTTCTCTATTTCTAATGTCTTTTCTTCGTTAAAAGTCGATTGCTGAACATTGGCCTCTTCCCTAATGCAAAAGATTTGCCTTCGTTTGCCAAATAGATTGGCGATGACAATAATAGACGTCTCAAACCTTTGATGCCACTTTCTGTAACTGTTCTGAAAAAAATGGTATAACTCCTATCTTTAAAAATAATAAATAAATAAAGTTTATACGTACGTTTTTCAAATTAACTCCCAATACTTTCGCCATATAAGTGGGCATTTCTGTCATAAGTGTAAAGAATCCCCAGTTTTGTCCACAATGAGAGATAACAGCGGCCCATAGTGGCAAGCACGTGACTATTTTTGACCATGGAGCAGGTTGACACTAAAAGAAAATGAATTCTTGTAGATTCTTGATGATTTATAGTAGATATTGTATACTCACTACAACGTATTTATGTTAACTGGAAATGTAAAAGTAGAAGGCGCTGAAGTTGCTAAAACGTCAAACTTATTCGTACCGAAATTACAATACTGATGCAGCGTGACACGTATCACTTATCAAATAGGTATATATCGAATAAGAAAAAAGTACTAAAAGTTTACGTCGAGTAATATACAGTATTAAGGAAAAAACTTTTCGAGATCCGCTTAATCTGGCTTTAGTACGTACACCAAGACACACCAAGGCTCGTGTAATTGGGAAACTCATGAATTAGATTATAACTCCGTGCACAAAGCAAATGGGACATTTTCCGTCTTATTTCTGCAGGTTTATTATGACCTTACCTTTTGATTATCAACTCTTCCTAGAGACCTTTGAATGTATTTTAACTCTTCATTCGAAATTATTTCCGATTGTTCCGGTGATGCAGAACCAAGCAAAACATATGCCACTGTCCAACTGAGTCCAAGAACTGCATTAGTATAAAAAATCGCCTGCCAACCCCAAGCAGCAGCTATGAAGCCTGATATAATTAGTTGGAAAGCTATTCCGAGTTGAGCCCCTGAAAATAATTTTCAATATAATTAATAGAATCAGGCGTTACTTTGCGGAAATCCATTATATAAATCTTTTAGAAAAACTTACTTCGCAAATATCCGCGTTATAAAATAAAATGATGTGTCGGAGGGCGGGAGGTGCTCTTCATACTAGGTAAGACACATCATTTTATTTTATAACGCGGATATTTGCGAAGTAAGTTTTTCTAAAAGATTTCAATAATTTTCAACTTCAATAAATGATTCAGATTCAGATTTCATTCAACGTAATTTCGTTATTTTATCATGGGCAGGCAAACTAACAACATATTAATTTTTGAAACTGTGTCAAATAAAACATAGACTGTGTTTGGAGTTTTTCTGCGTAATACTCGTAGGTTCCGTAATGAGTATTACCATAGTAGAATCAGCAAATCCGACAAAGTTCAACGGATTTTGCTCAAATAATCGAAACCCATTGGAGAAGAAAGGTTCTTAAGTGGCAGCCCAGTACCGGTAAGCGAAGGGTAGGGTAGCCCCCCACTATTTAAAATGGACGCCTGGTATAACAAGCAGAAAGTTGATGGATGCAGTGGCGCAAGACCGCGTTTTGTATTTGTAGTATTCCTTATCGAGCGCTTTTGTTGTGATGAGACGTAGTACCGCGTAGTGCCATTTGGTGATAGCGTTAGAGACACTCAATGTTAATCCATGGGTATAGTAATATAGATGACTATAGGAGAGTTTAGAAAGACCTCTTGACCTGCGATAAATAGCTGGATTTTTTCATCTCTCATCCCAAATTTATAAATAAGTAATATCCGAACATTAACCTATTTTTTTCTTATATAGCACCTAAGGAGACTGAGGAAAATAAAGTAGGAGACGGGCAGCAGCGTCTCTCTAATGACAACTAAAAAATTAAACAGGCGCCTGCCAAGGGTGGCAACTATGGCGAATTTCCACGTTTTGAGGTACTCTTTGGGGGGGCCTATATTCAACAGTGGACTTTTGATAGTCTATAGTGGTTCTAAGTGTGGCATAAATGCGGCAAATGCCAAAAAGATCATATGCCTTCTGATAGATGACAATACTATAATTTTTCTTTTTATCCACATCAATACGCATCCTAGAGCAAAACTACAACGAAAAACCAGGGGCAGAGAGTGGTGTGAAGGTTAAAAGACACTGTGGCTGTCAATACGTCAGTCAAAATGTTATTACAGCTTAAATTATTCAGAATCTATATTAATTAATAGAATCAGGTGTTACTTTTCGAAAAGCCATTTTATTTAAATTGGAAAATTTTACTTTGCCAATATCCGCGATATGAGCGAATATTGACAAAGTAAATTATTCCAACTTTAATGAATCTTTATTGTTGCAATACCTGCATAAATTATTGTAGCTAGTAGTCCATTCTCTTCTAACGGGATCCACTGACTTACAAGATGATGCATAGTGGGATACACGAAACCCTGAGTCAAGCCTTGAAGCACTCGACACGCGCATACTAATTGCCATCCACCCTGTAACGAACACAAAGCTTGGTATTAAATATGGTTTCATAATAAGTTAGTCGTAAATCTGGGTCACTTTTTCCAGTCTACATTTTTGACATCATTCCCTATTCAGCATGAGGCGTCTCAAAGCACTAATCTATTCAAAACAGTGAGATCCATAAATAAATTAAAAACCGACGTGGCTTAGACACCTCAACAGAGCCTACTCTTTTCTCGGACTTAGTCGGATACAAGTAGGTATGAGAGGCCTGTGTTATCTAAAAACAAATATTTAGGAACGATAACTCATGAGCCAAATTTTGGAGTGAGGTTTTGAAGCAAGGAAGTGTCTGCTGCGCGGCCCCGATGCGTGTTGTCGGACTTCACACATTCTTTATACTAAGTGGTAGAATTCTTTTTCCGCATAGTAGTCTGTGTGGGTAGGTACCCCCCCCCCCCCCCTTTCCTATTTCTGCCGCCAAATGACAGTCACTGCTGTATTCTGGTTCGAAACGTACAGAACTTGGCTGCAGATGTCCATCAACTACAGTTATGTATCCAAAAAAAAAACGAGGACAAAAGCATTTACTGCATACGTTGCGATTTTTTCTTTTGAACTCAAATAACAGCAAATTATCTTCAGCAAAAAAAATAATGCAACACATTAATACATGGATTAAACCATAAACGTACACCAGTACGAGAATTAAAGTATTATGCTGCATAAAGTCAGAAGCCTAGAGAAATCACAGAAATCCCTATGATATCAAGAAAACCTTCTCAAGACTGCATAAGGGTGTTACCACACCAAGCGATCGATGGTGGAATGAATTAATCAACTTCGATCGAACTGCTTGATTATTCGGGGGCTCTCCCCGCTTCTCCAACCGCATTTTGAAAGATACTAATGATGAGTCTACAACTACATCTATTAATAGTCGATCGACGTCGATCATTAGAATTAAAATTAAAGATACCACACCAATCGATCAACATCGATCTACCGCAATCAATGGCATCGATCGGAGATCGATCGATTGGTATGTAACGCCCTAATGATAATAAATTCGAATAGATTTCCCTTCTTACTTTAATTCAGCATTAACTTATTAACCTTCTTTATACTTACATGTTTAGCTGCAAGAGGCATGAGGAGTGATAACAGGGAATTAACTGATACAGCTATGGTCATCAGAATTTTTCCACCTACATGTCTCGCAAGCTCCCCAGCCGGCAATTGAAGTATTATGTATCCCCAGAAAAACGAGGACAAAATCATTGATTGCACACTATGCGACCAATCGAAGTGCTGAAAATTTGTAAGAGTGAAAATTATAATTTTAATTCTTGTAACTTTTGCACACATAGATAGCTTAATTTCTAGTAATTTAGAGATGGCTGTATCTTGCTATATAATATGCCACTATAGCCACAATACTAGAAGTTTCACCTTAGTGAATTTAAGGCCCAAGATATTATGAACTATCTCCACTATTACTTCGTACATTTGTTGTTTATTAAATAATATATTATGCCCCCAACATGACTAACACAAAACTTGGGCCTGAGCCGATTCATCATGTTCGTCGTCGTTATTATAGTCTACTGCTGAAGAAAGGTAAAGTCAAGACAAGGCAACCGAAAATATTTGTTGCATTGTCAAGGGTGGTAACATTCAACATATTGAAATTACAAGGATAAACATTTCTTATAACACTACCGTAGTACACAAAAATTGACCAATTTATGGCCTGTCATCGTGTGGTATTTATTGGTATAAAAGTGTCCTCTAACCTAACTTGTCACATGGCTTTCGTAAGAGGCGACTAAGGAAATTAGCAAAAAGATGTTTTTACGGAGGAGGAAATTATTATTATATGGCGGTTTAGGTACTTTTTTTACACCAGAAATCCGACCCGACCGATCCATCCGGCACGACCGACCCGACACAAAAAAAGTGAGACGTCCGGTACTGTGACCGCAATTCAACTGTCAAGCAAATCTCCCTTCAACGAGCGAAACCCATATTTAGTTGTATTTTGATAAATTATTACGATTAATATTATGATCGTTTAGTGGCGGTGTAAGAATATCCCCTACCCCCTTTTCTACCCGTGATTGGCATAAGATACGACAGAGGGAGACACAAGCCAAGAGATGGGCAGCAGCGTATTCCTAATACCAACTAAAAATAAACGAAAACTGCGGCTTTCAAGCGGCTTGCCAAGTGCGTGTATAACTATAGGTTATTTTTGATAGGCTATAATCGCTAACATGGGGTTTCTAAATGTTTTCATACTTAATTGTGTTAAATATTATGTTGTGAATTATTTTAAGAAGTGCTAAAATTAAAAATTTTCTACAGCCGACTTCAGTATAAATTAAATGAGAACATCATTAATGAAGTCGAAGTCAATTAAATACGCATTATGAAGGATAACTCGAAAACTACTGGTCAGATCTTGATCAAATTTAGAAGTACCAGCTTTCAAATAAAAAAGTATCATCAATATAAATTCAACCCGAAAAAGGTTCTAATGAAACAAACATAAAAACAGTCTAATTAGGTACCTGACCCTTTTTTTGAAGTCGGTTAAAAAACCACCAGTGGGTTTCTTGCTGGAACTAGAGTTATAGAGTTAAAGCTTAAATTACTAACAATATGTATAATTGTAATCTATGTTGTGTAAAATTATTTTATTCTTTAAAAATGTATAATATGAGTAAAGATGGAAAGTTTTTCATATTAAAATGTTTCCTATTAATGTCATCAAGAACTAATTGTGACATAATATTATGTTGTGCCAGTGATGACCAGTTTGTTAATAAACAAGATTTTAATTACAGTGTTTACTCTTTTATCAGAATTCAGTGACTCGATGCTACTCGAAACGATATCTGTGTTATTCATTAAAACTCAAGACCAACAAACAAAAATACATGTCTTAAAAAAAATTACAAATGCTATGATTTCCCAAGAAATACGCCTACTTAATCGTAAAAAAATTCAAGAGAGCTGAAATGAGGTACAGAACAATGTTATCGGCTCAATCGGAGAAGCATCATTCACATTTAGCCAAGAATAGATGCAGGTGTATAAAAGTAGCACATGATAAGTCAGTACTTGAAATTGCAATTAACAATTTTATTGATACCGATTGGAATCAGACTCACGTTGCTCGTACTGTGAAATTAACAGCGAGGTCTTGTCTTCAGCTACTACGGGAATTGGACTCTTTGATAAGGTCATTGTTTATTGTTATTGATATTTTTATTGTTTAAGGAATTTAGAAATGAACTGAGAATATAATATAGAGACACTGTGCCATTGATTACCAAAACGAATATGGGTCGATATAACTGAAAACCAGTCAAAATTGGCCACCAATTATTGTGTGACAATGGTCCTTTTGCTGTCAAACCTGCAAATGCAACATACTAAAACTACCTTTTAAATGAAAATTATTTTACCGACTTTACCGCATTTAATTTTAACTTATTAATTTCCGACAAGTTGCCATTACATCAGAATTAATATAACCGAAATTGTCGCAAAAGTACACCGATTCCTACCTAAGATGATTTTCGAGGCTATTGAAATTAAAAACAAAAACATCCTTGTTTCAATACAGAACATGGATGGGTGATACCATCTGCTTGGCATAACTATATAATTAATAAAATTAAATCAAAACCCAAGTTTACCACTGCAAGTCTTCAAAATACTCTAAGCCCGTTCTGCGTTGATCATACCAATATATATTAAAACAACATAAATTAATATTCAAAAACTGAAGGTAGCCGAGCCAACTATGACATCGGGATGTCAAACCTCAGTCCCCTCCGTGACCATGGGTGCTCTAAAGCACCCGCAAATTCGGAAATCGTAAAGTTAAAATTAAACGTGATAAAATCCCTAAAATTAGTTCTTTTAATGTGTAGTATTCGCGTAAATATATGAAATCATTCCTACCTCTTCTCTTTCAGGATTCGTCATATCTACTATCGCCATGCTCATATTGACACGCATAGAAAATGCGAACAGCATTGCCAGGAACAGAAGAAACGTCTGAGCATGTCGCACTCCGAGACCCTCTGAAATCAGTATATTAAATTTTCAGTATAATGCTGACTCCTTGGCCTTTTCTCTTTTTTTTACTGAACAAAGGTGACCAACGAGCACACAGGCCACTTAATCGTAAGTGGATTCTGTGGCCCATAAACATCTACCTCTATCCTCGGTTGAGAATAAAAATGCAGTACCTCGTTTCCATCTTAGTCTTCAGGGGTGACAACTCATATGTATATTATAATAATAATATGAAAACATCAGCATATTTTAAGCTCGTATTCTGTGGAAGCGTGGTCCTTCCCAGTTCAAGTCTTTCATTCGTGCTTCAACCATAATATAGCTGCAGCATGTTTCTACTACAGCTTCTAATAAAAAGGGTCTCCAGATTTGTTTACACTCATCATACGAAACACGGCAGCATTAAGATGTTACTTAACGCAGGTGATCTGTCAGAGCGTGTTCCTTACCCGGTCGATTCATTCGTGTTAAACGTTGGTTTTAACACGTAAATAAAATAATTGTCGCAATCCAATAAAATATGTGTTTTATATTAAAGTTTTCGTATATTTTATTACGTAATACTAGCAACCTGGCAAGTTTCTGAAGCAGATGAAAGAGTTGTGGAAATATCGTTTTAAATTTGGAAGAATTTGGTATATTGTTTAATTACAAATAATGACACACTTAAAGTGAAAGATTAACTTTCAAATCAATTTGTCGGTACGCTGCGCTAAGTTAATTGTACCTTCGCGAAAATGCAAGCAATCATTTATTTATTTATTTAGGCTTACCAACTAAACACATACACATTATTAATAAACATTTGTAGTTATTAACAAAACTGTGTTGTATATGTTTTAACTTAAAGTATGCACAACATTTCAACATGAAACATAAAATTAGTTTTGAAATTAACAGATAATATAATATGATATATAAACACAAAGATACTATTCTATGCAAGACAGGTAATACTCTAATTTGTTAGAGAGCTTAACATTTTATAATTTATAGCTTTTTTGTTCAGTTTGAGTGTAGTGTTGAAATATTTTCTTTTTTAAGGAACCCAGACTATTACTAAAGATATCTAAATTATATTTACCCAATATATTATTGTATTTCCTCATCATAGAACATAGAGGAGAGTTGTTACCATAATTTTTGCTGTTGAAATTTACACTAAAGAGACTAAAATTACACAACCTTGCTGAAACTCTGGGCACTTGCAACTTAATTTGTAATAGGAGGGATGGACAATCCATTTTATTATTAAGTAGTTTATTTAAGAAACCTATAGACAGCAGATTTTTTCGCTGCTCCAAAATTAAAAAAATTTAAATGCACTGCTGTTTTCTACAGGGTATGGGTAGCCAGTAAAATTACACGTTGTGAGACGTTCCATCTTGGTGCTTTGGGTGATAACACATATGCAGCCTTATTATCTCATTTTTAAATCAGGTGACTTAAGTTTTATTTGTTTACTAATTTTGTTATACAAAAGACTAAGATAGACAAAGCATAATAAAAACAGAAATTCTACAATTTAGAATCATAGTTCGAAATATGTGCATATGAAAGCAATATAATGAAAAATAAGTTTTATATTGTTCTTAAAATACTCCACGATTGAAAAGCGATAATTTTGATTTATTTGTTACTAAACAAAAAATTTAAATAATTAATAGAATAAGTCATTACTTTGCGGAAATCCATATACTCGTATTAAAGATGTTAATAGCGTGTTTCGCCTCTAACGATGCATTATCAGGTGAAGTAAACTCTGCGGTGGCTGACCGCTAAGTGGCACGGCTTTTTTATATTACTGAGATGACGAACGAACTGATGGTAAGTGGTTACTACAGTCCATGGACACCTGTAACCATGATGACACTTACAACAAATATGTATACAAAGACAAAGATAAAATGCCTTACATCCTGTAATTGTACTGACTGACTCTCTTTACCTAACAGGCCGGAAACCAGGAGCGAGTGCAAGCACTGCTATTTGGCGGCAGAAATGAAAAAAAAGGAAAGCTTATCCTATCCAAACTGACTATTAGGCAGAGAAGGAGTTAATTGCCAAGTTTTTTAATTTTACTCGCCATGTTTTTAAGCGCTAAGCCGCAAGTGGGTTGTAGACCACACATACAGATATTATGTTTTTAATGGAATTCATGGAAGTATTTTTAATAATTTCTACGCTTAGCGGGCGCATTCGCAATCACAGTACCAGATGCTTGTTTCGCTTTGTTCTTGGCATCTAGCATAATCGAGATTTACTGTCTCTTTCCCTATAAGGTTTGTATGGTGTTTCCCATAGTTGACAGCACCCACAAAACGAATTTCGTTGACGAATTCTCTGTAAGACGCTAGCGAATTTATACAAACCGAATGTATAACTACACCCTTGCTATGCAAAACAAAAAGTTAACAGGAAAATTGATCAAAATATTTCACATCTTATATTTTGTAAGGTTATTTGTGTAAATATAAAAACAGTTGGGTTGATAACCTCTTTTATGAACTCTGTTAAAAACACTCAATTAATTTACAGGTTTAGTCTTTTTAACGACAAAATAATCTTTATATATAAAATTCTTCTGTACGTGCGTCTGTCACTAAACTTCTTATAAACAGTTGGATGGATTTTGATCATTTTTTTGTCTGTGTATAGTTGGTCTCTGGATGGTTTAGATGTACAATTAGACCGTGTTTTTGTCCAAAGATCACCCGTGAGTTACCGGTTCGGATCGCTAGTATAACTAAAATTGAGGCTTCCTAGCGGTTCGTGAAGTAAACTTTTTCTTGTAACGCTAACGGTCTGTAATTCCCATATTACTGACAAGTGGCGGTGGCGTTAGAAAATGTGGTGCGGACATTTCGCCCCTTGGATGTCATAAGAGGCAAATATAGGAAATGCTAGGAAATTATTATGGCCCCCGCAAAATGGTGGTATAACCTCGTTATACCGTTACGGCTACAGCCGACCAAAACTACACTACTAAAGTACATAGACCTCTCAAATATATTGCCTCATAAGAGATATTTGCCATAGTTGCCAGGCTTTGCAGGCGGGTTGGCAACCGCAGTACCCTCTGACGGCTTTTACGATACCTACGGGATGATATGGAGTAATTGGTAATCTCTTACGCCTCCAGGCCTCGGTGTTGGAGAGGACTCTTCACTGCATAATGGCGGCATAGGAAAATCCACTAAAGTTGTGTGTGGATAGCCATCGCAGAGTTCGTTTTTACCGGAAACAAGGCATCATCTTAATCCTCAGGGATGACAACGCATCTGTATTTTGATTCTGAGTTGATGATAGATGTTTGGCACACTTCGGGCACAGTATCCACTTACCATCAGGTGGACTGGACGCTCGTTTATCAGCTTTATTCTATAGAAAAAAGTATTGTTATTTTCTTATAGTAAGTACGAAACGGATCACTTGAATGTAATGTTATCATCATTATAATCTAACACAAGTCTAGTAATGCACATTAGGCAATTAATGCACATACCCTCATTAATTCTACATGGTCTTGTGCGACCTACATGCATAGAATGCCTGCATCTCTTATCAAATTGTCACTCCATCTAGTGGAGGACCACCCTATACTTCGTGCCACTACAGAACCGTTCCTCCCTAGCATTTGCCGGTTCTTTTAACTATTTTGTCAATTCATTGCCACTTCAGTTTACTGATCCGTTGTAAGTTGTATGTAATGTCATGAATATTACAATATAAGCAAAAAGTGTAACCTTGCTTGATACTTATGTGTTGGACACGTTTGTATATTGTGTTTACGAGTCAGAGTCACATCGCAATTTTACGTGGTAGAGTCATCCTGCAGCTATATTATGGTAATAGTACAAATGCGTCGACTTAAGAGGGGAAGAACCACGTTATCACAGAATACCTGCGTGAATTAACAGCTTAGTAGTCCTCAGGGGTGACAACGCATGTGCATTTTGATTCTTATACGAGAATAGATGTAGATGGGCTGGGCAAGCACATTCCATCAGGTGGACTGTGTACATTATTTTCAACCTATTCTATATTTTTTTAGTTACAATATTGTTTATAAAAAACTAGCTGATACAAGGCACCTTACTACCACAGAAGAAATAATTGTGGAAATATCGTTTTAAATTTAGAACAGTTATATTTTTATAATTAGTAATGATAATACATTCATTGAAATTGATTATTATATTATAAATTTCAAGTAAATTTGTAGGTACGATACGCGCGTCACCTACTGTTAGAGAATTTCAGTATGCCTATGACCATCAGGTGCAAGCAATAATTTGACAAAGTTTTACCGCAATCTGATAAACGGTATAATATTTTATTTTTATATAGGCGAAATGTAGGGAATCCTCCACTAGGTGGAGTGAGTACCTAGTAAGACGTGCATGAGGACCTAGTAAGATCGTGCTTTGTGCCATTTCTTAGGGGAGCCTTATGTTCAGCAGTGGATTTGTGAAGGGCTGTAATGATGATAATTATGATGATATAAAATGATTGGCACGCAACTCTCAATAAATAAACAATATCATATTATTTAATTACCAAATAGGTACCATTTTTATAATTTTTTTTAAATGTACTATACGGTTACCAAATGTATTATTGTATTAAAATTATTAATTTTATCTTTTAAAATTATTATGTATTAATTCGGTATTATTTAAATTTCTCGTGTAGGTGATTATATTTTTATGCGAAATGAATTATTTCAAATCTCATATTATTTCAATTATGTATGTGCAGTAATTTTCTAATAAATAAAATAAGAAATGTTATGGATTTATTAATTAATTGTTCTATAATAATGAAGCCTATGCAATAAAAAAATGTGATCATAAATGTGTCAATATATGAACAAAATATAAAAATACATGTATTCAGCACACAGAAAATTACTGCATTAATTAAAATTAAAATTAATAATTTATTATTATTTAGCTACAAACTAATTATGATTAAATAAAATTTCAGTTGAAAGAACTTAAATGTACATGTTTTAAGAGTGATAAACGAACATATTAGAGTACCTACACCTGAAAATAAATGGATGCTGTGTCCCATACGAGTATACAGATGTATATGGGCTACAGTTTGCATTTTGAATCTTAATCGATGGCAGATGCTAGATACATCTATCATCGATAAAGTTTCAAAATGCAGACGCATTATCACGCCTGAGTACTTAAGTGGAATACCTCGTTTCCAGTAAAAAAACTTGTGTCTGGTTCTCTACGTTCACCATACAAAACACAGCAACATTTAGCTGCTGTTTCACGCTTCCTCGTACTTCCTCGGTAGAGCCGAACCATTCCTGCTACAAACATAATATAGATGCAACGTGGCTCTACCTCATAGGATAACGAAGTTATTGTATTCGTTTCTTATTACGTCTGCAATTTTCATATTTTCGGAGAAGTGAATGAAAACTAGGTTAAAAATTCCATAAATTAAAATGGTTGTATTATTTGCATTTAAACATGCAGATGATATAACAAAAATGGGATTAAAATTTCACTATTAAAAGTTATAATTAACTTACTCGGTCTAACGTTTTCGATTTTCTCATTACCCATTTTAAGGATGTAAACAAATGTTTAAAATTATTTAATTTTAAGCACTGTCATACTATCGCGGTTTTAGTTAATATCGCACTGTCACATGCTGCTTTTAAGAATGTCAATGTACTACTGCTAATTGATCTTACTGCATAGTTATCAAGTGATAACAATACAGTCCATAGAGTCGCCTTTAATTTTTTTTTTCTTATATACGAAAATTTCATTTTCACTTTAAAGTGACTGACGATCTGACAGTCCAACTGCAAGTATTTATGAATGGTTCATAAATAATTTAGAGAATTATTATAATAAAAGACCAAACTAAGAGTATTTTTAATTGTCGAACATGTATTTTTTTTAAAGGATAGAGTGACAAACGAATACACAGTCCACCTGTTGGTAAGTGGCCTATATCTATCCTCGTTTGCGAATCAAAATGCAGATGCGTTGTCACTCGTGAAGACTAAGAAGGAGTGCCTCTTTTTTAGTAAAAAAGGTAACCAGTTCTCTACACTCACCACACGAAACACATCAGCTTTAAGCTGCTATTTTACGCTGGTATTCTGTGAAAGCGCGATCCTTCCCCGGTCGAGCCAAATCATTTCTGCTACAACTATACTACTAATATAGCTGCAGCATGGCTCTACCACGTAAATAACATGCATTAGAGGAGGGACAGATGTGCGCTCGTTTGTCACCCTTATCCTGTAAAACAAAAAAAACCGTGCCACATGAAAGTCCGTGGTCTCTGCCCTTGCCTCTGGATAACAAGCGTGAGAGTTTACTTATAGTATGATATGATATCTCTAAGTGCTCAGTTAAATGACCTCGTAGCCTGTTTCTTTTAAAAACAAGAGTAAGACACAGTCCATCTCATAGTAAATGGATAACGTAGCCCATTTCAAAGCTGTCCTCGATAAGGAATTAGAACGCAGGATTTGTCTTTTCTGAAGAATAAGGTGAAATGCCTCGTTACCAGTAATAAAAATCTCCGATTCTTGGCTTCCACCATATATATAATACATAGCACAGTAGCAGTATGTCACTATAAGTAATAATATTTATTCCCGAGCGAATAATTTACGCTACGAAAAATAGCAGTTTAACACTGCTGTGTTTCGTATGGTGAGTGTAGAGAACCGGAGACCCTTTATACTGGAAAAGAGGCATTCCAACTTAGTTCTCACGGATGACAACGCATCTGCAACTTGAGTCTTTATTGAGGATAGGATGTATATGGGTCATAGTAACCACTTACCATCAGGTGGACTGTGTGCTCGTTTGTCACCCTATCCTTAAAATAAAGAAAAAAATTCGCTTACGGCAGCCAGTCTTCAACGAATACTACCCATCAGCGCAGGATAGTGCTGATAGGTGCACTCTCTATTCCGTTACTCTCATAGTTCGAAGGGACGGTAATTCGACACGACGGAAAAGAGATCAGGTGCAGAACTAATGGCTTAACGTGCTTTCCAAGGCAAGGTGGTGAATGGAACACCATCAATTTCTTGACAGAAAACCCAATAACTGATTTTGGTCGGACCCGGGATTCGAACTCGGGACCTCATGATCAGCAACTGTGTGTTTACAACTACTAGACTGTAGGGTTTAACTACACTTTTATTATATAAAATGATTATTTAATATGATATTGATAATGATAGATAAAATGATAAGGACTGCTTGAAGTGCACTGCTCGCCGAGTACAGGGCGTTAAAGTGCTGTGTTATTAAGAGTGCTAAGTTAACAAATTAAATACATTTAGGTAATTGTAAAATATGTACGTTTCACCGTACATAGACTAACAGGGCAGTCATGTAAATGTCTCTTTTAATTACTGTACAACCAATAAATTTATAGTGACATACATCTTGGATGATTAACATATCAATGACTTCTTACAAATAAAATTTAAAACAATTATATTCAAACAAGCTGCAGCCCAGTTTTGTGATGTAAAGTAAATGCAGATAACCATTTCAGCATATTGAAATTCCAATGCTGAACACACAGGGCTCCCGCATAGATTGCCTAATAGAGGGGTGTATTTGCCATAGTTGCCACACTTGACAGGCCGGTTGGCAACAGCAGATTTTTATTTTTAAGCTGGTGTTAGGAAGACGCTGCTGCCCAACTCCTCGTATGTTTCCATCTGACGCCTCATACGACACAAACGGGATGATGTGGGGTAGCGTATATTCTTACACCGCCACTACACTGTCATGTAATCAAGTACTGACTTTTAATTAGAAGACTTAAATTACGTAGACCAGCGACGGGCAACAGCGTCAATGATGCATACGTCTAGCACTGCCATCGTTAATACGCCCGCCAAGCGATCGCAGTGCTAAACGTGTTATACGTGGTAGGGCATCGCTGCAGCTATATTAGTTGTAGCATAAACAGGTCAGCTCGGCACTCTACATACACTCTCAGAATACCAGCGTACAATAAGAGCTGATATATAGAGTGAATGTAGAGACCCGGTGACCTATTTTCTACCGACTTCAAAAAGGAGCCGGTAGTCAATACGATTGTATGTTTTTTTTATGTGTGCTACCTCATAACTTCTTACTGGGTGAACCAATTTCGATGATTCTTTTTTTAATTGAAAGCTAGTGCTACTCTTGCATTTGCGTATAAATTTGATTAAGGTCTGACCAATAGTTTTTGAGTTATTCTTAATAATTTACATTGAAGTCGGATGTATAAAATTTTAAATTTTAAATTATACTGCATAACGTTTTTATATCTTTGATTCTTAATTGCGAATCAGTTTAGATGTCAAGGGGCCATAGGTGGACTGTCTGCTGTGAAATAAACCAGACAATGGGCAACAAAGTCTTTCTAATAACAACTAAAAAAAACTATGGTTGACAACCCACTAACCAAGCGTATCGACTATGGTACATATCCCACCTATTAGGCACTTTACGGGGAGGTCTATGTTCAGCATTTGACTTTGATATGCTGTATCAATCACATTCTTTCCCATTGTGACATATAATATGTAACAAAAACCCGGTGCGGTGACCCGGCATTTGAAAGTGAAATTTTGATTTTGGTCGTTATTAAATGGCTTTCAGTGTTCATAATTGGTAACATAATAAATTAAATCTTGTGAAAAAATGTTATTAATGTCTGAACTAACTGACACGCGCATCGATATAGCGGGATCTTTGGCAATACTCTTACACAGCCAATGCAGAGGTACAAAACCCACATACAATTTGCAAAAAAAAAATTTAAATATCATTTCATTTTGTTATGGTCGAATTTTGTGAAGTATACTTATTTCTATACGTATGAATACTGATTTTGATGATGCACTTAACAGGAACTGCATAATTTTTGTAACAAATTGTATAAATGAAACGTAACATATGAGTACTCCGTAGATAGCTTTGTTAAAACGAGCTCAAGTATTTTACAAGTACTGAGATAAGATTGAAGCGCGTTAAATTAGCGCGCCATACATTACAATAAACTTGGTAATTTAGGGTTATCTAAAGTCAAGTTCACCGAAATCATAGTTTATTTATGCTCTCAAAATTATCTCGGATAAACTATAATAACTCACAATAAGAGTTACTCTATTAACATACAAAAATAAACTCTCAGTAATCCAAATAAGCTTTAAAATTTCTCCACTGTGTGTTTGACCCCGAATTATATTTATAAAATGTTAAATAACCTTTTTTTTTCAATCGGTATATAACATGACTTTTGTTGCTTGTTGTTGCTTATTTGGTGCTTTATTTTGTTTTACTAGATGATTCGTTAAAAATATAAATCGGGATATATGCAGTCATCTTACTTGAAATGTGTGTATGGGAAGCGACAGAAAAAAAATGTTTCCTTTGCCTCAGAGGATCTAGTGTTGGTAGGTGTTATTTAGATTTACAATAATCGTATATTTCTATAAACTGAGAGAATTTATTACGAGGCATTCAATCTTTGTGTTCAGGGGTGGCAACGCCCCTGTATTTTGAGTCTTAATCAATGACAGCACTCACTTACTACCAGGTGAACTGTGCACTCGTTAGTCACCCTTATTCTATAAAAATAAATGATATGTGTAATTTTGGTATTTGCATATATTCATTTTCATAGCTGTCACAAAATTATTTTTTAATTAAAAAATAAGACTGTTTTCCATTTCCATTCCATTCAATTTTTAAACGCTTACAAATTAAAATTTTCAAAAGATGTGTTTCTTTTGACTAGGGAACTATGGAGCAAATAAAACCACGATCTGATGGAGGTAGACTGTATTTACCATTAGATATGTATTTATACAAAATATTATATAAAAATATCTATATTTTAGATATTTTTTTTATTATTTATTCATAAAATGATAGATAATCTAGTACACCATTCTTGTCTTAATGAATTAATTGACTATTCGATTGTTTACAACGCTATTTTCATTGAACTGAAACTGCGCGTTACATGCTTCGTCTTGCGCATGTTACATTCATGACCTTGGCGATAGCGGAAATTTAATTAAAATAAATTAATTTTATTCAGCACAAGGTTCGTTCCAATATTGTCTTTCGCTGTTTCCAAAAATGACGTAGAATATATTTGTTACAATATACACAGCAGCTGACATATAAAACACAATTCGCCATTCCTTTATATCGGTCTGCAATCAAATAGAAATAAATAATTAGTATAATAAAATATATACATATAGAATATATTTAAATAAGGCCTACATCCTGTAATTATACTAGCTCTCTTTAGAGGAAATCGGCAGAAATAGTGGTTTTTCTACCGACTTCAAAAAGGAGACGGTAGTCAATTCGAATATATCTTTTATATGTGTTATCTCGTAACTTTTTTCTGGGTAAATTGATTTTGATGATTCTTTTTTTATTTGAAAGCTGGTACTTTTTATGTGGTCATATATAAACTTGATCAAGGTCTGACGAATAGTTTTTAAGTTATTCATAATAATTTATATTGAATTTGGTTGAACAAAATTTTTAATTTTAAAATATATATTCCTCAGTCCTTTAAAAAAGGTAAAAAAGTGAAATTTTTCATGAAATATAAAAGCCAACTTTAAGGAACTATGAAGGATAAAATAATTTTCAAGTGAAAACGAGTGCCACCACAACACCCTACAAATTATCACTGAGGCGAAATCTTTATCGACATCACACAATTGCTTGGTGATATATCTCTATATATGTATAAAAATAAATTGATTAGTTAGTCTCGCTAAAACTCTAAAATCGCTCAATCAATTGTGATGAATTTTTTTAGCGTGTTTGAGTGGATCCCTGAATGGTTTAGATTCACAATTGGACTCGCTAGGTGGCGTTATTATCGAGACCCAGAAATCACCCTTGCGAAGCCTGGGCGGATAGCTAGTTTCTAGTTTCTAATAATGTACGAACTACGATGTTTATCAATGCGTGTATTTGTCAAATAAATATTTGTTTCTTTCATCCTTCATTAATAGCTTCTGAAGTTTTTTTTCCTTAATTCATCAATTCCATGCATGTCTTATTAATATTATTTGTAATTTAAACTTTTTATGAAATACTTAAATTTTAAGTCTATATTCAGAATCGATTTATGATATTTAAGTTATAATGTGCGTTTACGGTGTAAAACTTACTTCATCAGATAATATGACACCTATCACCAAGGGTGACAAAATAGCCATTGAGTTTGCGATAGTATTCGATATCCCCATCAATGTTCCGGCGAAGTTTGGAGCCATATCCAACGAGCCTAGCTGTGGAAAGTAAATCAAACAATATCAATTAATTAATCTTCATCGCTCCATAAAATTTCCTTGCTAAAAATGGGCCTCTCTATTTGTAGATAAGATTTGTCATGCTCGGTTTCTATATTCAAAAACGCTTCGTTTTCTTTTACGAGCCGTTTTATAGGGATTGAAGTGCATTAAGACCCCTATAAAATAAAATATCAGTTCAACTATTTATGAATCGTTTAAAGTTTTTTTTTTCTTCTTTTTATGTCATCCTATGTTGCTGAATGAATATTTTGCAATTATTTTTACATGCACCTCTTATGTCAAATAATGGATCGTCAGCAAGAACGAAAACTTTCTTAATTATAGGAATCGGGCATTAATCGTCATGCTTGGAAGAAAAATGGACTATCACATTACTGAAGGTGCGAGATGTCATCTGTTAAACCTAGAAATAGGTAGAAACTTTGTGGCTGTTGTCCGTTTAGGTATTTGACGTCCGACATATATAAGATGTGTAATGGTTGTGTTAGTATATCCACAACCAAATATCGCCCTGTCTATTTATTGTTAGAGGCAAAAGTGTGGAATAAACTAGAAGACGATCAGTGTATTCCTAATAAGATTTAAAAATTAAAAACTTTGTTGACCCACCTGCCAAGCGTGTCAACTATGACAAATATCTTCTCTGTGGGTCAATCTATGGAGAAAAACTTTATTTAGCTGTGGACCTTGATATATTATATATAACATCTCCACGATACTAGAGATCTTGGTATCAGGTTAATATTGCTCTAGTTTTAGGGAAATTGGTAATAAAAAGCTAGTGTCTAAGATATTATTTATAATTTTTAAGGTGCTATTTTTTCTAAATTTATTTAAAATTATTAATAAAACAAATGAAGCATATTAAAAAATACTTGCCATATATCCACTGTAAAATGCAGCATTAATTCCAACAGCAAGAGTGAGAAGGATGATCGCCAAGGTAACATTACCTGCTGGTACATGGGCTAGGGCAATTAATATAACCGCAGGACCGAAGTATCCTGAACAAAAAAGAAGAAAAGGATGGTAAAAAGACACTCGGTATGAGACAGTAATAGACTACTGGAAAGCGTTGTAGGTAAGTGTTTTTGAAGCACTGCGGTAGCCTGGGTTCGAATTTCTCACGGAATGTTCGGAGTCAATTACGTTTATTGTGTAGTAGCGGTGTAGGAATATTCACTTCCACATATCACCCCATGGCTGTCGTAAGAGTCGACAGAAGGAAAAAAAATCAGGAGATAGGCAGCAGCGTAAATATGGCAAATATCCTCCTATGTGGGCATCTATGGGGAGGCCTATGTCCGACAGTGGACTTTGGTAGGCTGTAAAGGTATTGACATAATACATGTAGATATTCTGGGTCTGGGCGTTTTTTAATGTGCTATTTATGTAAAACGCATGCAGTAGAAAATATTTAAGTGAAGATTACGTTTTCCTAAGACACAAGAGTCCATCCATTTCTTGCAGGTAATAGAAAGCTTGTATAATATAATCAAGTAATTTATTCAAAGGTAACAAGGCATCTGAACCATACTTTGTTTGAAGTTGTTTGCAGTTTCCCTTAGATTACAGAAGATATTTATCATCAGGTGAACTGTTATTTAATTTTTCACTTAAGTTTATCATAAGTTCATCTTTGACTGCATCACTACGTAACATCACATATAATAAGAATACAGAAGTTGGTGGTGTTTTACTCCCGTGCATTGAAAAGTATAAAAAGCCGTTGGTACTGCACTTAAAATCGCTCCGGCTGTGTTGGATTAACCCGTATCGGACTATGAGAGCGAATTAATAGAGAGTGCACGTATGCTAGCGAATAATTGTCGCACTCTAACTCTGTCCTGCGCAGATGGCTAGTTGCTTAAGGATGGCTGCCGTGACCAAAATTCGGTTTGAAGAACATTATTATTATTATTATTACGTTACATCAGATGGAAGTGGTCAAGAAAATGTATATATAATTTAAAAAGTTCCATGACTATAAAGGACTGCAAAAATTGCACAAAAGTCGTTTGTAGCAGTAACAGTGAACGAGACTTACCAATTGAATTGAAAAACTTTCTTGATGTGGTAATCCTCAGCCACTTTCTGTTTATGATTATGTCCGACATAAAACTAAAAGGAAAACTTAGTACGAATGTGGCTAAATACGGGAGCGCGGATAACATGCCATTCTGAAAAATAATACAATTCGTAAAAGTTGACTTTCTTTAACCATTATGAGTGAAGATGCAGGTTTGTATTCTCCATAGTGTTTTTAACTGCCTTATTATAATGGTCGTAAACGAGACTGTTAATCATGTGATCCCGGAATTAATCCCGGATAGGGCCAAAATCAGTTATTGAATTTTTCTGCCAAAAATTGTCAATAGCAACCTGGAGTTAAGAAAGTTGACGGTGTTTGCCCCACCTTCCTCGTAATAGTCGTATTAGTTGTAAAGTCGTTGCTCCTGTGCCTGCTCTCTCCTTCAGAATGCTATCCTATTGGACTATGAAAGTGATAGAGAGTGTTTTATATTGTGTGTATACTAGAAGCAAATACGAGCTAGTAATAACAGTTAGTCCACTTTACACATCAATTCGATCATGGTGAAATGTTTACGCCTTTACAAAAAAAAATCACAAGCAAATTATAAATTTTTTCTACCGCTTATTTTTATTTTTGTAAATTAAGTTTATTGAGGGTCTTTTTTCGTTGACAGAATTCGATCAACGAAAAATTAAAAACGTATTCACAAGAAACTTGCAGATTATGCAAAATCCTACAAATCACATTGCTAGTTGTTTTTGGAGTATGTAGTACTGTAGTATAATAATAAAGGGGTTATTATGGGACTGAGATAATCGCTACCATGCTATTTCTAATTTGTTATTTGTTGTTAATTATCGTGTAACTTAAGTAACTGTAATCTGTCCTTTTTGTAAGAGAAAGTTCCCACTGGGTTTCTTGCTATTTCTTCCCAGGACAGAGGCATTTTCTGAACCAATAGTCAATGGAACATAAGTGTGGCTCTCAATTAGTATTATTTAGTTTTTAAATATATTCAATGAAAAGTTTGTATTTCTATCAACTGAGTTATTTATCTGCTAATTTCATTAGACGTTATCGCACTTACGGAGAGTCCCCGCATGCTGTGTAATGACCAATGAAACTGAGCTCTAAGCAATATATATGGATGGATTAATAAAGATTTGTCAATGAAATTCTTGAGGAAATGCTGCTGCTAAGGCCTTTGTATAGCTATAAGGAAGAGGCTGTTTACGAACTGATGACGATCGAAGGAGAATACTCACGGTTTTAATATTCACTCCAAATACTTTGTGCATGTACGTTGGTATTTCAGTAAGGAGGGTATAGAAGCCCCATTTGAAGCCACAGTGAGCAACAACTACAGACAGGAAAGGCAGAGATGTGGCTATGGATCTCCATGGAGTTTTTAGTTTCTGTAAACAATTTTATAATTTTAATACTATAATATAGTACTGTCATAGTGTAGTTCGTCAATCTATAATCCCTTTCTTATCTTTTATTACATCACTTATCTGTTATACCTTTATTTAAATCTGGCAATACATTGGACCCCACTAATTTTAGACCTATTTCCGTACTACCAACGCTCAGTAATTTTTTTTAAATAAAATATTTTAGATCAAATATTAAGTTTTCTTTAATGTAAATAAATTATTTTCGACTGTATTTACCATGAGACAATCAAGAAGCTACATCATTATGGCGTAAAAACATAGCGTTTAAACTTATTATGTCATATCTTAATAATAGAATGAAACAGGTGTTATTAAGGTATCTATGGGTGTTCCTCAGGGCTCAGTTATTGGTCCCCTTCTGTTCTTAGTTTATATTAATGACTTACCCTACTTGGTAGGGAATTACCAAGTTATAGTATTTTTAATGATGATACTTCGTTGATTTTCCGACTAAAAAGGCAATTATTCAAATATGACGTAGTGATTAATGCTATATCAAAATTAGTTTATTGGTTTAACGTCAATAATTAGCTTTTGAACGGTAATAAAACGAAATGTATTAATTCACTACTCCTAATGTTAAAAAGGTAAATACCAGTGTGCTTTTAAATGGGGAGGAGCTGAGCCTTGTTGAATCCACTGTTTTTCTAGAAATTGCAGTTGACGCAAAGCTTCAATGAGGCCATCATATATCTAAACTAGCTAGTAAACTTAGTCCTGCAGCACATGCTGTAAAACAGATTAGATGCCTTTTTCCATAGCATAATGTCATATAGAATCATGAAGAACAATGACATTGAAACTATCTTTGTTTTGCAAAAGAGAGTCGTAAGAACAATTTATAACCTACGTCTGAATGAATCCCTTAGAGAAAAATTTAAAGAAATTAATATATTAATTTTTGCTTTTCAATATACTTACGAGAATTAAATGTATGTACACAAAAACAAAAATAGTTTTATTAAAAATAGTAATGTACATTCCGTAAATACTAGGAACAAGCACAACTTAGTTATAGAACTTACTCGACTCCAAAGAGTCAGTTTTGCCTTCATCGGGCAATGTATATGCTTTTACAACAAAGTCTCTAGCTGGGTTTTTTGCAAACCAGTTGTAAAAGTAAAAAAAAAGTGCCGGTTTTTGACACTTTTTTATAACGCAGCATTATTTTGTTATTTGATGCTGATATTTTTTAACTCATTTTTTTCTATAGGAGAGGGGGCAAACGAGCATGCGGCTCACCTGATGGTAAGTGACTACCGCCGCCCATGAACAACTGCAACACCAGGGAGGGAATTGCAGATGCGTGGCCGGCCTTTTAAAAAGCAGTACGCTCTTTACTTGAAGGTCCCTAAGTCGTATTGGTCCGGAAAAATCGCTGATGTAATCGATTCCACAAGGAAGTCGTGTGAGGAAGAAAACGTCTTCTAAATCGCACAGTGGTGGACCGCCAATCATCCAGATGGTGTGGATAGTATCGGCAGTTCTGCCGCGATGTGCGTTCGTGAAATTTGGCGGCTGGTATTAATCCGAACAATTCCTCAGAGCACTCCCCGTGGTAGATGCGAAAGAAAATGCAAAGGGATGCAACATCTCTACGCAATGCCAATGAATCTAATATATAATAAATATAATGAGGACTGGTATTAGTGCTTGACGTAAACGGATAGTGTGTAGTAATTGGACGGAAGTACCGATGCCAACAGATTATTCTACTCCTTTGATGTACGCATAAGATGAATCAAACCGTTTGGTTCAAATGCGTGGAATATCGCCTATAAAGGAACCGAGCAGTGACATTTATTTGTAGTGTGCTGGCGGCGTTAGCAAATCTATCGTCATAGGTACTCATTTCTGGTACTGCGATCGTCATTCCATCTGCCAAGGGTCATGACTAATGTAAATCCTTACTACACTAGTTGTTATCAACAAGGTAGAGCCATCCTGCAGCTATATTATGGTTGTAGCACGAATGGGTCGGCTCGACCGGAGTAGGACCACGCTCTCACAGAATACCAGTGTAAAATAGCAGTTTAAATCTGTTGTGTTTTGTGTGGTTACTGTAGAGAACCGGAGCCTCACTTACTGGAAACGAGGCATTCGATCTAAGTCATCAGGGGTGATAAAGTATCTTCATTTTGGTTCTTAATCGAGGATAATTGTAGATTGATGTCTATGGCCCACAGCATCCATTTACCATCAGATCAATTCTGTGCTTGTTTTTTTTTCCATGATGGTTGATGATGATGAAGAAGAATTTTCATTTTCTTACTTGATGGCCACCAACATGTCCCAGCGATATTTGAATATATCTTTTCTCTTGTTCGCTGATTATTTTCGATTCTTGTGGCGAATTCGAGCCAAGTACCATGTACAAAATCGCCCAGAGAACTCCAAGTATTCCATTTGAGTAGAATATAGAAGACCAACCCCAGTAATCCGCTATGATACCGCCTGTCAGTAACTGAAGGGCTGTACCCAACTGTGCTCCTGAAATAAGTAGATTTTAGTGATTTATACCAGAACAAGTCAAAAGATAACTGCTGAACATTGCCCTCTCCCATAGGTTGCCTCATAGGATAGATATTTACCATTGTTGCCACGCTTGGCGAGCGGGTTGGCAACCGCAGTATTTTATTATGCTGTTATCAAGAAGATGCTGCTGTCCATGTCCTGTTTCATTTTCCACTCATTCACCTCTTACGAAACTATGGGGATAATATTTTTTAGTGAATATTTCTATACCGCCACTACAAGAGACACTATATTGGTAGTCTTAGTCTCGAAAATTTGAAATCAGGAATTTTTTTTTCCATTTTCGACATAAAACTTTAAAACTTTATTTAACAAAAAACTGACGAAGATATAGCGTAATATACTCGTAAATATAACAATGTTTATAGTAGGCCATAAAGGCATTACAACGCATGACAGGTACAGCTAGCATGATATATAATAATACTTTAATTATTGTAATAATAACTGATCTAAATAATAAATGAGATCGAAAAACTGTCAGTGGTGCGTTACTAAATAATAAAAAAATCAGATTTTCTCTACGCTAATTAAATAAGGGCTTATTTTCCAATCATCATCAAGTGATATAATTAAACTATTTTATTACTTCTACTACTACTACTACAGCCCATCACATGTCCACTGATGTACATAGGCCTCTCCTATATAATCTTGCTACAGAGTACGGTCTTGAGCCACCTGCATCCATCGACCAGCTGGGTGTTTCACCAGATTGTCACTCCGTTTAATAGGGGATCGCATAACACTGCGCTTGACAGTATAAGGCTGTCACTCGAGAACCTTTCTTCCTCATCGGTTGTCGGCTCTTACAGCTATATGGCCGGCCCATCGCAACCAAGAACCGAAAACCGATGGGGAAAAAGGTTCTCGAGTGGTGGCCTCGTACTGGCGGATGAAGTGTAGTGCATCCTCCCACTAAATGGAGTGACGACCTCATAAAACATGCAGGAATCCGATTGATGCAGGTGGCTCAGGAACGTGCTTTGTGCCATTCCTTGGGGGAGGCCCATGTTCAGAAGTGGATTTGTGAAGGGCTCTAGTGATGATGATGATGATTGTGTCAGCCCTTAAGGAATTTAAAAGTCTCTGTCTCTATTTATACAAGCGTGTAACCAGTTATTTTTGTAATAAAACTAGACCCTCTCTGTCTGAAAGTATATTAAACTGCTATTTGTTTTTTACGTGCCCACTATAAAAATGAAAATAAAATCTCATAAATAATTGTTAATTTTACTTGTATTTGAGTTTGACAGGGTATGATTTATAAAGTACTTTATTAAAATGTCTTGTAATGACTGCCTCAATGCCTAGACTATGAGACGAAAGGGTTTGACCTCACCCAAAACTTTAAATTTTTTAACTTGTATATTAGTGCACTAATAGAGGAGCTCAGCAGTAATCGGGTCGGCTGCCATATTAACAAAGTATGTAATGCTAGCTATGCGGATGATACGGTGTTGGCCTGAGTAAGTTGCTAGCCATTTATGAGGAAAATGCTGTTAGTCATGGACTGAAGTACAATCTGAGCAACAGTGACTTCCACTAGGAAGTCAACTAAGCAGTCCACCTATTAAATTAAAAATAGATAGATACTCTGAAGATATTAGAACAGTTTAAATATCTTGGAATTTTGGTAACCTCTGACCTGAGGGACAATTTAGATATTGATAGAGAGCGCAGGTCATTGTCTGTAAGAGCTAATATAATATATAGCCCGCAGGTTTTCTATAATACTGAAATTAAAGTTAAACTATTCAAAGCTTATTGCACATTCATCTACACGAGCATTCTCTGGGTTAATTACTCTCAACAACAGTACAACGCTCTGCGCGTGCAATACAATAAAGCATTTCGAGAGCAGATGGGCTGCCTCGGTTTTGCAGCGCCTCGAATATTTTCGCTGAAGTGCGACTGGATTGCTTCTACGTGACCATATGCAAGCGGTGTACATCCCAGGTACGTAGGACCCGGTCCAGATCTTACAGCATCCTAGTGATGTTTACGAATAGAGTCAACTCTCAGTACCTGAACCCTGAACCATTGCTGTATAAAAGTTAAAGTTAAAGTTACAGCCTATATACATCCCACTACTGGGCACATGCCTCCTCTCATTTCTGAGAGGGTTTTAGGGCAAGGAAAGGTCCGCCGCGCTGCCCCAATGCGTGTTGGCGAACTTCACACGTCTTCTAAATGTATTTTTTTTCTTATTTGTCAGACATGCAGGTTTCCTCACGAACTTTTCCTTCACCGCCAAGCACGTGGTAAATCAGCACTTAAAATTTCAATTGACAATTTCATTGGTGCCGGTGGGGATCGAACCCGGGTTTCTCACGTACTGTGAAAATTACAGCGAGCGCTAACCACCTGAGCTACCGCGGCTTGTTCTTAATGCGATGAGGCGTTCTCTGCCAGTCGACCGTGATTACCAAAGACAATTGTTGGCATGTGCGTAACATCTAACTTAAATAAAGTGTAAATTTAATAAAAAATATATATACATAGTACATACACATTCAATGGATTTAGGTGGCTCAAGGCTGTGCTTTGTAGCAATCATTTTTGGAATTCCAGTTCAGTAGTAGATTTGTATGGGGCTGTAATAATGATGGTGATGATTAACCATACATTGTTAGTAATTACAATTGTGAATTGGAACTGAACCAATTATCAATAAATGCATATATTGTTTTAAAGAACAACAAGAAGACAACTAAAAATTTCTAGAAGGCATGGCAGTGCTTGATTGATGGTTTTCATTGAGTTCTTTATGGATATTAACCTCACCCTTCCATTATACAATAACAGTCAAGTAGTAGAGAGTGCTAAGAATATCCGGTGGTGGTTCACGCACGCAGACTTGACGACTTCAAGCCTCCCGAACAAGCCAGTTTACGAATACGCTTTAGTACCATAGACCACATACACACCCTTCGGCAAATTTTACAAAAGACAGAAGACTACAATCTGCCACTTATCCTTGCGTATGTGGACTATGAGAAAGCCTTTGATTTTGTCGAAATTTGGGCGGTGCTACAGTCTCTTCAGTGGTGCCAAGTTAACCGTCGGTATATCGAAGTCCTGAAGTGTTTGTATGGTAGGGCTATGATGGCTTTCCGAGTACAGAATCAGAGTACGAAACTTATCCAACTGCAGAGAGCTGTAAAACAGGGTGACGTTATATTCCCGATACTCTTCACCGCTTCATTGGAAGACATTCCCAAGCTACTGGACTGGAAAGAATACGGTATTATCATCAATGGCGAGTACACCACTCACCTTCAATCTGATTTCGTTATAGTCCTTATGGCAGAATCTCTGGAGGACTTAAACACTATGCTCAATGACCTCCATAGTATCTCCCAACGGACAGGTCTTAATATGAACATGGACTAAACAAAGACCATGTCAGTTTTTGGGAGCACTAAGCTTGAAGTTGTTGACTAGTTTGTTTACCTGGGTGAAATAGTTCGTCTAGGTAAGTTCAACTTTCAGCGAGAGGTCAATCGACGGATTCAACTCGGCTAGGCAGCGTTCGGGAAATTACGACACATCTTCTCGTCAGGTGTACCTCAAAACCTGAAAATCACACAGTGTGCAACCAGTACAACCAGTGCGTGTTGCCAGTGATGATTTATAGATCTGAGACGTGGTCCTTCACTGCTGGCCGTATAAGCACGCTCAAGTTCGCTCAGCGAGCTATGGAGAGGGCTATGCTCGGGGTTTCCATGCGTGATAAACTTATAAATGAGGAAATCCGCAGTAGAACCAGAGCCCAATGTATTAGTAAGCTGAATTGGCAATGAGCCGGCTATATAGCTCGAAAAACCAACAACTGATGGGGAAAAAAGTTGTCGAGTGGCAGCCTCGCACCGGTAAGGGAAGTGTAGGGCGACCCCTCACTAGATGTGTTGACGACCTGGTAAAACATGCAGGAAGTCGATTTATGCAGGTAGCTCAGGACTGTGCTTTGTGGCATTCCTTGGGGGAGGCCTATGTATCTATATCTATATCTTCAGCAGTAGACTTGTGAAGGGCTGTAATGATGATGATGATGAGTAGAGAGTCGTTAAGAGTCAGAGTGCAGTCAAGTAGTAGAGGGTACTCAAGTTCAAGAGAGTCAAGTACTTTTATAATAATTCAAAATATGATGACTTACCGTTATTGTTATATACTATTAAAGGCCCCCCTCATAGATATAGGTCTCCCTCATAGATGCTGTGTAGTGGCGTTGCGGCGTATGAATATACTGTGTCGTCCTGTAGGTGTCGTGATAGGCGACAGAGGGAAACAAACGAGGGGATGGGCAGCAGCGTCTCCCAAATAACAACTAAAAATCAAAAAACTGCGGTTGTCTACTCGTCTGCCAAACATCGCAACTATGGCAAATATCCTTATGGTGGCTTATGGTAAGTAAAAAATAGTGGCATTCAATTTAGTAGTATTAGTTAAAGTCCATCAGTCTGTAAAGTGTAATGCTACAGAAAGAATACTTTTATGCAAAACAGACCTGCCAACGAACACGTACAACCAACTTCAAACAAAGAGAGCTACTATTATCACCTCTGAGGATTAAAATGGAATGCTTCACAACCTGTATTATATTGACACTCAGTCATACTTGACACACAGTAGTGCTTGCACTGCTGCTTCTCGGTTGAAATATTTAAGATAGGAAATATTTAGTTTTACTAGGCATAATAGAATATAATATTTTTTTATTCAATTTCGATTACATGTATTTCTTACTAAAAGTCACTGTTTACTTTTACCACAGGTTCGCAAAAAAACCTCTGTCCTGGAAAGAACCAGCAAAACACCCAGCGGGGTTTTTTACAAAGTAAAATTATACAATAAATACATAATATTAACAAAATTTATTTTAGAAACAGCTTGGAAGCAACCACCTCATTAACAGGGAAAAATGAGAACTACAGAGTTATTTATTCATTTATAACTTAAAATTAAATTTCAATATAGACTTTTCCCATAAAGGGCGTTATTTGCCATAGTTGCCTCGTTTGCCTAACGGGTATAATTTTTTTAATTTACTTTGAGTTGTCATTAGGAAGATACTGCTGCCCATGACCTGTTTGATTTTCCTCCATCACCTCACAGGGCTTCCACAAGATGATGAGGGATAGGAGCAATTCTTAATCTAATGACATAGGGTGAGGATGATGATGATAATATTTAACAAATAATGTAAGAGCGTTGGCGGCAAAGTATTCCCAACTGGATTCACCGATGATCCCGTTAATGCTTTGCTGCTTACAGGTTATGGCTATTTTAACAAATAAAAATATTTTTGTAGAAATGAAGATCATAGTATATATATATGACGATATTATGATGTAAGATTTTCAATGACATACATATAATAACGTAGTTAAAAATTTTAAAAGTTACCGCGTTTATTAGAAATGCAAATTATGTGCCTAATGTTAATAAGAAACTATTAAAGTATTAAATTCAAGGCTGTATAATTTAAATAACAAAACATTATAATAACTCCACATGAAAGTTTACCTAAAACTAATTATGTATTCTTTTTTTTACGACGGCCTTCCCGGCTTCACCCGGCTTCGCCCGGCTTCACACGGGTGATCTCTAGATCTCAACAACCTACTCGACCTACCAGGTTCAAATGTGAATATTAACAATCTAAGAACCTATTCAAATTCACACTAAAATCATCAACTAACGACAGCAGTTGATTTTTATACGTAGAGATAATTTGTATATAAAAGATAATTGTAACATAAAATAATAACTTTATTTATTTCATTTATCATCATCATCATCATCATTACAGCCCTTCACAAGTCTACTGCTGAACATAGGCCTCCCCCAAGGAATGCCACAAAGCAAGGTCCTGAGCTACCTGCATCCATCGACTTCCTGCATATCTTATCAAGTCGTCACTCCATCTAGTGGGGGGACGCCCAACACTTCGCCTGCCGGTACGATGCTGCCACTCCAAACATTTTTTCCCGATCGGTTGTCGGTTCTTTGAGCTATATGGCCGGCCCATTGCCACTTCAGCTTTCTAATCCGTTAGGCTATGTCGGTCACTCTGGTTCTACTGCGGATATCCTCATTCCTAGGTTTATCACGCAGAGAAACTCCGAGCATAGCCCTCTCCATAGCTCGCTGAGCGACCTTGAGCTTCCTCATATGGCCAGCAGTGAAGGACCACGTCTCAGTTCCGTAAGTCATCACTGGCAACACGCACTGGTTGTACAATTTCGTTTTAAGGTTTTGAGGTATGTCTGACAAAAAGATGTGCCGTAATTTCCCGAACGCTGCCCAACCGAGTTGAATCCGTCGATTGATCTCTCGGTCAAAGTTGGACTTACCTAGTCGAAATATTTGTCCCAGGTAAACATACTCGTCAACAACTTCGACCTTAGTGCTCCCAACAACTACCGGCATAGGTGTGACATGGACATTAAACATGATCTTTGTTTTGTCCATGTTCATCCTAAGACCTATCCGTTGGGAAGCACTATTGAGGTCATTGAGCATAGTGCTTAGGTCCTCCAGCGATTCTGCCATAAGGACTATATCGTCGGCAAATCCAAGGTGAGTGACGTACTCGCCATTAATGGTGATACCGTATCCTTTCCAGTCCAGAAGCTTGAAAACGTCTTCCAATACAGCGGTGAAGGGTTTCGGGGATATGACGTTACCCTGTCTTACACATCTCTGCAAATGGATAGGTTTCGTACTCTGGTTCTGTACTCGGATAGTCATCGTAGCCCTACTGTACAAGTACTTCAGCACTTTGATACACCGACAGTCAACTTGGCACCGCTGAAGGGACTGCAGCACCGCCCGAATTTCGACGGAATCAAAGGCTTTCTCATAGTCCACATACGCCAGACATACTGGCAAATTAAACTGCTCTGACTTCTGTACAATTTGCGGAAGGGTATGTTTGTGGTCTATGGTGTTAAAGCCTTTTCGGGAACCGGTTTGTTCGGGAGGCTGGAAGTCGTCAAGTCTGCGCGCGAGACGATTCGTAATGACTCTCGAAAACAGCACGTAGACGCGGCTAAGAGGGAAAATCAGTCAGTAGTTCTTCATGAGAGCGTTGTCGCCTTTCTTGAAGAACAAGACCACCGCACTTCTGCTTCACGCCTCCGGTGTAATGCCACCATGGAGGACGGAATTAAAGAGCTACTGAACGACTTCAAGTACCGGTTTTCCACCCGCTTTCAGAAGCTCCGCTGTAATTCCATCATCGCCTGGGGCCTTGCCGTTTTTAAGGTGCTGGAGAGCCATTCTAATCTCGCTCAGACTGACGTCTGGGATATCATCGGAATAATGTCGGATAAGACTCGCTCTTGGATCGTTACTCACACTTGCGTGTGGCTCCAACGATGACGTGTACAGCTGCCCATAGAAACTCTCAATCTCACTCAAAATCTCAGGTGCCCCGGAAACAATGCTGCCATACTCTGTTTTCAGCTTCGAAAGTTGGCTCTTTCTGGCAGACAGGTCTCTAGCAAAGATTTTGGAGCCTTGGTTCCGCTCGATCGCTTCTTCAATACGAGCTGTATTGAAGTTGCGTAAGTCCCGCCGCATGCATTTGGAGATTTGTCTATTCAGTTGCCTGTATGCTGTCAAATCTGTTGAAGAATGTAGCTTCATCTCCCGTCTAACAGCCATGAGATTAAGAGTGTGATCGGAGAGTTTTTTTGTTCTTCTGTGGCGTGTCTTGCAGAACTTAGCTTCGACGGCATGGACAGTTTCCACGAGCTTGTCATTCATATCGTCCACTTCATTGCAGTCTTCTAGGCACTGAAAACGGTTTTGTAACTCGAGCTGAAAGTTTTCGGGACTTTGGAACACAACACGAGGGGGACGGAGCGTTGATTTCATTAGACGAGACCTCTCCAACTTAACGTTTAGGTTCAGTGTGCCTCTAACCATTCGGTGATCGCTGCCGGTTTACACCCTCGCGATTACGGAGACGTCACTGAACAGTTGTCGTCTGGTCGTCATAATGAATTCAATCTCATTATTGTCGAACCGTCGGGGTTCGACCAGGTCCACTTTCTGTGGGGCCGCTTCAGGAAGAAAGAGTTTCTCTTTCCATGAAGTCGGACAGCCTCTGGCCCCCTGAGTTCCGTTGCCCTATTCAAAATTGCCCTACCTTCAGCTGATCGTTATCTCGTGTGGCTAGTTTTACGTTGAAGTCTCCTATTAACACCGTATAGATAAATATATCCTCATAAATTTTCTCTACCTTGTCATTGGGATGTGCCGAGGTTGGTGTTTAAACCTGTATGACTTTCAGCGAATATCATTTGATGATTCTGAGTATAAGGTACGCAACCTTTGTTGACACACTCTCAATCTTTACAACGTTGTTAACGAGAGACTTGTGGACGATAAATCCGACACCTCCTTGGGACAGATGGTCTCGGTAATAGAGCAAGCTGGGGTCTGGGGGCCGTCTCTTAGTAACTTTATTCATTTGGGGGGTATTTGCCATAGTTGCCACGCTTGGCGAGCGGGTTGGCAACCGCAGTTTTTTTATTGTATTTTTAAAAGCTTTTACAAAAATTTTTATGTTATCAGGAATTGTAATTATAATATTAAGGAATTGTAATATAATTGTATTGTATTTTTGCTGTTATCAGGAAGATGCTGCTGCCCATCTCCTGCCTGTTTCCCTTTGTCGTCTTTTACGACACCCACGGGAAGATATGGGGTAGTGGATATTTTTAACCGCCACTACACGGAAAATTTTATTTTATTTATATATATATTTAATTTTATTAATTATTTATCTTAAGATAGGCACTTACCCAAACAGGTTGTTAAGGTGTAACACACGTAAATAATAAGCTAACATCTAAATAACACTTTACAATTAAAAATTTTAAATTTATATTCATATCAGAAATTTTAGAAACCCATGTGAATAAATAAATTTAATTGTATATACACCAATACTCACAATTTATATGTATTTTTGTATTATATTAATTAATTGATTAACCAAATATAATTAAAAATATATCATAGGTTTGTTACTTGTAGATTATAACTAATATTGTGTTACCCGTAAAGGTTCTTAAGGTGTAACACACGTAAATAATAAGCTAACATATATTTAACACTTTACTTAAAATATATAATTTTAATTTTAATTAGTTTTCATTTCAGAAATTTTAGAATATCCATGTGAGTATGCCTTAAATTTAATTACGCAATACTAACAATTTATCTTACCAACGTACACAAAGACTCCTATCCGTGTTTTCTCATTCAACGGAGCCCATTTTGCGAGAAGATTATGCGCCGCCGGCATGAGAAATCCTTGAAATAAACCTTGGATTACTCTACAGGCGCAAACCGTTTGCCATCCTCCCTTTAAGAAAATAATAAAAAAGGATTTAACTCTCAAATACTAATTTTCTAAAGAACTGCACACTTTAAACAATAACTAGTTTATGATTTGGATATGTTTCACTGCTGAATATAAGCCTCCCTCATAAATTGCCTCATAGGAAATGTTTGCCATATCTGCCACGGTTGGCAAGCTAGTTGGTAATCCCAGTTTTATATTATTTAGAGTTAACGTCAGAGAGATGCAGCTTCTCTATGCTGATCTCTGTCTCATTTACATCTATTGCCTCTTATGAATGCTGATGTGTTGTCACCCCTAAGGACTTTTCACTCTCTTTAGGAAACACAAAGTCATCGAGCTGCTATTTCACGCTGGTATTCTCTATAAGAGCGTAATACTTCTCCGTTCAAGCTAACACATTTGTAGCACGACCATAATATGGCTGCAGCATGGCTCTACCACGTGGGAATGTGTCATGTTCTGTTTCTGTCAAATCATATTTTAGTGATCCTTGCTGTTCAGCTCACTGAACGACCAATGAGTTGAGGGGAGCAGTAAAATCAGTCTGCTAGTGGCCACCCACGACTCGCTTGGTGTAAGGAGGGAGTGAGGACTTGGCAGTGAGACAACGCATGCGTGCCTAAATAATATCATTTTTTAATTTGTTTATATTCGTCTTAGTTCCCAATCATACTTATTTTATAAAATTACAGTCATTTAGTTATACAAAGTTAACAACGATACATTTGGTCCTTCGAGCCAGATATGATCCAGAAACCTATGGATCTACACACAGATCACCTTGTCTATCTCTTCTTATCCCTGCAGGCCTGTTACTTCTAACTTGCTCTTCCAGGTTGTCAGCAGTAAAGGAATATAACCTAAGAAAACTTGATTTTTTTAATAAGTAGTGGATGTCAAACGATTAAATAGTCCATCTGAAGTTGAAAAAAGCTTTGGCTCTACAAAAGAAACGAACATTTTTACTCATTTCAAAAACGAACATTTATCCTAGATTAAAAATTAAAATGCTGATGCGTTGCACCCATGAGGTCTTCGGAATGCTCTGTAGGCAGTAAGACTGGACTTTGGTTCTCGTCATTCAACATAATCATGAACTACGCAACAATATAATGCTCCCTTTTACGCAGGTACTATGTGCGATGTTTTTTTTTTTTCACTAATATAAGTTTTTGCTTCACTATTCCTCTAATTCTTAATATATAATTGTGTTACTTACATGATACGGTGTTAACATATTTATGGCAAATTAAATGTCGTGACCGTGACAGTGTAAAAATATCGACTAGCCTGCATCGTTCTATGGGTGTCGTTAGGGACGACAGGGGTAAACAAACCATTAAATGAGCGGAGTTTCCTAATAACAGCTAAGTGGTTGCTAACTTGTGAAGCGTGGCAACTATGGTAAATATCATTTAATGCAATCCGTGGTGGCTTATATTTAGAGAAAGGTTAGATTATAAGAAAAAGAATAAAAGCAGTTTTTAAGCATTGCCATAACGTAACGGACACTGTACATTTAGCATGTAATAATTAGATTTTGAATAAAGGTCTTTCATTAAATGTATATAAATTGTTTTGATAGAATAAGGGCGATAAACGGATACAAATATGATAAGTAGATACTGTTACATCTATCCTCAATAAAGAGTCAAAATGCAGATGCGTTGTCACGCCCGAAGACTAAAAGGGAATACTTCGTTTCCAGTAAAAATGGTCTCTGGTTATCTGCACTTACCATACGAAACACAGCAACATTAAGTTGCTATTTTACGCTGCTGGTATTCTGCAAGAGCGTGATCTTTTCTTGGTTGTGCCGATCCATACATGCTACAAACCTTAACATATTTGCAGCGCGGCCCTCCCATACATATTTAAAATAGCAGCATTAACTGATTGTTGATGTAATATATAGTTGAAAATGACAATTCCATACTTACATAATAAGCGCACATTGGCAGTGCTAACGAAGCTAAAGCGTTGACTCCTACGCAAATTATTGTTAATATTTTGCCACCAAACCTATTGGCTAGCTCTCCAGCAACTACTTGCAGAATCAGGTAACCCCAGAAGAATGATGACAGTATCACGCTTTGTACTCGGATGCTCCAATCAAAAGACTGCAATGAGATAATAACATTTGCGTGGACTCTAAGGCTCGTCATGATTGAATAAAAGTAATTGTCTGATTTCGGAGCCATGACCCTGAGTACTCAGGGCAGTTACCCGTAAACTTCAATGTACGCAAGCAAATACGTCTGCCAAAAAAGTGCCACAAAGTACAGTGATGAGCCATCTGCATACACTGACTTCCATATACTTTGCATATCCCGTACTAACTCGACACTCCATCTAGTGGGCAACTGCACTAAACTTCGTTTAACGGTACGATGGTGCCATTTGACAGATTCAATATTTGACAAGAGAAACAAAGGTAAGACAATATCATATAATATAATAGCAATGTACCATAATTATGTGGCTCATGGGACAGGAATGGGTTAGCAACCTCTTTCTCTGTTTCATTGGATGTAGGTTCTATAAGCTATATGGCTCGTTCTAGGACACTTTGGAATTATGCAGCTGCAAAATTTAAATTTTAGATCGTATTCGGAAAGTTTCTTTTCGTCCATACCCTTTTACTCATTAGAAGACCGTTTACAATCACTATACCAACGAGACAGTTGGTCTTTTATGACGTAAAACACCAAGAGCGGTGACGAGAAGCAGTTTCAAAGGTGCGAGACTTCTAGTAATGCAAACATCAATCTGCTTGCCTAACGTGAAGATTAATGACAAGTCAGTGGATTTTGACGCTCTGATGATGAAGAATAAGAAGATACAATTAAATAAAATGAAACTATATTTTTCGGATTTTATCGCGTTTATTTTGTACTTTTTTAAGTTACGACATTTTGGTGTTGAAGTGTTTGACATCCCGATGTCATTGTTAACCGTCGATACCCTAAACACGATAAAATCCATAACATTAGTTTTATTCCATGTAATATGTAGTATTTACCTAAATATAAGAAATCGTTATGTAATTGTATGAATAAAAAACTATCAATTTTCTTACATTGGTCTGGGTAGTGTCAGTCATGACAACTATTGCGATGCTCATATTGGCTGTCATCGCAAAACACAGCATGAACGCGAAGAACAACATCAACGCTTGAACATGTCGAAAACCAAGCAAGCTGCCTACGAAAATAAAACAGAAAATTATTTCAACATTTTTTTTGATATTTTTCTTATTAACGTTTGACAAACAAACTTACAGTCCACCTTATGGTAAGTGGCTTCTGCTGCCCAAGGACATATGCGACCGACTTCAAGCAAAGAAGGCAACATATGCGTTGTCAATACTGAGGACTAAGATAGAATGTCTCACAGCCTGTTGGAACAGAAACATAGCAGTGCAAGCAGTACTGCTGTGGTCCTGTTCCTTTTTTGGTAGCAAAAATAGGTAAAAAGTTGGTGCAGTGGTGGGTAAGAATACCCATTACCTCATATATTCCCGTGGGTGTCGCAAGAGGTGACAGTGGGAACCTGAGGCTGTGAAGCAGAACATGGGCAGCAACATCTTTCTGATAACAGCGAAACAAAAATATAAAACCGCGGATGCCAACCCGCCGCCAAGCGTGGCAATTATGGCAATATGGGGTATATTGCCAATGAATAAAGTTACGAAGAGACGGCCCCCAGTCCCCGGCGGCCCCACTATTCCTAGCAACGGTGGCGACCATGGTAACGGCGTGGCAGGGTGTGCTAAGAATATCCGATGGAGGTTCGGTTGCCACCTAAGACGACTCAACCTGGCAACATATAACGCACGCATCCTGAGGACTGTCGAGGAGATCCTGGAGCTGGAAAAAGAGATAGACAAGTTGCGCTGGAATATCATAGGATTATCCGAGGTCCGAAGAGTGAGGAAGAAGATGGAAATGTAGGGTAACCTTCTGTCCCAAGGAAGTGTCAGATTTATCATCCACAAGTCTCTCGTTAACAACGTTGTAAAGATTGAGAGTGTGTCAACAAAGGTTGCGTACCTTATACTCAGAATCATCAAATGATATTCGCTGAAAGTCATACAGGTTTAAACACCAACCTCGGCACATCCCAATGACAAGGTAGAGAAAATTTATGAGGATATATTTATCTATAAGGTGTTAATAGGAGACTTCAACGTAAAACTAGGCACACGAGATAACGATCAGCTGAAGGTAGGGCAATTTTGAATAGGGAAACGGAACTCAGGGGGCCAGAGGCTGTCCGACTTCATGGAAAGAGAAACTCTTTCTTCCTGAAGCGGCCCCACAGAAAGTGGACCTGGTCGAACCCCGAAGGTTCGACAATAATGAGATTGAATTCATTATGACGACCAGACGACAACTGTTCAGTGACGTCTCCGTAATCGCGAGGGTGTAAACCGGCAGCGATCACCAAATGGTTAGAGGCACACTGAACCAAAACGTTAAGTTGGAGAGGTCTCGTCTAATAAAGTCAACGCTCCGTTCCACTCATGCTCTCGTTCCTCCTTGTTCAATACAGCTTGTATTGAAAAACGGTTGAGCGGCACCAAGGTTCCAAAGTCTTTGCTAGAGATCTGTCTGCCAGAAGAACCCAACTGTCAAAGCTGAAGACCGAGTGTGGCAGCATCGTTTCCGTACACCTGAGATTTTGAGTGAGATTGAGAGGTTCTATGGGTAGCTGTGTACGTCACCGTAGGAGCCACACGCAAGTGAAAGTAACGATCCAAAATTGAGTCTTATCCAACACTATTCCGGTGATATTCCGCACGACAGTCTGAGCGAGATTAGAGTGGCTCTCTAGCACCTTAAAAACGGCAAGGCCTCAGACGAGGATAGAATTATAGCGGAGCTTCTGAAAGCGGGTGAAATACCAGAACTTAAAATCTTTCAGAAGCTCTTTAATTACGTCCCCCATAGTGGTATTTCACCGGAAGCGCGGAGCAGAATTGCGATGGTCTTATTCTTCTAGAAAGGCGACAATGCTGTCTTGAAGAACAACAGACCGATTGCCATTCTGATCAACATCTATGTAATGTTTTCTAGAGTCATTACGAATCGTTTCGCACGTAGACTTGACGACTTCCAGCCTCCCGAACAAACCAGTTTCCGAAAAGGCTTTAGCATCATAGATCACATTTATATCCTTCGGAACATTGTACATAAATCCGAGGAATACAATTTGCTACTATGTCTCGCGTATGTGGTCTATGAGAAAGCCTTTGATTCCGTCAAAATTTGGGCGGCGCCGAAATCCCTTCAGCGGTGCCAAGTTGACTGTCGATATATCGATTGATGAAGTGTCCGATCCGAGTACTCAACCAGAGTACAAAACTTATCCAACTGGAGAGGTGTAAGACAGGGTGTCGTTATTTCCCCGAAACTCTTCACCGCTGCATTTGAAGACGTTTTCAAGCTACTGGACTGGAAAGGATATCCTATTGACGTCAATGGTGAAGTACATCACTAAACTTCGATTTGCCGACGATATATTCCTTATGGCTGAATTGCTGGAGGACCTAAGCACTATGCTCAATGACCTCAATAGTGTCTCCAAACGGATAGGTCTTAATGAGAAAATACGAAAGTCATGTGTAATGTCCATGTCACACCTATTCCCGTAGTTGTTGGGGACACTAAGCTCGAAGTTATTAACGAGTTTGTTTGCCTGGGACAAATAGTCCAATTAGTTAAGTCCAACTTTGACAGAGAGGTCAATCGACGGATTCAACTCGGCTGAGGAGCGTTCGGGAAATTACGGCATATCTCGTCAGGTATACCTCAAAACTAAAAACTAAACTGTACAACTAGTGTGTATTGCCAGTGATGACCTATAGAACTGAAATGTGGTCCTTCACTGCTAGCAGTGAATGATCATATTGAACGGCCAGCTGTATGAGGACGTTCAAGGTCGCTCAGCAAGCTATGGAGAGGACTATGCGCAGAGTTTCTCTACGTAATAACCTTAGAAATGAGTATATCCGCAGTAAAACCAAAGTTACCGACATAGGCCAAAGGATTAGTAAGCTAAAGTGGCAATGGGCCGGCCATATAGCTTGAAGAACCGACAACCGATGGGGAAAAAAGGTTTTCGAGTGGCAGCCCCTTACCGTAGGACGAAGTGTAGGGCGTGCCTCCTCTATATGGAGTGACGACTTGGTAGGACATGCCGGAAGTCGATGGGTGCAGGTGGCTCATGACCGTGCTTTGTGGCATTCTTTGGGTGGAGGCCTATGTTTAGCAGTGGACTTGTGAAGGGCTGTTATGATGATGATGTCTTTTTTAAACGTTACCTCCACACCGGGATTTTCCCCAGTATTGTGGGGTAGTTTACATAGGTACATAAATTTCAATCTCAACATCCAGACACGGAATAATTATTTGTAGGCCATACAAGTACTTGTTCCGTGCGGGTTTCGAACTCGAGGACCTTAGTGCTGCAACTCGTTGCTAAGCCACTGCGCGAAGGAACCATCGAAGTAGTTTTTTACTTTCAATTTTATTTTTAAGTTAAGTTTATTATTGAAGTTCATAACATCTTCCAGGGAGATCCCATAGTGGTCTTATGACACCCACTCTTGCGTCGTCACTACATGACAAGATAATTCGCTTCCTCGGCTAGATATATATATATATATATATATATATATATATATATATATATATATATATATATATATATATATATATATATATATATATATACAGTGCACAGCTCTTAAATTACTACGACATAACATCGTACGTATGTATGTATATAACGTAACATATTTAAAAGGGTTACAGAGCAAGATAATTTACGTCATCCTGCTTCAATGTAAATTGGTTGACGTCACATCATTCCTTTAGAATACTTTCAATTAAAAGACGTGTCGGATTCTTCTCAACGTTTTACTTAAAATATCCATCAACAATTTTAAGTTAAGTTAAGTTTCCAGTGATTAACGAATCTGGATTCACCATATTCTAAACTTAATATTTTATAAAACCAAGAGCTCTTAAAATAAATAAAATTGCTTAAATAATTAAAAGTAAATAAACTTTTTGTTAATAAATTTACTTACGTGATTTTATATGACTTGCTGGGTTTACTGTTTCTTCAATTTCCATATTTAAAAACCAAAAATTGACCACAACTTAATGAATCTTTGTACAAAAATGCAACTAACCAATTGCGTGTTTGGTGGTCCCTAGTATTTGGTGTCAGTGTCAAACTTGTAGATAAACCCGAGTCATGAAATGTCTGACCAATAGCGCGAGATTGTCCGACTTTAGCATCTTATTTACAGCGTTATACTGCAAGAGATAACAGTAATTAATAGAATTAGGAGTAACTTTGCGAAAATCCATTATGTTATAGATCTAAGACGCACTTTTCACGAAGATCTTAGCTAATAAATTAAAAATCTATAACATATTATAGATTAAGATACGTTGCTGTTGATAAACAAAATCACGGCAATAAGGGCTAATAATTTCCGTTCATCAGATGTTGCTAGTTGGGACTGAAGTGATATTTCTTGTTACACAAAGTAATATAATTAAACGTTGCGTTTTAAATCTAACACCAATCGCGGGAGTAGGTTTCCCCATCACACACATTTTTGGAAATATTTTTCTTGTTTTAAGCGTAATGCGATCTAGACTCCTTGTATTTTCTATCAAATACCTATCCATTAATATTATAATTAAAATTAAGTCTTTTTTTCTTGCTAAATGATAAGACGAAGCATTTATTTTACAGCATAATTATTATTGTATTTAGATGAAGATAGTTTTATTAATGAATTGAGTCTAAATTCGACTGAAGATATAATAAATCGCTATATGTATCGATGACAGAAAAGAGCTTCAAATCATGTACATACTACTTAATTTATCAACAATATCGTTAATAAATATAATAAAAAGTAAAGGAACTAAATGGGATCCTTGTGGCTCACCCGATATTACAGAAGAGGGTGAGGGTTTGAAATCTTTTATAATAACTAACTGACTCCTCCTGTTGAGATATGATTTAATCTATAAACAAACTGCCATTTATACCGTAATATGCTAATTTAACACATAAAATATTATGAACGGTTTTGTCAAATGCTTTCGAAAAATCTGTATAATATATGCTATCAGCCTGTTTTCTTTTGGAAAATGAACTGCAAGGATAATGTTGGTATTCCAGTAAATTAGAAGTCATTGATCTGTTATTAATAAATCCATGTTGTTCAAGCGCTATGAAGGGTTGAATGTGGTGATAAGCAGAATCATACACCATTGATTCGAACGATTTACCGAGGCTAGACAAGAGCTAATGGGTCTATAATTTTCGCAACGGGATCTGTCACCAGATTTATGAATCGGAACGATATGAACTATTTTCAATTTTCATTTTTCACTTTCCATTTTCTGATGAAAAATCACCTGCCTCAATGGATCTCACCTCTAAATCCCCACTCTCTTAATCCGATGTGATAGCAATCCAACCAAAGAGGACTAACGGCTTTACGTGTTTTCCGAAGCACTAACTCCGCGCTACTACTGAGTGAGAATTTTTCTTGTCAAAATAACTCCATAACAGATATTAGCCCGACTCAGGAACTCATAATCGACAGTTGCACTCACGACCACTAAACGAGTCAAACAATAGTATAAAAACATAGCAAAGGCAAATTTTAATCGTCCAAAGTACGAACGTTCAAAGTAACAACTTATCGAATTAAGTATTATCGCAAGCAGCCGTCGCAAGCAAATTCGAACTTAATGCCACAACAAATTTTCTCCGCGTTCGACTTAAATTTTTATGAGAGAACGTAATGTTGCATTATATTTGTATTTATGTTCTTGAAACATATTAATATTCCTTTTCTAAATCCTCTGGGTGTCATTTATTATCAGATTTTACGAAGACCTTGTGTTATTTTTGACTCACGTTATTTTTGTAGTTTTATTTCTTAATAAAGAAACTGTGTTATGAATATTGTTTATTTATTTATCCTATATTTTAACACTTTAATCATTGGTTACAGAAGGCGGAATTAATGCCCTATGGAATTCCCTACCAGTCAACCTTGTGTAAATGCAAATTAAGAACAAAACAACTTGAAAATAAATAAGTTTAACTATTAATTCCTTTTCTACTTAAATACATAAAATAGGTTTAAAATAATACAAATATTTCCGTTAGCCACTCCGAGTAATTATTAAAATGCCATCAGAAACATAACTTGTAAAAAAACCAAGTCTCGCTACTCAGTTCTTCTACCGTAAAAAGTTGTGAGATCTATATAATACCAAGTCGGTTAATTTATTCAGTCCCTCCTTAAGGGTCCTTCTGTCTTAAGTTATAACGTAGTTAGCTAACTCAATAACATCTTATAGTAACCATATCAATATTAATTTTTTTATGTTTTAAATAAATAGATTGACTTGGCCATCGCATGAAAATACAATGTATCTCTCAAGTAATACATTTTATATTAAATTAGATTGTTTAGTGCGATTGCCAATTCAATTTATTTATTTAAAATATAAAAGACTTTTAATATTGATATGATTTTTAATATTTATAATAATTACAAAAAGAAATACTTCTGCAATGTCGATAAGAATTTATAATAAATTACCTGATAATTTAAAGCGTAAAAGTTTATTGTCATTTAAGAAATCTGTTTTGGCATTGTTGCTCACTAAATGTTATTATTCTGTAGAAGAGTTCTTAAACGACAACGACCTACATACGAGTAATAATGAATGATAATTTTAGAATATGATTAATTACGTAATTACAAGATTCCAATGTTTAAAAAATAATGTTTTTGATATTTATTTATATAAAATTTGACTTATGTATTTAATTAATTAATAAATTTGATGTAAAAATATAAAGAAATTAATGACAATTGGATATGTAACATTATATAATTATTGACATAAGAATAATAATTAATATATGACATTGACCTATAATAATAATCTTACTTGACATAATAATACTTACTTATATATTTTGATGGCATTTTCTGACACTGTGGCATAATAAATTAATTATGAAATCAACTAAATAATATTAAATAATTTTATATTTTGTTAATTTAATATATGTTGTTAAATTCGATAAGTGTTGTTGTTTAGGTTACTTGACCATTAATATTTGCACACCACTAAGGTAGAATATGTAGAACGAATTATACTCAAACACCATTGTACAACCATATTCTTGCAAATAAAGATTATTATTATTATTATTATTTATAATACAGATCAGACATTACTTTAAAGAAACCAATTATATTATAGATGTTAAAAATTTATTGCCAGAGATCCGTTTAACGTTACAGCCTATATACGTCCCACTGCTGGTCACAGGCCTCCTCTAATTTTTGATAGGGGTTTTACGGCAAGGAAGTGTCAACCACGCTGCTCCAATGCATGTTGGTTTTATAAAATAGAATGAATTGTCTCACCTAGTTTGTTGTGTATATTAAGGGCGGAAGGTACTTTTCAAACTAAGTAAGACACATTATTTTATTTTATTACTCGGATCTTAGATAATCAATATTAAATATTGTTCGTGGTAGAACCACGCTGTAGCAGTATTATGGTTGTAGCAAGAATGGGTCGGTTTGGCCGGGGAAAGCCTGCGCTCTCACAGAATACTAGCGTAAAAAAGCCGCTTAATGCTGCTGTGTTTAGTATAGTAAGTCTAGAGAACAGCACATCCGTATTACTGGAAACAAGGCATTCCAAGTTAGTTCTCAGGGATGACAACATATCTGCATTTTGATTCTTAATCGAGGATAAACGTAGATGCCTATGCCACAGTATCCACTTGCCATCAGGTGGACTGTGTATTCATTTGTCACTCTTACTCTGTATAAAATAATATCTCGACTTCAAGTACGCTTAAAATTCATGATATGTTAACGAAAGTTGTTGGGTGGCAGATTGGTAACATCGAATTTTTTAGTTTGCAGATCGTATCCTTAGTGATCGTATCCGTATCTTGAAAGTAAATTTGCGGAATCAAAAAGTATATTAGACAATCCATAAGTTATTATGTTACCAATATTTCAAAATTATAAGTATATACAGCGGCAATCGATCCCCTATATCTAATGGAAGCGTGAGTAAGTGACTGGCATATTATTCCCTAATGGATCCCAAATTAGAATGCAAAGGGAAATTATGTCACTATCGATCGATCTTTTTGTTTGTCCTATATAAAAGAGACCACATTCACAATCAAGCTAGTACACTCCTGCATATTGTAGAGGGATGTTACACTTGATGGATGGTAAAAATTGACTAATCTGTTTCTAATCTGCTTGTAATAGATTTAATGCAAGTTTTCTTCAAGATGAAGCCAACCTTGTCTGTGATTCCTCTAACATAATATATGTAAGTAGCACACGCTCGACTGTGGCTGGCTTCACTCTTTCACTAGGCGACGACTTTCCTTTCTTGAAGAGTTTTGTGCGTAGAGTTTTATTATTGTTATTACTGTATTTTGTATATTAAAATATTGTGTAGTGTTTAGGCCAAATAATTAACATTTGAAATTTGCATTCAACACTCGTGTCCTTCCGCTGACTTTGTAAAGGTCACCGTCGCCCCACTCCCATGTGAGTCGCTCGGCAGAGGGCGCGAACGCAGGACGGGAGTGCGAAGTCTTTAGTTGCTTGACCGCAGCGGCTCTGTCGACTAGTGAATTATTTGCGAGTTAATTGTTTGCTTGCGGCCAGTGTTGATTTGAGGGTCTAGAATTTGAGTCATTGTGCGAGCCTAATTTTCTGTTGAATATTTGGGGTTTCGTGTAGACCGCCTTGAATTAGCTTGTCTAATTTGTACGTTTCGTGACAAGAGGCTTGTATTGAATTTGAGTGATTAAAGTAACTTCGTTGCAAGACGTGGCCCGGTTAATTGTTTTTGGAAGTTAATGTTGATTTGTAACGTCGCGTTAAGTGCCTTTTGTATATCGGCTGTTTTCTATCGTTTTACGTGTCAACGAGGCGGATTTTGAGTTCTGATTGCGGGCGTGGTATTTAATATCGTACGAAGGAATTTAGTTTGTCGGTTAAAACGCTGAACATTGCGACTCGAAGAGATAGCGTTCTTACGTGTGGTTAGAATTTTGTTGCTAAGTGAAAATGGAAGTTGAACTTTGATCGCTCGTTCATTAGTTGTGCCGTATGTCACGTATTTGATTTCGATGAACGTTGAATTGGTTGACTTTGAAGTGAATTATATGTGCAATAAAGTTGATAGACTGAAATAGTGAAGTGACGTCAGACTTGAGTTCAGATAAAGTGAACTATCACTGGAGGATCGTACATTTGGAGAAACGCAGCTAGTGGATCTGCGGTTCGACTTCAACGGTTAAGTCAGATCTCACATTATACACACTACTATACACTTCTCACATGCACCTCACTTATCACCTGACTGGTACCCTGTGGTCAACCCTACCTCCTGAAATAGGTAAGTGCTTGCTTATTTGTTAGCCATTTTTTGTACATTTATCCATAGGCCGTTGGGCCCCGTCCTCTGTTGCCCGTCTATGGGATTACTCATGGGCCCTAGTCCAGTCAACCTTTGTTGGGGCAACTCAGGGCGTGAACATGTAGAATTCCATAAAATACTTTAAAATATTCTTATCCTTTTAATAACAATTTTTTGGATGTAGTTATGATTGATGGAAATATACTTTATTAATTATATCAAGAAAAAAACTTATATAGAGGTACAATTTGCGGCCTTATTAGCGCTCACTAACAGATAAACACATTACAGAGGATCTTTTTGAGGAATTATCTGAAAATTTTATTTAATTTATAGCGGCTCACTCCTAAGCACAGGCCTTCTCTTATTACTGAGAGGAGAGGTCAGGTTACTCGTAGTAACTCATAAATAAGGGTCACACCCCGACTCGTCAGTGAAGTCATAATGCTCTAACTGAAATACTAAGCCGTTATGGTGTAAGAGGTAATGGACTGAACTTAAAAAAATCTTATTTAACAGGTAAAACCACAGTATAATAAACATACAGTAGGACGACGCTTTTAATCTCGTGGTAAATGCCGACAACGTCTAGACAGCGTATGGAGGTTAGTGTTGTCACAAATTAACAACTTTTACTAATTTAATTATTTATTTTAGATCTACATCGTCATCAACAGTACGATTATTAATATTAAAAATAAGTAACAATTTGTTCTTAGATTTTTTCTAAAAGTTCTCAAAACGTTAATTGCACACCTCACAACGTGAGGGAGTGCTCTATTCTCGATATGTGCCCATACCTCAACTTCGCTACATAAAATCGTTCTTATACTTTAAGCTAGACATCAAATCCATATTATTATTAACGTTACAATGACTACAGACATTGAATTATTACTTTATTTTATAATTGATTATTTAGGCTTTCGAAAGTTCTTCCTACTAAATCAGGTCTTCCAATAACTTCCATCTTTCGTAATTGGCACCCCAAGAAAACTCGAAATTGACATCCATAACATTAAAAAAAAATATTTCCGCCATCTTAGATTTAATAATGAATTCGATTTTCGTAATTAGCACTACAAGAAACCTCGAAATTGATACCCATATTATATTATTAAAAAAAATGTCCGCCATCTTAGATATGAAAATGGATGCCGTTTTCGTAATCATCACTCCAATAAACCTTGAAATTGACATGCATATCATACATATATTAAAAAATGACCGCCATCTGGGATTTAAAAATAAATGCTATTTTCGTAATTAGCATCCCGACAAACCTAAAAATTGACCCCTAAATCTTAATATTTTATAAAAAAACCTTCAAAAGACCGAAGACGAGGCACTACATATGGCACTACGTATGGTCTAAAACCTTAGCCTATCCAACCACACGATGTAAATGCAGATAAAATCAAACTTCGAAACAGTAATGCCCAGCGACTAGTACCTATTTTTTACGTCTGCCATTTTTTTACGTTGGCAATTTGGCATGAAATAACAAAAAATACATAATGTAAAAAATAATAACAATATTTATTTACCTTTCTTCCGTTTGCGGGATTTGGTTAAATCGCAGATCTTTATTTATGCGAGATGACGACTTGCAATCTCTCACAGCACACGTCGTATGAACCATTGTAATTATAAGTATCAACATAAATAATAAAACATAAATTTAAAAATTATAAAAGCAAACGCGCGTTATCCCTGGAAGTCATGTCCCGAGCTTCTAATACGATTGGCATAAGCAGCTCAGGCTCGTCCTTCCCGCGTCTCACCCCTCACACCCGCACGATTGCCCTGTCTAGACGTCTTCGTCGGACGACTGTATGGATTTATAGACTGTGGGTAAAACACAACAAACTGTAATCAGTCAGATCTGTATCTCTACTAAACAAGAAAAAATATATACGTCTTATAATAGAACGATAAAGCATGGCGTTCTTCAAGGTAGTGTTTTGGGTCCTTTGCTATTTATAATAAACATTAATGATATTTTTGAATCTGGTAAATACCCAATGATACTATTTAAAGACAATAGCACTATTTTTGTACAGTGTGACCATGTAGCAGAATATCAAATTAATATAAACTTTGCTATTGAAAATATTATTAAATGGTTAATAACAAATAATCTTAATGTTAATCTAAAAAAAAAAAAAAAACAAAAATAATGCTATTTACACCAAGAAAAAGTACCCCAACCCAAACGATAAGTTATGGGAATAAAACTATTTCTGAAACAAAAGTAGCTAAATTCTTAGGGCTGTTTATAGATAGCAACATGTCATGGGAATCGCATTCAATAGAAATCTGTAATAAAATGTATAAATTTTTATTTGCACTTTATAAACTGTCAAAAATAGCTGACCGAAAGACTGTTCCAACAGCGTACCATGGCTTTGTGGCTGTGACCCTGTGATATGGTATCATATTTTGGGGACTGTCAACATACAGGGAATTATTGATGAAAGTTCAAAAACAGTGTATTCAAGCTATATGTGGGATAAAGCCTACAGATAGATGCATACCGTACTTTAGGTCTCTTAAGAAATTAACATTACCCTGTATTTATATACTAGATTCATGTATGTTTGTAAAGTGCAATCCGGATCTTTTTGATATGAGAGTACAACAATCTTATGTTAACCTTCGTCCTCGGAAACAAAAAATCCAGACAAATGTATATAAAACTGTCCCTATGAAAAAAAGTGATGTTGAAATGGCCCCTAAATTATATAATAATTTACCTGATCATATAAAATGTTATAATGCATAAAAATTTAAACGTACTCTAAGTAATTTTCTTATAAATGAATGTTATTATAATGACAATGAATTCCTATTTACTAATGATTTAAATAATACGTAATTTAATAATTTTGTTTTTGACTTTGTTTACTTAATTTAACTGTTATTTTGATTTTTTCATTTGTGTTTAATTTTATGATGTGTGAATATACATATACATTCGTATGCTGTAAAAGCATTTCACGGAGATACTTAAAAATTATTATATTGTCAACCTTATATACCTGTGAAAACGAATAAATAAATTGATTGATTGATTGAAAACCAGCGCTGCCTTATTGCCTTCTTGGTGATCTATTTAATTTGACATTTTAATTTTTTTTTTTATTATTTAATGATGTATAAACTGTTTCTTAACTGTTAATGCGTAAGCAGTCTCGGAATGGTGTATTCATATTTTTTCCCCTTGATTTTTTTTTACATATTTCGTGAAATGTGTTAAAAATGTGTGTATCAAATAAATCTTTATTTCCTTCTTTATTTCCTTTAAAGCAAGAAATGTTCACCGCGCTGAATCAATGCGTGTTACTTATTTACGAATTTTAGTGAGCGCTTAGCCTATCAAATAACCGTAACCAAACTAACGGTACTCGATTAGGATTTTAAGGTATGTAATGCGTGGAAAGTTTTTCAGTTTGTGGGACTTTAATTAATTATTATTACAATGAGTCTCTTAATTGCTGATATATCCCTGAGAATCCTTCATTGTTGGTTGCATTTTTTAAACTGTGTGCGTCTAATATGTATCATAAAAAAAATATATATATATATAGTTTATTGAGGCTTTATTTTATATTTTTATAATATAATATATATACAAATAAATAAAATTGAAGTGTCTGTTTGTATTGTTAAAATGCCAGCTTTTTACTAAATGCATATGAAAGTATATACGGTGCTTATAACAGAAACACAATTTTTAAAATTTTTGTCTTTCTCGGTCTGTCTGTCTGTTTGTTCCGGCTAATCTCCAAAACGGGTAAACAGATTTCGACGGGACTTTCACTGGCAGGTAGCTGATGTCATAGATGGAGTAACTTAGGCTACTTATATTCTAGAAAAAGAAAAAGAATTAGGGTTCCGCGCAACATAATTAAAACCCTAAATTACATCCGGGCGAAGTCGCGGAGAACAGCTGGTATAAAATAAAACCTCACGCAACTATGTGAACTAACTACATAATTACACACATTTTTTATTTTACATTTTTTATATATTTAAGTAAAATAAAGTAAAAAGTTTTGTCATTTTTCCATAATATAAATAAATAATTTATGTTTATAATGTGTCAGTAATTTATACTATACTATTATATAATTAATTTATGTTTATCAGGCGCCATATGCTGAAATACAGGTTTTAGCCTAATTCGGCAATGGATTCTGTTTTTCATGTTTTAAGATAGACATATTGTTAACTGACATATATGGTAATAAATATTATTATTATTTTATTAGTACATCATAATACTATTGCCCAGAGCAAGATTAAACGAAGACTAGCCATCTGCGTATAACAGGATTTTACTCACTGTCAACACAATCGGAGGGAGATCAGACACAAGACCAACGGCTTTACGGTCAACTTCCTGACTCAAGGCTGCTACTAGTAATTTTTTGACAGGAAAACCAATTTTCTTATTTCAGTCCGGCCCCGAATTTGTACACGGGATCTCATGATCAGCAGCCGTGCTTATGACCAAGAGACCAACGTGGCAGTCGTAGAGTATGACAGTACATCATACATAGAGTATAGAGTAGAGTGTAATGTAATTCTACGTAATACTTTATATTTATGGCTCCTATCAATCTATCCCAAGGTTGCTCAATCCAATTACGTCAGAGAATCTTCGGGTCTTATGCGTTACAATCAAGGAAAACAATGAGATTCCCAATCGCGTCACAAAATCAGGGAGACTATATTCATCTAATGAATGACATTTCCACACTGTGTACTGCCATTTAGGTAGATAAAACTGAAATAATATAACACGTATGACACTAATTAATAAAATGAAAAATTAAATAAACAAAAAATGTTCCTTTTTCAATAAAGTGCAAAGAATTTATAAACACTTCAAGAATTTCAATGGTAAATCCTTCACTAATTAGATTACTCTTCTATGGAAATCTTTGCCTAAATTTATTACTATTACCTAGTCAAACATTTGTTAAATCGAAGACAAGCATTTAAAATGCATGTGCACAAACATTTTGTAGACGATTAAAATTAAATTAACTATGATTTTTGTGTAAAGCGATAACTTTTTCACATTAACAACAGGATATAACAAAATCCCAGAAAATGTACAACATTTGTCAATAAATAAGTTGAAATGTTTTATTAATGAAAAATTGTACAAAAAGGCTAATTATAATATCAAGGAATACATAAGTGAAAAAACCCATGGAAATGAGATGATCGCCACTATTTTGGTTCTATTAAAACCAAAGACGTTTAAGTAGTAGTATATATATTTAAATCTGATTAAAACTCATTTAAAATTTGTAAAAAACAAAAACCTAATTATTGTAAAGTGAAATATGTTTCGAAAAAAAGTCCCATTGGGCTTCTTGCTGAACCAGAGGTAAATCAAAAATGACTTCCAATAACTATTATGTAATAAACTATATTGAATTAAAATTAAAATTATCTATTCGATGTACGGGACGATTAACATCAAACTTAATAAAAAGGAAAAGCGACTAAAAGGACTAAACAAAGGTAAAAGTTATAGCCTATATACTTCCTCTAACACAGGTCTCCTAAACTTTTGAGAGGGTTTAATTAAAAAAAAAAGTAAAAAGAAACAAATAATTTATATATAACAGCTTCTGAAGTCGATACCTACTTTAATTCTTCCTTACACTGTCTTAGTATCTACTTCTAAAGCTGCTCTGTGGAAATCATGTAATTTTTTTCTTTGAAGTTGGCTTTAAGTTTTTAATAAAAGTTTAATTATAACTGTCGAGTCATATTATTCTATTTAAGGCTTTTGTTCCAATATTTAAAAAAAAAAACGTCAGCGGCAAGTTAACAGCAGTGTATGTATTTAAACATACATTTCACAAGGACAAACATCCAGACTTGGAAAATTATTTGTAGGCCATACAAATACTTGTTCCGTGCGGGATTCGAACCCGCGGTCCCCAGCGCAACAACTGATTGTTGCGCTGGGGATATATTGCTAAGCTACTGCGCCACGGAGCCGTTTATAATATGATTGCTAGATACGATTTTATTCGATAAAACGTTGGAATCTTAATTTTTAGGCGATAGTAGAACATACCTTGCGCTTTTTTCAGGAACTTGCAACTCTCAGCACTGCAACTCATTGCTAAACCAGTGCGCCACAGAGCCGTCATAATATAATTTACATATTATATTATTATATCTATGTCATATAATATAAAATTAAATATGAAGTTTACATTTCCGAACTCATAAGGGACAGCGCTTTTGTGGCCTTCTTTATTTGAAATTGGTTGCACGTGTTCATTTGCCACCTATCAGCAGGTGTTAAGTTCGTTTGTCTATTTAATTTTATAAAGAAAAAAAAAGAAAAATAATTCAAAGTAACATTTTGGCTCCAATCTGGAAAGGATGTAACCTTATTTGTAATTTTGCCTACATCCCACGTAACCAATTTCGACAGCCTTCTTTGCTTCCTTTGGAATATTTTTTATAGAACAACGTGGTGTCGAATATTTTATCTCCGTCTTTCAATATCTTATACGATCTGTATAAAATTACTTCATTTCCAGCAAAAAAGCGTCACATGGTTAAGAGTAAGTATAAAAAATATAAAATGTTTAGTTTATATATATATATATATATATATATATATATATATATATATATATATATATATATATATTGTTTTTCAATTAAAATTTAAGTATTTATTTTTTCCATTCAACTTTTAAAAGCTTCAGAGCTAAAAATGAAAATTCTTAAAAGCTGTGTGAAATGAAACCACAGATCTGATGGAGGTAGACTGTAGTTGTCACTAGATATTTATTTATACAAAAATATTATAATAAAAATACTTATATTTTAGATATATTTTTATGCATGAAAGGATAGATAATCTAGCACACCGTCTTGATGAATTAATTCACTATTCTATTTTCATTGAACTGCAACTACGCGTTACATGCTTCGTCTTGCACTTATATTCATGACTTTGCCGATAGCGGAAATTTGTTTAAAATAAATTAATTTTATTTAGCACAGGGTTCGTTCCAAGATTGTCTTTCGCTGTTTCCAAAAATGACGTAGAATATATTTGTTGCAATATACACACCAGCTGTAATATAATACACAATTCGCCATTCCTTTATATCAGTCTGCAATCAAAGAGAAAGAAATATGTAGTATAATGAAATATATACATATAGCCATTGAGTTATTATGTACTACGTACTAGAGAAGCCTTTCTAAACAAAAAATGTGTACTACTCTATGTCTTCACGCATGCGCGGAGATAGTAAAGTCGCGCATGCGCAGTTGATTAAAGCGCGTTGCTCCTGCGCGGTCAGTTATTAACTTAAACTTTAATTTTAAATCTTGTATTATTAGCGCCGCTCCACACTGCCTGTATATTGATACCACAGACTAACTAATAGATTGAAACCACACTGAATGACACACTGTACGGATTGCAGTACAGTTCAGTTGAACATAGTGTATGTTCGGAATGCGCAATCTAGTAAGTAGTACATATATATCGATGCATATAGCTATCTGAAATAAGGGCTTCAGTCTATAATTATACTAGATTTCTTTAGATAAAATGGGCAGAAATAGTGGTTTTTGTTTTACTCAGTCCTCTCGAAAACGTTAAAACACTAAAACTTTTGATGAAACATAAAAGTCGACTTTAAAGAATTTACTAAAAAGAATAAAATAATTTCCAACTAAAAACCAGTACCACCACAACACTCTACAGATTATCACTGAGGCGGGATCTTTTTCGATATCACACATTAGGCTATTTAAATAATTTTGGAACGCAATTTTAAATGAGTCTTTATTACATAATTAGCACACTACCTTGATAATTCCGTGAGATCTACTGTATTAACAATAAAAATCAAAGTTAAAGTTTAAGATTACAAAACCGCGCCAATAACGCTGATTCTGTAATGGCGCTGGATATATGACATGTGTGACGTCACACATAAATACAAGTCAATTTATCCGTAATGAAACTGGCCAAGTGCGAGCCGGACTCGCGTACCGAGGTTTCCGAACAAATCACGGGGTTATGAGTTTAAAATTATTAAAAATATTTTTATTATATTATGTAACTAAAAATTTATGCTTTTCGCAATTTTTCCTTTATCTGTGCTATAATACGTTGCCTCGTACCAAATTTTAAGATACTGAGTTCACGGGAAGTACCCTGTAAGTTTTGATTCCCTTGGGAATGTCGAAAATTTGCGGCATAAATGGCTGCATCTTTTGACTGCGTTGGCTTAGAAGTTTGATTTTTTCACAGCTCCAAGGAACAGTAGACTTGAGTACTTGATACGAAATTCAGCTTGATACCTTCACGCGTTCCTGAGAAAAAGGGTCTTGACAGACAGACAGATGGACAACAAAGAGATCCTATAAGGGTTCCGTTTTTTCCTTTTACGGAACCTTGTACGGAACCTCAAAAACAATGAAAATTTATATCATTTTTCTTTAAATTTATTCGATAAAATAGTGTATGAACTGTGTGTAGAGCCACAATGTACTAATACAACTATAAGTAGTGCACAGAAACTGTTTGTTTATATTCCAACGAATACCAAAAGACTAAAAACGTGGTTACAATTAGCCCAAAGAGACCCAAAGAGCAATTTAGCTCTTACCAAAGTTTTTGTGTGAAGATGTTTTATATAACCTTAACGCCGTCCACTACCATCTGGAGATAGCTAAGCCGGCCATGCCCTTTCTAACCGAGACACAGGTATCGTCTCCGGCTGATACTTCGTATCTCTCCTACCCGGGGTACAAATTACAACACTCGTTTGTGCCCCGGACTGGAGTTTGCGTGTACGTCAGAGAGGACATCTGTTTTCGACGCCTCGGCAGTGTTGAAGGTAAGGACCTGTCCACTCTATGGCTACGCGTAGACAGCAACGACCATCCCCGCGTCAACGGGTGCCTCTATAGTTCCCATAGCGGTAATGCCGACACAGACCGACTCATCGACCATGTCCAAATGGCTGCAGACTCCGTGCTACAACAGGTCCCATCCGCAAGGATCGTGATTCTTGGCGATTTTAACGCCCACCACGCCGAATGGCTCGGTTCATGCTTAACCGATCATCCAGGACACAACTGGTTAATTTGCCTACGCGGATCCCAGATGTGTAGGATCATGTACCTTCCCTGTTGGACTTTCTGCTGACCTCTCATCCGGACGGATATCAGGTCTCCGTCGATGCTGGGCTCTGGGCTCTTCGGACAATTGTCTGATCCGGAGTACGGTGCCACTCACGCTCCAATCGCAATTGCGATCTGCAGCTTGCCGCCGTGTTTGGCACTATAGGTCGGCCGATTGCGACGGGATGCGGTCTTTTTTTGCATCTTACCCTTGGGGGCGGGTTTGCTTCGCGCCGGATGATCCCAACGTTGTTGCTGATTCTGTCCTTGATGTGGTACTTCAGGGAATGGAATTATTTATTCCATCATCTGTGGTGCCTGTCAAAGGCAGAAATCAGCCATGGTTTGGTCACTCCTGCAAAATTGCATCACGCTATAAGCAGTAGTGCTACGTGACGCATCAACGTCCCGGGATGTAAATACCAGCGCTCTTAAAAAGAAGTATAATTCCGCCTCCAGGTCTTTCAAAAGTGTCATTGCCAGGGCAAAGTCAGAGCACTTCGGCAGAATTAACGAGAAACTAGTTCGCCTCCCTGCTGTAACACATGCATTCTGGTCTCTCGCCAAGGCTGTCCAAGAGAACTTCTGTCAGCCATCTCTGCCATCTCTGCACAGGGCGGACGACTCACTGGCCCATGACGAAAAGAGAAAGCCGATCTGCTAGGCTCTCCTTTTGCTTCCAACGCAACGCTAGATGACGGGGGGAACACACCGCCAACCATCCCGCGGTGTGAGTGCTCCATGCAGGAAGTGCTGTTTACACAGCGCTCGGTGTGTAAAGCACTCCTCTCCCTGGACGTCAACAAGTCGAGTGGGCCTGATGGAGTCCCACCTATGGTGCTGAAGACGTGTGCTCCGGAGTTGGCACCGGTTTTAACACGTCTTTTGCGGTACTCCTACTCCCAAGGCGTAGTCCCGATTTCATGGAAGAAAGCTTTTGTCCACCCGATCCCTAAAAACGGCGACCGCTCAGATCCGTCCAATTACAGGCCTATTGCTATCAGCTCCTTGTTCTCCAAAGTAATGGAAACCATTATTAACAGCCAGATCATGGGCGGAAGCAGTGGAGTCCAAGGGGGAGGCGTTGGCCGTTAGTTTGGACATAGCGTAGTTCTTCGATCGGGTTTGGCACAAAGTGTTTTTTCGAAGCTCGCTTCCTATGGTCCTTCCGAGAAATTGTGCAATTGGATCACCAGTTTTCTTGCAGATCGGAGCATCAAGATCGTAGTAGACGGTGCATGCTCCGATTACAAGTCCATTAACGCTGGTGTTCCACAAGGCTGCATGCGAGTTCGACGCGCGAGCGAGTTCTTTCCGATCGGCTTGACTCATTGGCACTGCGTAGAGATTTTGCATCTCTTTGCGACTTTTATCGCTTCTATCACGGGGAGTGCTCTGTGGAATTGTTCGGACTAATTCCAGCCGCCCAATTTCACCATCGCACATCTCGGCAATACTCGCGATACCATCCATACCATCTGGATTATTTAGAATAAGTTTTCTTCCTCGCACAACTTCCTTGTGGAATCGATTACCACCAGCGATTTTTCCGGACCGATTCGACTTAGGGACCTTCAAGAAAAGAGCCTACTCCTTTTTAAAAGGCCGGCAGCGCATCTGCGATTCGCCTGGTGTTGCAGTTGTTCATGGGCAGCGGTAGTCACTTACCATCAGGTGAACCGCATGCTCGTTTACCCCTTCTATAAAAAAATGAAGTGATAACATCTTTAGTACCTAACTTCTTATTATGGCTTAATCTTATAGCGTAAGTTGGAAAGATCCTTTTCAACCAAACCTAACAGGGTTCCCTGAAGGGATTCAAATGTTTTCTGTTATGTTGTTTAGCTCTGTTCATACTTTTTTTTAATTTACAAGAAATTACTAAACATATCAACATAAATATGATTTTACAAAACTTCTGAATGATAATCGTTTATAAAACTTTGTATATAAATAATTCCTACGTGGTACTTACACTGCTGTTCAAATTCTTATGTTCCGCAACATAGTAATCAGCGTGATAAGAAATGTGTAACCATAAATCCGTATGTATATCTTAGACAGGTTGGTGTTATCAGATCGCACAAAATTTCACTCAATTTTATGAGGCTAGTTATAAGATTTATCAATACAAGTGTTTAAGAAATAGATCAAAGATGCAATCAGTCAAGGCAGCCATGTTTACTCGTGTGGGACGTTACCAGAGTTTCAACCAATAACAGGGCGTTCCCGTCACATACAAAATTTAAAATTTTATTATGTTTTATTTTTGTTTATTTTGCACAAAGTAGGCATAATTCAGTTTGGAATAAAATTATATATATTTTTTATGCTATTATCTAATAGGATGTACACAATTTGTATATTTTCAATGTTGTCAAATAGCGTATTGCTTAATAATATATCTCATATATAAAAAATCAATCGATGTCCGTTAGTCTCGTTAAAACTCAAAAATGGCCCAACCGATTTTGATGAAATTTTTAGTGTTTGAGTGGATCCATGGATGATTCGCAATTGAAGTCGTTAGCTGGCGCTGCTATCGAGATTCAGAAATCACCATTGCGAAGCCAGGGCGAATGAATAGTTTCTAATAATGTACTAACTACAATTTTTATCAATATTTTTTTTTATAGGACAAGGGTGACAAACGGGCACACAGTCCACCTGATGGTAAGTGGTTGCTGCGGCCCATAGACATTACATCTATCCTCTATTACAAATCAAAATGTAGATGCGTTGTCACCCGTGAGGACTAAGATGGAATGCCTCATTTCCAGTAAAAAGGGCCTCCGGCCACCTGCACTCACCAAGCGAAACGCACAGGTAAACCTCTACTTCACGATGGTTTTCTGTGAGGTCGTGGTATCACCCCGGTTCGAACCGGCCCACCCGTGTAACAGCAAAAGCTGCAGCGTGGCTCTATCACTGTTAAAAATATGTGTGTTTGTCAAATAAATATGTTTGTTTCTTTCGTTTTTCTTTTAATTAACAGCTTCTTAAGTTTTTTCTTTAATTCTTCCCTTCTATGCATATCTTGTTATTATTAGTTATTTTAACCTTTTATAAAGTGATAAAAATTTAGGTCTATATTCAGAAATGATTATGTTATAATATGAGTTTGCAATATGAAACTTACTTCATCAGATAATATGACACCAATCACCAAGGGTGACAAAATAGCCATTACGTTTGCAATAGTATTCGATATCCCTATCAATGTTCCGGCGAAGTTTGGAGCCATATCCAACGGGCCTAGCTGTGGAAAGAAAATAAAACAGAATCAAATAATTAATTTTTATCGGCCCCTAAAAGTTACTTGCTTGAAATGGGCCACTCTCACTCTCTCACTCTTATATTTAAAAAGGCTTCGTTTTCTTTTATTTGCCGTTTTTAAAAAAAAGTGCATGAAAACCCCTTTTATAAAATAATATATCAGTCCTCCTATTTATGAATCGTTGATAGTTTTTCTTTTTCATTTTAAGTCATCATTTGTTGCCGAATGAAGATTTTGAAATATAAAGAATTTTTACATACACCTCGTATGCCATATAATGGATAGTTACGAAGAAAGAAACGTATCTTTATAACGGCGGCTCTTCACGTTGGCCAACACACTGACGAATGTGTTGTCCAACGTGAAGAGAGTTGGCAGAGTATTGGCCGTCGCGTCCACACGTTGGGCGGACATTCAGTTTGCTACGAGCTCCCAGAGTGATTGCACGCACCTGGTTTAAATTTTATATGCACACCTCGTAACTAGTGTCTACATAACGGCAGTAACAATGACAAATGAAAAATCTTTTCGCTTTGTAGAGCCCTACCAAGCCGAAAATTGTTTGTAAAACACAAGTCTTTTAAAAAAAATGTTATTATTCACTAGGATTTTCTCCTGTATCGTGGAGGCAGTTTAGAAACATAAATTGCATAAGGACAAACATCCAGACCCGGAGAAATTATGTGCAGGCTATACAAATACTTGTTCCGTGCGGGATTCGAACCCGCAGCCCCCAGTGCAGCAACTCATTGCTAAGCCACTTCGCCACGGAGTCGTCAAGAAATAAAATTTCTTTTTTCCATTTCTTTTTGATCATCCTTATCTTATACACATTCACGTTGTAGTGATTAATTGTGTATTAATTAATTTATTGATGTATTAATTGATTTATTAAATATCTTAAAATCTATAATATATAATATATATTAAAATCAAATTAAAAAGTAGGATACTAAAATCATGTATTTACTGTCTTTATTCCCTATTAGTTACTTTATTTCGTTAATAATACTGTAATTTTTAGCTATGGAAGAGCGAAATCACCTGTTACAGGCATTATTTTGCTTACTAGGTGACCTCGATCACTGACCATATAATGTAATTTTAATGTTTGACGAAATAAATTATTTATTATTATTATTAAGTTTTAGTCTATAATTATATAATAAGAATAACCCTTTTCAAAAAGGTTTTGTTTAATAAAATTTGACAACAGTTTCATAGACAGGCTTCGAATATTTTCCAGGCCTTAGTTGTAAAAGTGTTAATTATACCTATGCCTAGGTGTGTTAATGTTTATATAGTTCACTTATCTGTATAACGTTAGTGTATAATAAAGAAATATTAAAATTTTATATTAAAAATATTAAATATAAAAGATAGTGAAAATTAAATAAAAAAATAGTGGTATGCTGTGAATAAATAAACCGCAGCAGCCGTTAGCGCATCAATAATCATTTTAATAAATTCGTCCGCACATTGGCCTGAACCGAAGCAAACTGAACGACTTTCCAACGTGTGGACGCAATCACAATTTCTTGGCCAATAACTCTGCCAACACATTCGCCACTGTGTTGGCCAACGTGAAGAGGCGTCATAATAGGAATCGGGCAATAATCTAGTAGCTTGGCAGAAAAATTGACTATCACATTAGTAGTAGAAGGCTCCGTGGCACAGTGCCTTAGCAATGAGTTGTTGCGCTGGGGGCCGCGGGTTCGAATCCCGCTCGGAACAAGTATTTGTATGGCCTACAAATAATTGTTCCGGGTCTGGATGTTTGTCCTTGTACAATTTATGTTTGTTAACTGCCCCCATGATACTGGAGAAAATCCTAGTGTATGGGTAACCTTTTTTTTACCAAAAAAACCTAATATATTGCATAACACCTCGGTGTATTCTACTATATACCAACTAATATCAAAGGATTCAATTTGTTCTCTCACAACACCTAAGCCTACAGCTGGGCCGGCCTTAACAAAGGCGCGTAACGGGCTAAGTGATACAGACACTCGCACGCGAACGTAAGGCGCATTTTGATTCAATACTCGCGCCGTATTCATATTTTTTCGACTTAGGCTAATTTCACCAAGGTGGCTTCCGAGGCGTGTAAATAATTATGAACATTAGTTACGTTATAACTGGGTTTAAGCTCGCAAGTTTGCTATCAGAGAGTGATCTTTCTATTCTTGTGTTATTGTTTATTATGTGGTGTCAGGTAAATATTGCTCTCATTTTTGGGCAGTTGGTTAAAAAACTAATGTTTAAAACATTAGTTACATTTTTAAAATGCTATTTTATTCTAAATTTATTTAAAATCATTAAAAAAACAAATGAAGCATATTTAAAATACTTGCCATGTATCCACTGTAAAAAGCAGCGTTTATTCCAACAGCAAGAATGAGAAGGATGATTGCCAAGGTAACATTGCCCGCTGGTACATGGGCTAGGGCAATTAATACAACCGCAGGACCAAAGTATCCTTAACAAAAAAGAAGAAAACGATGGTAAAAAGACAGTCGGTACGAGACAGTAATAGACTGCTGGTAAGCGTTATAGGTAAGTATTTCTGCAGCACTGCGGCTACCCGGGTTCGAATTTGTCACGGAATGTATGTGTTCATACTTTTCGAGTCAATTACGAGTATTGTGTAGTAGTGGTGTAAAAATATGCACTACCACATACTCCTAATAACACCCCATGGGTGTCGTAAGAGTCGACAGAAGGAAACAAATCAGGAGATGGGCAGCAGCGTCTTCCTAATGACAACTAAAACTAGAAACTGAGGTTGCCAGCTCGCTTACCAAGCGTGGTAAATCATCCTTCTATGGGGGAGGCCTATGTCCGACCGTGGACTTTAGTAAGTTGTAAAGGTGTGACATTATACATGTAGATATTCCGGGTATTTTAATGTACTATTTCTGTAAAACGCATGCAGTAGAAAATATTTAAGTGGAGATTACGTTTTCTTAAAACAAAAGAGTCCATCCATTTCTGCCGCTAAATAGCAAGACTTGCACTGCTATGTGTTAGTCTGCAGGTTATAGAAAGCCAGTTTAATTAAAATCAGTGAGGCATTCCACATTAACCCTCAGAGGTAAGAGACCGTATCGTTTATCACAACTATGGCAAATATCTCCCTATGCGGGCATCCTTGGGGGAGGCCTATGTCTGACAGTGAACTTTAGTAGGCTGTAAAGGACTGCATTATACATATAGATATTCCAGGTCTAGGCGTTTTTTAATGTGGTATTTATGTAAAACGCATGCAGTTGAAAATATTTATGTCGATATTACATCCATTTTATTCCATCCATTTCTGCTGCTAAATAGCATTACTTGCACTGCTATGTTTCAGTCAACAGGTTAAAGAAAGCCAGTATAATTAAATGCAGTGAGGCATTCCAACTTAATCTTTAGAGGTAAAAACGTATCGGTATCCTTCTATGTTTGAATTTGGTTGCAGATTTCCCTAGACTATAGTAGCCCTTTATCATTAGGTGGACTGTAATTAAATTTTTCACTTAAGTATTATAAAACGTGAATGAGTGTTTGATTAGCTAAGTTTACTATCTTTGGCTGCGTCACTAGGTCTCATCACATATAGGTATACAGAAGTTGGCGGTGTTTTACAACTGTGCCTTGAAAAGTACGTAATGCCGTATGTACTGTGCCTGAACTTGCTCCGGTCGTATTGGATTAACCCCATCGGACTATGAGAGTGAGGGAATAAAGAGGGCACGTGTGCTTGCGCATAAATTTGAAACTATAACTAACTTGCGCAGATGGCTAGCTGCTTAAGTCTGGCTGCCGAGACCAAAATTCGATTTGAAGAACATTATTATTATTATAACGTAACATCAGATGGAAGTATTCAAGAAAATGTATATATAATTTAAAAAGTTCCATGATTATAAAGGATTGCAAAAACTTCACCAAAGTCGTTTGTAGCATTAAAGTGAACGAGACTTACCAATTGTATTGAAAAACTTTCTTGATGTGGTAATCCTCAGCCACTTTCTGTTTATGATTATGTCCGACATAAAACTAAAAGGAAAACTTAGTAAGAATGTGGCGAAATAAGGAAGCGAGGATAACATGCCATTCTGAAAAATAATACAATTCGTAAAAATTGACTTCCTTTAACCATTATGAGTGAAGAGGCAAATTTGCATTCTCCATAGTATTTTTGACTACCTTATTATAATGGTCGTAAACGAGACTGTCAATCATGTGATCCCGAAATCGAATCTGAATATAGGAACAACCATCATCATTACAGCCCTTCACAAGTCTACTGCTGAACATAGGCCTCCCCCAAGTAATACCACAACGCACGGACCCGAGCTATCTGCATCCATCGACTTCCTGCATATCTTACCAGGTCGTCACTTCATCTAGTGGGGGGACGCCCTACATTTCGTCCGCCGGTACGGGGCCGCCACTCGAGAACCTTTTTACCTCATCGGCTGTCGGTTCTTCGAGCTATATGGCCGGCTCATTGCCACTTTAGCTTACTAATCCGTTGGGCTATGTCGGTCACTCTGGTTCTACTGCGCATATCCTCATTTCTAAGATTATCACGCAGAGAAGCTCCGAGCATAGCCCTCACCATAGCTCGCTGAGCGACGTTGAGCTTCCACATTCGGCCAGCAGTGAAGGGCCACGTCTTAGTACCATAGGTCATCACTGGCAACACGCACTGGTTGTACAGTCTCGTTTTCAAGTTTTGAGGTATACCTGACGAGAAGCCTGCCAAACCGAGTTGAATCCGTCGATTGACCTCTCGGTCGAAGTTGGACTTACCTAGTCGGACTTTTTGTCCCGGATAAACATACTCGTCAAGAACTTCGAGCTTAGTGCTCCCAACACCTACCGGCATAGGTGTAACAGAAACAGAAACAAAAACTTTTTTATTCAATATAGATTATAAATAATACTTATTGAAAGTCACTCTTTTGTTTGATTAACACTGTGACATGGACATTAAACATGATCTTTATTTTGTCCATGTTCATCTTAAGGCCGATCCGTTGGGAAACACTATTGAGGTCATTGAGCATAGTGCTTAGGTCCTCCAGCGATTCCGCCATAAGGACTATATCGTCGGCAAATTGAAGGTGAGTAATGTACTCGCCATTTATGTTAATACGGATCCTTTCCAGTCCAGTCAAACTTGAAAACCTCTTCCAATGCAACGGCGAAGAGTTTCGGGGATATAACGTCACCCTGTCTTACACCTCTCTGCAATTGGATAGGTTTCGTACTCTAATTCTGTACTCGGATAGCCATCGTAGCCCTACTGTACAAGCAGTTCAGCAGTTCGATATACCAACAGTCAACTTGGCATCGCTGAAGGGACTGCAGCACCACCCAAAATTTTACGGAATCAAAGGCTTTCTCATAGTGCACATACGCCAGACATAGTGGTAAATTGTACTCCTCGGACTTCTGTACAATTTGCCGAAGGGTATGTATGTTGTCTATGGTGCTAAAGCCTCTTCGGAAACCGGCTTCTTCGGGAGGCTGGAAGTCGTCAAGTCTGCGCGCGAGACGATTCGTAATGACTCTCGAAAACAGCACGTAGACGCGGCTCAGAGGGGAAATCGGTCTGTAGTTCTTCAAGGGAGCGATGTCGCCTTTTTTATAGAACAAGACCATCGCACTTCTGGGCCGCGCCTCCGGTGTAATGCCACCATGGAGGACGGAATTAAAGAGCTTCTGAAGGACTTCAAGTACCGGTTTTCCACCCGTTTTCAGAAGCTCTGCTGTAATTCCATCCTCGCCTGGGCCCTTGCCGTTTTTAAGGTGCTGGAGAGTCATTCTAATCTCGCCTATATTGACGTCCGGGATATTATCGAAATAATGTCAGATAAGACTTGCTCTTGGATCGTTACTCACACTCGCGTGTGGCTCCAACGATGACGTGTACAGCTGCCCATAGAACCTCTCAATCTCACTCAAAATCTCTGGTGTCCCAGAAACGACGCTGCCTGACTCGGTCTTCAGCTTCGACAGACATTAAGAGTGTGATCGGAGAGTTTTTGTGTTCTTCTGCGGCGGGTCTTGCAAAATTGGAACTTCTTCTGGAAGAAAAAGTTCATCATAATGAGTTCCACTTTCTCCATGAAGTCGGCCCTTGGGTTCCGTTGCCCTAATCCGAAATTCCCTACTTTCAGCTCACCGTTCTCTTTGTGCCTAGTTTTGCATTGAAGTCTTCCATTAACACCGTATAGTAGGTTTTGGAGGTATGCATGGCTCTACAGATATCCTCATACATTTCCTACACCTCCTCATTTGGGTGTGCCGAAGTTGGTGCGTAAACCTGTATGACCTTCAGCGAATGCCGTTTGGTGATTCTGAGTATAAGGTACGCAACCCTCGTCGACACACTCTCAATCTTTACAACGTTGTTAACGAGAGACTTCTGGACGATAAATCCGACACCTCCTTGGGACAGATGGTTGCCCTCCCGGTGATAGAACAAATTGCCGGATTCGAGGATTACCGTCTCCTCCCCCTCTCTTCGGACTTCGGATAATCCTATAATATTCCAGCGCAACTTGTCTATCTCTACTTCCAGCTCCTGGATCTTCTCGTCAGTCCTCAGGGTGCATGCGTTATAAGTTGCCAGGTCGAGTCGTCGTGGGTGGTAGCCGAATCTCCACCGGAGATTCTTAGCATGGTCGCCACCATAGCCAGGAATAGCGGGGCCGCCGGGGACTGGTGGCCGTCTCTTCATTGTTTTCCTGGGGGGTATATTGCCATAGTTGCCACGCTTGGTGAGCGGGTTGGCAACTGCAGTTTTTTTATTGTTGTTTCGCTGTTATCAGAAAGATGCTGCTGCCCATCTTCTATTTCAGGTTCCCTCTGTCGCCTTTTACGACACCCACGGGAAGATATGGGGTAGTGAGTATGAGCCCCCCTTTTAGTGGCATGTAAGTACCCGCCACTAAACGGGGGGGCTCATTTGTAGCCACGTATATAAAAATTTAAAGTTTGACTACCCTTAAGTTTTGTTTCTTGTAAATTAAGATTTTTTAGGGTCTTCTTTACGTTGATCGAATTCACACGCTTTTGGGATGCATGAGAATATCAAAACTTTAAAAGGATCTTGCAGAATATTTAAAATTCTACAAATCACATTGTGTTGTGAGAACGTAGTCTATCAATAACACACGTGGTTGAGGTAAAGAAGAAGTAATGACTGGTTTTCAACTTCTCTGGTTGTTACCCTGCCTGCAGTAAGATCCTAGTAAGCTTTATACGAGTCCTCGTACTTGACTCCACAGAGTCAGTAATTCGTACTTGGGGCGAAAAAATCCCAGAAAATATACAAAATCTGACCTCCGGCAAGTTTAAAACCTTTATTAAACAAATATTGCATAACAAGGGTTTTTTGTTATTGATTATTGTGTAACTTTAATGATTGTAAGACATTTCTGAACTATTGGTCAATTAAATATGAGTGACTTTCAATAAGTATTATTTATTAAAAACCGGCCAAATTTGCAGAGCAGGCTTAGTATAAATAATATCTGCTAAATTTATTAGTCGTTATCGCGCTTCCGGGAAGTCCCCGGATGCTGTGTAATAACCAATGGAACTAAGCTCTAAGCAGCGGATGGATCAATAAAGTTTCCTTAATAAAGTTCTTGGAGAAAAACTGCTGCTAAGGTTTACCTTTGTATTAGGAAGAGGATTAGGAAGAGGCTGTTTACGAAGTGATGAAGATTGTAGGAATACTCACGATTTTGATATTCAATCCGAACACTTTGTGCATGTACGTTGGTATTTCAGTAAGGAGGGTATACGAGCCCCATTTGTAGCCACAGTGAGCAACAACTATAGACAGAAACGGCAGAGATGTGGCTATTGATCTCCATGGAGTTTTTAGTTTCTGAAAACATTTTTTTTTAATTTATCGCTATGTATGTGAAGGGTATCGACTTGCTATTCATATGTCATTGTGTAGTCAGACAACCAATCATCCCTTCTTGCTGTAGGTGGAAGTGATTTTTTATTATTACCATACTTTTGGTTACAAAATGTTAAATTAAAGGAAACAATTACGTTTTGTACGTCCATTACAATTAAACGATTTCCATCAGAGTTATACCCTTTGCTATTGAGTAAAAATGCCGATATTAAGTTGACAAATCTATGTATGTTCTACTCCCATAGAATGTGCTATTATGTTCCTTGGGAAAGTTCAGTATTTTATTAGCCGTGACCAACATAATTTATTCATATTGTTTAATACCAACTGTTATATTTTACATAAAACGGCTGATTTTCTATACAAGGTAGAGTAAAAGGGAAGGTTGAGTGTTACAACGGCCAGCAAGTGGCCGTGCCAATATTTCTCGAGAAAACGTCACCGATTACCAAAACAAACTTATGTCTGAAGAGGAGTATTTATTGGACAAACTCTTGCATTAGTAGCGACTTTATCCAATTCAATCCCCAGAAGACACAGATATATTGTTTGCGCGTTTATCACTAAAAAGAACCCCTTTGTTATTTTTCTTATGTTTCAGGGCACTCCCCTTGTTGCCTCGGTGAGTATCGGAATCTTCAGCATCTACATATCGAATGATGCTGCACATCATTATTTAGTGGTCCCTTGGATGAGGAGGCCAAATTGGCCTCTAAAAAGCTTGACGTGCTCAGCAAAACGAGACAGTATTTCATGCCAGCACAGCGCTTGCAGGTGTAGGTTCTGAATTATATGGAATACTGTCCTGTCTCTGGGCTGGAGCTTTCCAACGCTAGCTTATTCTATTTGACCGCATCTAGCGCAGAGCCGCTCGAATCGTTGGCGATTTGCATCCCATAGCATTTTCTATCGCATTTACCACGGGGAGTGCTCTGAGAAACTGTTCGGATTAATTCCACCAACGCACATTGCGAAAAAACTTACGTTACCATCCATATCATCAGGTTGCTTGGTGGTATACTACTGTTTCTACTTTGTGGAATCGTTTATCACCGGCGTTTTTTGTCGGACCGATACAACGTTTTTTGAAAGCTCCTATTTTTTTTTATAGGAGAGGGGGCAAACGAGCATGCGGCTCACCTGATGGTAAGTGACTACCGCCGCCCATGAACAACTGCAACACCAGGGAGGGAATTGCACATGCGTTGCCGGCCTTTTAAAAAGGAGTACGCTCTTTTCTTGAAGGTCCCTAAGTCGTATCGGTCCGGAAAAATAGCTGATTGTAATCGGTTCCACAAGGAAGTTGTGCGAGGAAGAAAACATCTTCTAAATCGCACAGTGGTGGACCGCCAATCATCCAGATGGTGTGGATGGTATCGGGAGTTCTGCCGCGATGTGCGTAACCTTCTAAAAACAAGCATACTCCATTTTAGAAGGCCTCCAATGCTCCTGCAATTCTCCTGTTGTTATTGTTGTTCGTTGGCGGCTGTCGACATATACCATCAGGTAATCCGCATGCTCTATTGTCTCCTCTTCTATAAAAAAAATTATAATTATTTAATAAAGTAATAGAGAAATATATTTCTCTTTTCTTTATTTTTCGCTCCGTTCCTTACTCTTCAGTTCGTATAACCAACAGATAAACTAGGTCTAATAAGATAAGCTTGGTAAAAATATCTATCACTGCACTTTCCATTTCGCTTGCCAAACTAGTTGAATTTTCTTACATACTTTGAAATTTAGGTTAAATTTCTTATATACTTTGTCCAAGAGTAAAATCTATTTGTATTGTGCTGGCGGCGATGGCAAATCTGATGTACATTTGACTCACATAGTCCCTTTGGTGTCGTAAAAGGCAACTATGGAAAATGCTGTATAAAAATATAAAACATGTGACCGTGAAAGTTTCAACATTCGACACTAATGTCTGGTACTGCGATAGTCAATTCACCTGCCAAGGGTCACGATTAATGCGAATCTTTACTTCAATACATAGGTCAATGTCCAGCAGCTAACTTTTACCGACTGATGATAATAAAGAAGAACATTGTTTATTTTCTTACTTGATGCCCACCAACATGTCCCAGAGAGGTTTGGATGTATTTTTTCTCTTGTTCGCTTATTATTTTCGATTCTTCTGGTGAATTGGAGCCAAGTATCATGTACAAAATCGTCCAGACAACCCCAAGTATTCCGTTCGAGTAGAAAATAGAGGGCCAACCCCAGTAATCTGCTATGATACCGCCTGTCAGTAATTGAAGGGACACACCCAGCTGTGCTCCTGAAATAAGTACATACTAGTGATTTATACCATTACAAGTCAAAATTTAACTGCTGAACTTTCCAGTTTCCACGAGCTTGTCATTCATATCGTCCACTTCATTGCAGTCTTCTAGGCACTGAAAACGGTTTTGTAACTCGAGCTGAAAGGTTTCGGGACTTTGGATTAGAGCACGAGGGGGACGGAGCGTTGACTTCATCAAACGAGACCTCTCCAACATAACATATAGGTTCAGTGTGCCTCTAACCATTCGGTGATCGCTGCTGGTTTTCACCCTCGCGATCACTGAGACATCACTGAACAGTTGTCGTCTGGTCGTCATAATGAAGTCAATCTCATTTTTTGTCGAACCGTCGGGGCTCGAACAGTTCTACTTTCTGTGGGGCCGCTTCTTGAAGAAAGAGTTCATCATAAAGAGCCCCTCTTTCTCCATGAAGACGGCCAGCTGCTGGCCCCTTGGGTTCCGTTGCCCTATTCCAAATTTCCCTACTTTCAGCTCACCGTTCTCTCTTTTGCCCAGTTTTGCATTGAAGTCTCCCATTAACACCGTATATTGGGTTTTGGAGGAATGCATGGCTCTAGAGATATCCTCATACATTTTCTCCACCTCCACATCGGGGTGTGCCGAGGTTGGTGCGTAAACCTGTATGACCTTCAGCAAATACCGTTTGGTGATTCTGAGTATAAGGTACGCAACTCTCGTCGACACACTCCCGATCTTTACAACGTTGTTAACGAGAGACTTGTGGACGATAAATCCGACACCTCCTTGGGACAGATGGTCGCCCACCCGGTGATAGAGCAAGTTGCCGGATTCGAGGATTACCGTGTCCTCCCCCTCTCTTCGGACTTCGGATAATCCTATAATATGCCAGTGTAACTTATCTATCTCTTCTTCCAGCTCCACGATCTTCTCGTCAGTCCTCAGGGTGCGTGCGTTGTACGTTGCCAGGTCGAGTCGTCGTAGGTGGCAACCTAACCTCCACCGGAGATTCTTAGCACCCCTGTCCCGCCGTTACCATGGTCGCCACCGTAGCCAGGAATAGCGGGGCCGCCGGGGACTGGGGGCCGTCTGTTTGTTGCTTTAATCATTGGGGGGTATTTGCCATAGTTGCCACGCTTGGCGAGCGGGTTGACAACCGCAGTTTTTTTATTGTAATTTTGGCTATTATTTGGAAGATGCTGCTGCCCATCTCCCGCCTGTTTCCCTTTGTCGCCTTTTACGACACCCACGGGAGGATATGGGGTAGTGGATATTCTGGACCGCCACTACACGGCGGCCAATTTTTGAACTAAATATAAATAAAAACTTTATTTGTTAATTTTAATTTTATAAATCAAATTTCATAGGTTAAGTACTTGTAGAATAAAACTAATATTGTCTTACCAGAAAAGGTTGTTAAGGTGAAACACACCTAAATAATAAGCTAAAATCTATTTAACACTTTACTTAAAATATACAATTTTAATTTTAATTTATTTTCATTTCAAAAATTTCAGAATATCAATGTGAATAAGACTTAAATTTGATTGTATATACACAGTTACACAATACTAACGATTTATCTTACCAACGTACACAAAGACTCCAATCCGTGTTTTCTCATTCAATGGAGCCCATTTCGCGAGAAGATGATGCGCCGACGGCATGAGAAATCCTTGGAATAAACCTTGGATTACTCTACAGGCGCAAACCGCTTGCCATCCTCCCTTTAAGTAAATAATAAAAAAAAGATTTAACTCTCAAATACTAATTTTCTAAAGAAACACTTTATACAGTAACTTGACTAACCCTCTAATTCTTTTACATGTATAATTGTGTTACTTACATGATACGGTGTTAACATATTTATGGCAAATTAAATACCGTGACCGTGTAATGATACTGTAAAATATTGAATACCCTGCATCGTTCTATATGTGTCGTTAGAGACGACAGGGGTAAACAAAACATTAAATGGGCAGCGGCGTCTTTCTAATAACAGCTAAAAAATTCGGTTGCCAACTTGTAAAGCGTGGCAACTATGGTAAATATCATTTGAGGCAATTCATGGATGTGATTAAAGTTTAGATGTGGGATTAGGGTAGGCTGTTAGGAAAAATAACAGAATGTAGACAGTTTTAAAGCATTGCCATAACGTGACGGACACTACATTTAGCATGTAATAATAAGGTTTTAAATAAAAGGTTGTCTTTTGGTGTATATTTTTTATAGAATAATGGTGACAAACATGCACTTAGATAATAAGTAGATGCTGTTACATCTATTCTCAATTAAGGGTCAAAACGCAGATGCGTTGTCACGCACGAGGACTTAAATGGAATACTTCATTATCAATAAAAAGACTCTCCGGTTCTCTGCGCTTATCATACGAAACAGCAAAAATAATCAACTATTTTACGCTGCTGCTATTCTGCGAGAGCATAACTCTTTCTTTTTTTATAGAATAAAAGTGACAAGAGAGCTCACAGTCCACCTGATGGTAAGCGGTTGCTGTGGCTCATAGACATCTACATCTATCCTCGATTACGAATCAAGATGCAGATACGTTGTCACCCGTGATTACTAAGATGGAATGCCTCGCTTCCAGTCAAAAGGACCGAGCCAGCCCATACATGCTGCTACAAACTTTAACATATTTGCAGCGCGGCTCTCCTAAAAATTTTTAAAAATATTAGAAATTACTGATTGTTGAGGATATATGTAGTTTAAGATAACAATTCCATACTTACATAATAAGCGCACATTGGCAGCGCTAATGAAGCTAAAGCGTTGGTTCCTACGCATATTGTTGTTAAAATTTTGCCGCCAAACCTATTGGCCAGCTCTCCAGCAGCTATTTGCAGAATCAGGTAACCCCAGAAGAATGATGACAGTATCACGCTTTGTACTCGGATGCTCCAATCAAAAGACTGCAATGAGATAATAATATTTACGTGGACTCTGAAGCTCGTCATGATAGAATTAAAAGTAATTTCCTGATTTCGGAGCCGTGCTCAGGGGCTGAGTGATATTACACGTAAATTTTAAAGTTTTTTTTTATAGGATAGGATAAAAAACGAGCACACAGTCCACCTGATGGTAAGTGGTTGCTGTGGCCCATAGACATCTACATTTATCCTCGTTTGCGAATCAAAATGCAGATGCGTTGTCACCCGTGAAGGCTAAGATGGAATGCCTCTTTTCCAGTAAAAAGGGTCTCCAATTCTCTATACTCACCATACGAAACACAGCAGTGTTAAGCTGCTATTTGACGCTGGTATTCTGTGAAAGCTTGGTCCTTCCCCGGTCGAGCCGACCCATTCGTGCTACAACTATACTACTAATATAGCTGCAGCGTGGCTCTACTACGTAAAAAAATATGTAGTTTATAATAAATTCCAACGGTTGTTTTGTTCGTAAAAGGGAATCCAAAGCTCTGTTTATCCTCCATGCTTTTTTATACCCTACTAATTTAACTTAACTATGTCAGAGACGCTGTGGTCGAGGAATGCGTACACGTGCGCGTTTGGCGCTGGATGTTACCTCTCTCTACACCGCGCGGCTATAAGAGACGAAGCAGCGCGGCGGTGTTAATTATAATTTTAATTCGTGTAAATTTAAACATTTTAGATTATAATTAATGCAGTAAAAGCCATAATTTTATGCATAGTGTTAAACACTGTATTGCAGTTTAGGGTGTAAATACCATATTTTGAAGGGTAGTGTATTTCATGACATAAATTGATATTGCTATGTTTTTATTTATATTTAAATGAAATTAAACTAATTTTTCAGCGTGTAATTTGATTTTTTTTTGAATTTTCTACTTTCGGGCACTTTACAGCACCCACGGTCACGAGACCGGTGGGGGGAGGGAGGGGGGCTAAGTGTTTGCTTTAAACGCGATAATATACATTAAATTAGTTTTATTCCATGTGTATTATTCGCGTGAGTATGAGAAATCATTATGTAATTAAGTAAATTAAAAACTATACATTTTCTTACATTTGTCTGAGTGGTGTCAGTCATGACGACTATTGCGATGCTCATATTGACTGTCATCGCCAAACACAGCAAGAACGCGAAGAACAACATCAACGCTTGAACATGTCGATAACCAAGCAAGCTATCTGCCAAAAAACACGAAAATTATTCCAACATATTTTTATTTTTTAGGGTTCCGTACCTCAAAAGGAAATAACGGAACCCTTATAGGATCACTTTGTTGTCCGTTTGTCTGTCTGTCTATCAAGACCCTTTTTCAGGAACGCGTGGAGGTATCAAGCTGAAATTCATATGAAATACTCAAGTCTCCTGTCCCTTGGAGCTGTGATAAAATCAAACTTCTAAGCCAACGCAATCAACAGCCGTTTATGCTGCAAATTTTCTACATTCACAAGGGAATCAATACCGACAGGGTACTTTCCGTGAACTCAGAATCTTAAAATTTGGTACCAAGCAACGTATTATAGGACAGATAAAGGAAGAATTGCGAAAAGCATACATTTTTAGTTACAGCATATAATAAAAATATTTCAAATAATTTTAAACTTATATACCTACGGATTTGTTCGGAACCCTTGGAGCGCGAGTCCAACTCGCACTTGGGCGGATTTTTTTTATAAAGTATTGATCAAAAATTTTGCAATCCATCTGATGGCATGTGGCTACTGCAGCCTATGAACATATGTAACCAACTTCAAACAAATCTACAGACAGATGCGTTGTAACTACTGAGGACTAAGATGGAATGCCTCATAGCCTATTGGAGAAGGAACACAGCAGTGCAAGTAGTACTACTTAGTGGCAGAAATAAGTAAAAGCTTGATACTTACCTAGACTCCTAAACGGAAAAGGAGCAAGAACTACTCCCACCTAGTAAAAACTCATATAATAAGATTGTTCTTCATCATTCATTGTTATAATGAAATACTCAACTTCATCATCATTCATACAGTCAATAAGAAGTTAAAACAAATTTTTTTCAAAGACATGATATAATGTTCACATTAGCCATTTGAGGCAGCGCGGTGGACATTACCTTCTCCTAAAACCCTCTCAGAAATTAAAGGAGGCCTGTGCTTTTACTGCTTGTTTTTTTGAAAACCTTACATCCACACTAGGACTTTTTCCTGTATTGTGGGGTCAGTTTACACACAAATTTCACAAAGACAAACATTACCCGGAATAATTATTTGTAGGCTATAAAAGTGCTTGTTCCGTGTAGTCAACTCATTGATAAGCCACTGCGTCACGGAGCTGTCGAAGAAGTCTTTACTTTCAACTTTGTTTTTCAGTTTCGTTTATTACAGATGTATATAAATCTTTTCTAGAACAACCCGTAGTCTTCTTACGTCATCAACTCTTAGGCCGTTACCACAGGACACGATAATTCTCTTCTTTGGCTAGATAACTACAGATTTTGATATTTCAGACATTGGACGGCAGACATGACTACGACTCTATTCAGTATATATTTATCTACTTGATAGATGTAGGTAACTCTGTGGCGCAGCTCTTTATTTAAATATTTAAAAGGGTTACAGAGCAAGATAGTTTACGTCATCCTGCTCTAGTGAAAATTGGTTGACGACACATGGCTTTAGAATATTTTCAGTTAGAAGACGTGTCGGATCTTTCTCCAACTTTTCAAATTGTAGATTCAATTTTAACGGCTCGCCATATTCTGTACTTAATATTTATAAAGCAAACAGCTCTTCATCTAAATAAATACTACTTAAATAATTAAAAGTAAGTTTTCTTAAAAATGTACTCACGAGATTTTAAAAGACTTGCTGGATTTGCTGTTTCCTCTATTTGCATATTTAAAAACAAGAAATGGACCACAACTTAATGAATCGTTGTACAAAAATACAACAAACCAATTGCGTTGTAAGGATCTAAGATTAATCAGATCGCTGGTATTTGGTCTCAGTGTCAAGCTTGTAGAAAAACCCGATTCACGAAGTGTCTGGCCAATAGCGCGAGATTGTCGGGCTATTAGAATCTTATTTACGGCATCATACTGCAACGGAACAGTAATTAATAGAATCAGGAATAACTTTTCCGAAATGCATTATATTAACGATCTTAAAAGCGTTTTTTACGTGGAAAATTTTTACATCTATAACATACATTTAACGGATCAAAATACGCTGCTGTTGATCTGTATTAACAAAGTTATGGAAATGAGAGCTATTAATCTTCCCTTTATCAGATGTCGCTAGTTGGGATTGAGGTGAAGTTTTTCGTAACATAGTGAGTTATAATAGGAAAGTTGCGTTTTAACCCTTTACACAACTCGCGAAGGAATGGGCTCCCCATAAAGTACATTTTTGAAAATATTTTTATTGTTTTAAGCGTGAAACGATCTAAACTCCTTGTATTCTCTTTACCGCCCGAGAATTTCGTAAGGGGTTTTTAATGTATGTCTGTATACATCAAATTGTTCACGAGGTTTAGGATGATACGGTACCGAGGACCTTACGAGTGTAATTATGTAACCAAAGGAGAATGGGGTTTTTGGGCCTGAACTTAACAAATTGTTTTATACTTTAAAAATTAGCTATATTTTTCTAAAGTAAAATAAAAAAATAGCTCTTCTTACAATCTGGAATTATTAAAAAAATAATAAAAAATAAGTTCGAAAATCGATGGTTGATATATTGATTTTTTTATTTATTCGGATCCAAAAAAAAAAGCTTCCAAGGTTTTATTAAAATACTATTATTTACTTTAAAAGATATACTCATTTGGATATAAAATATATTTTTCGGAAAAAGGAATAAAGAAATAAATATTTTATGGCAATAAATCGACTAGCATAAAGACTCGATACACTAGTGAAATTCTCGTTACTGAACGCTAATTATTCACGTTTAAGAAAAAGACCAATTTTCGATTCGATTTAAAACGAGCGCAATATAATTAATTCTCGATTAAATTGTAATTTTATATGTGGTAGAAGGCAAAAAATCATGGTATTATTTGCGCACACGCCCACAGGATAGTAATATCTCAAAGGTGGGATCTGCATGCATCGAGAATGTATGTCATATAGACTTAAAAGTGTGTGCCAAATTTCAGAAATAAAATTATCATTACAATATAAGGCTGATTAGAAGTTAAATATTAAAAAACTGAAATAATGTTCTTTCAAAGTGATATCTATTTGCTATGTAAACAAAGATGTACGAGTATGTTATCATTGTGATTTTTCATATTGTTGAAGTTATTTACAATATAATACTTGATTTATAATTAAGGTTATATGAATAATGTGAAAAACACTTGATTAGTCCAAAGTTTATATTTTCATAAAAATTTTTTTTCCTGAACTAAGCTAAAATATTATTTTAATGTCTTAATTTATAATTAAACTATTTTCGCATAAATAATATAATTATTTGATTCATTTTGTTTTAAGAAATTAAAAAATATTACAGAATTATGTGGAAAAATGCAAGGGGATCCTAGGTCCCCAGAGAGTGTACAAATATAAGCTGGATATAGCGAGTTAAATAAAAGTTTATCGGTTTTTAGAATATTTATTAAATACAAATAACACTGAGGCAATGGTTTGCTCTTTCCTTTTTGGAGATGTTTTAATATTTTTTAATTATTCTACGTTTAAAAATATTCGTAGTTTAGTTATTTGATTTCTGATTTAATTAATACAAAATAATATAACTATGTAATATTATAGAAAGAAACATTTTCTTAACAAATATGCTTCCCCGCCATGAAATCTGTGAAATATTTTACCTTGTTCCAAAAAGGCGCTGCACTTGTGGCAGAAAAAGCCGTGGATGCCCTCAGTGTTGAGCCCTGGACCAATAGTTACTGCCGGTCTCCGGTCTTTCATGTGATATACACTAGACTTTTGTACTACTATCTATTATAGGTCAATATATCTTATCATTTCTCATAGTAGACAAGACAATAGATTATCTTATGCCAGTATCATATAAACTTGCCTTTTCCATTTGTGGAGTATTTTACTTGTGTATTATGACTTCTTAAAACCTATTATTATTCCCGCCGTTTGTACTAATAGCACAAACGGCGAACTTAATACCAAATCACATTTTGACCAACTAAACGATAAGTAAAAAAATTGTTATAAAATTTTGCAACCAACAAATGAAAGTAAAAATAAATTTCTTTTTATCATTTTTTAATAATTTATTTTGTAGAAATAGTTGAAAAAAAAATACGTGTACTCCAACCAACTTAATATTAACAAGCAAACTTAAAGCAACAAAACATTTGAATTCTGAACGGGCAACAGGGTCCACTACAGTTCTGTTATTAACCGATGTACTAGTAAGTAATTGCTATTGTAAGCGATATGTAAAGTATATAAAAGCAATTTTTCATATAATTTAGCAGTCAAACTCTAACCCTTGTGCGGTACGCAACTTTATTCTAACTTATAAAATCCCAACGTATAATTAAATTAAATTAGTTTCGCAGCAGTAAAATGTATATTTTTTAAAAGGGCCTAAAGCGAGCCATCCTATCAATTTTGGTGTCAAAAGTGGGATGTCCTGGGAAAACAATTGAAGTACTGGGATATCCTGGGAGGAGTTAAAGTACTTGGATTTATAGGTGTTAGGCGCGTTGCGATAAATAATTCCCGCATAATACTTATTTTTTTTGTTTGGTTCCGTGAACCTCACCGCTCATCAGTACGGTCCTTGGCTAAGGCGTCAGTTGTCGACGGTAAGTCTTGGTTACATATACTTAAACTCGCACGGTTGCACTCCTGGTCAACGATAAGACTCCGCTACTAAGCGCGAGGCTGCTCCGCATCATTCAAGAACCTCCTGCTGCTCCATCGTGGTTGACGTTAAGCCTCCACTTTCGAGTATAAGCCCGCATCACAACCTCTGCACATTCGGATCACAGGACAGTTTGACTCGCTACCAACATTAGACCTTGCATCACCGTCATCATCACCAAGTGAAAAGTCACGGACAACGCAACGTGGTGCTCCGAGGTAGCGCCGTAATTTAAGACTTCCTGAGTTGTCGGACAGACAAAGCCACCGCTGCCATTAACGTCATCGCTGCAGACGCCACGCGCTGCAGTACTGAATTAATTGACGCGTTTTGGAAAACCGATATGTTTATGAGAATCTATATTTTGTGAGTAATTTTATATTATTTTAAATAAAAGTCTTCAAAAGTTATTAATCAAAGTGAATTTAAAAGTGGAAGTGGTTTAATCTAAAAAAGTATCAATTATAAGACATTTATTTTAACATTAAGTCATTGTATATTAAAGTTTTGTTTAACATATTATGTTGTGTTCTGATGATCTGTACTGTATTTTAAAAATATGCCAATTAACTATTCTCTAAAAAGGAAAAGCTGAAGAAATTAAAGATTTAAATTCTGACTCCTCAGATATTTCATTGTCAGGAACAAATCCAACACCGAACATATTTAATCAAAAATGTTAAAATCACTCTCTCGGTCCTAACCAAATTTATTAAGCCATACAACAGGGGTCGCGAGTCTTTTCCCGCAGTTCTTACAAACTGTGAAAACGCAATTTCACTAGCAAATACAGACTAACAAAATGTTTTGTTTAAATGTACTGTCTCCAACTTGAAGGAAAAGTACAATTAGCTGTTTGCTTAAAGAAATTTAGAAGTTGGCCCGTATTAAAACAATTTATTAAATCGATATTCGTATAGAAAAAACATTCGACGCATTTACTCGTTAACCTACAAAATTGTAAACAGCTGCCTTCTGAACATGAACACCATACTCATTAAGGGTTGAATCCAATCCGATATTCACTACAGCTGTGAGGATGACAAAGATTTTTTTAGATAGACTTGCAGTAATGGAAAACTTAGCCTTAAATACTGTATTATTGGGCATGAATCCTTGTTATAGGAACCCTCGAACTTTATCCGAAGCGATTGCACATGCTATCGAGATAGAAAAATTATTTTAATTAAGTAAATTATCGCCGCTCTCATCCAAATAGTGCTCAATTTGTCACAAACTACTACCGAGTATTATGAAAATAAATCAAAGGTTTTCTATCTCAACCTACATCATCTTAACTCTAATTCTAACTCATCGCATGATAAAAATACAAATAATCCAAATAATTGTATACCTCATTATAATTTAAATCCTAATTAAATATGTGCATATTCCAAAATGAAAAGTCTTTCACTAAGTGAGTGTCGCAAAATAATATGCGCCTGAATCAACGTAACGTTACACTAATAGCGCACAAGTATAGACCACTAGTAATGTGCCCGACAGTAATCGTTCTAATATATACCTTGTTTGCGCATCTGAAAATAATAATGACGATTTAAACTAAGCACGGTTTTGGTGCCGTGTCTGCCGAAACGTACTGTGGCGGCGCTGTCGTCGCGCCACAAGAGAAACACATCGAATTCTAAATCGCACTAACAAAGTTTCGAAGATTTCTTATTTTTACGTGACCACTACACATTTAAATAAAACTAATTTTACGGATTCTATCGCGTATATTCACTTATTTTATATTCCGTTATTTTATACCCCCCCCCCGTGACCATGGGTGCTGAAAAATGCTCGAAACGTCGGGAATATAAAATAAGTTACCTTCGTCATCGTCCTCAAGTACCCCATTCATTCGCTCCCGAGCAGATATTGTCTGCAGTCTTCATATTCTGCAAGCCATCTAGCTTTACAAAGGTTCATCGCAGCACTGGAATAATAATGCTTCCTGTTCCTTCAAGCTCCTCTCTGCGCTACAGTGTTCGGCATGGCTCTGAGCCTTACTGCTCGCCTCTGCTTCATGGCACTCTCGCAGATTACTTGCCTTCTTCTCGACTCACCGCAGACTACAAGGCAATCCCTGGCACTTGCTCCGGCTCATAGTTCTCACTGGCATTACTTGCAAGTGCGTAGTATGGCATGCATTACACACCGGCATATCGTTCGCACCGGCGTCACCAGCCCTTACGCACACAGCAGGCATTCCCCACCGACATTAAGGACGCACAGGCAATCGGACTGCACTATCGACCTCCGGTCTGAGCAGGGGGTTGATGTGGCGACGCTGTCGAGAGAGCGAAACACATCGAAGCCTCAAGCTAAAGTTAAAGCAGTATATATAGAATAGCTCTGAACTACCAATCGGAGCGTTGGCCGCTCCCCGGGCAGAACACCTTGCCCGGCGGCAGATCTCCCCTTTTCCTTCCACCCGCCACAGTACTATTAATTTAAATGACACGAAAACTATTAAACTTTCTCAATCCCGTAATCGTAAGTTATGTTATAAAACACGAATGAGAAAAAATATTGATGACCATCTTTTAAATATTACGTTCTATGAGTCTTCAATAGATTTTAAAGGTCGCACTTGTGGTCAATTCTCGGTTGCACAGGATTCTAATTTTAATCCAACTTCGTCTGAATTAATATGCTCATTTGAAGTGAAACATATTAATTGACTTGAGTCTTTTATTTAAAAGACTCGAGTCAATTAATATGCTTTTATTTAAAAGAATCGACTTCTGTCCTCCTAAGTTATTTTAACACAAGTTATTCCTAAGTTATTTTTAACGGTGGTAGAGCCACGCAGCAGTTTTTGCTGTTGCACGTATGGGCCGGCTCGAGCCGGGTTGGTACCACGACCTCACAGAATACCGGCGTGAAGCTCTGCGTTTCGTCTGGTGAGTGCAGGTGGCCGGAGGCCCAATTTCCTCCCCTCCCACCCCCATCAACATGGTAGCGGAATTACACAATAGACTACCCCAGGAGGGTACCAGTATCCCTGGATAATCCCTCGCTGAGCACCCACGACCATGTTATTCCAATTCTGATCGTGGGTGCTCAGGCTGCCCCGCGTATTCTGAGGGGGGGGCAAAATTCCGCTCAACACAATAACTGCTCGGGGCAAACTGAGCAACAAGACCAAGGCGACCCCTGCCACGCTATTCGTGAATTTCTGCAACATCAGGGGACTTCACTCTAACCTAAACGCCGTCCACTACCATCTCGAGACGGCGAAGCCGGCCTTGCTCTTTCTGATCGAGACGCAGGTTTCCTCTCCGGCTGATATTTCGTATCTCTCCTACCCGGGGTACAAATTAGCTGGAGTTTGCGTGTATGTCAGAGAGGACATCTGTTGTCGACGCCTCGGCAGTCTTGAAGGTTCGGACCTGTCCATCCTATAGCTACGCGTAGACAGCGACGACCATCCGCGCTTCTACGGGTGCCTCTATAGGTCCCATAGCGGTAATGCCGAAACAGACGGACTCATCGACCACGTCCAAATGGCTACAGATTCCCTGCTACAACAGGTCCCATCCGCAGAGATCGTGATCCTTGGCGATTTTAACGCCCACCACGCCGAATGGTTCGTTTCACGTTTAACCGATCATGCGGGGAGATCTGTTTATGACTTTGCCTTGGCATATGGTCTGACACAACTGGTTACTTCGCCTGCGCGGATTCCAGATGTGGAGGATCATACACCTTCCCTGTTGGACCTTCTGCTGCTGTTTCCGTCGATGCCCCTTTCGGCTATTCGGACCATTGTCTGATCCGGAGTGTGGTGCCACTCACGCTCCCCTCACGGTTGCGTTTTGCAGGTTGCCGCCGTATTTGGCATTACAGGTCGGCGGATTGGGACTGAATGCGGTCTTTCTTTGCTTCCTACCCATGGGGGTGGGTTTGCTTCTCGCCGGATGATCTCAGTGCTCTTGCTGACTCTGTCACTGATGTGGTACTACAGGGAATGGAACTTTTTATTCCATCATCTGTGGTACCCATCGGATGCAGATCTCAGCCTTGGTTTGGTCGCTCCTGTAAGACTGCATTACGCAGTAAGCAGGAGTGTTATCAAGCCTGGGCTGCGGCTTCGGTGACTCGGAATGTAAACACCAGCACACTTCTCAGCATAACTTCGCCTCCAGGTCCTTCAAAAGAGTTATTGCCAAGGCAAAGTCAGAGCACATAGGCAGAATTGGCGAGAAACTAGTTCACCTTCCTTCGGGAACCCGTGCATTCTGGTCTCTCGCCAAGGCTGTCAAAGGAAATTTCTGTAAGCCATCACTACCATCTCTGCATAGGAAGGACGACTCACTGGCCCAAGACGCAAAAGACAAAGCCGACCTATTAGGCTCCCTCTTTGCATCCAACTCGACTCATGATGAAGGGGGGAAAACACCGCCGACCATCCCGCGGTGTGAGTGCTCCATGCCGGATGTGCTGTTCTCACAGCGCTCGGTTCGCAAAGCACTTCTCTCCCTGGACATCCAGAAGTCGAGTGGGCCTGACGGAATCCCCCAATTGTGCTGAGGACGTGTGCTACGGAGTTGGCACGGGTCCTAACGCGTCTTTTCCGGTACTCCTACTCCCAAGGCGTAGTCCCGAACCCATGAAAGACAGCTTTTGTCCACCCGATACCTAAAAAAGGCGACCACTCAGACCCGTCCAACTATAGGCCTATCGCAATCACCTCCTTGTTGTCCAAAATAATGGAATCCATTATTAACTGCCAGCTCATCCGGTACCTTGAGGATCACCAGCTGATTAGTGACCGCCAATACGGTTTTCGTCGGGGTCGATCAGCTGGTAATCTTCTGGTCTACCTGACCCATAGATGGGCGGAGGCAGTAGAGTCCAAGAGGGAGGCATTTGCCGTTAGTTTGGACATTGCAAAGGCCTTCGATCGGGTTTGGCACAAAGCGCTTCTTTCGAAGCTCCCTTCCTATGGGCTTCCCGAGAAATTGTGCAATTGGATCACCAGCTTCCTTACAGATCGGAGCATCAAGGTCGTTGTCGACGGTGCATGTTCTGACTACAAGCCTATTAACGCTGGTGTTCCACAAGGCTGTGTGCTATCACCAACGCTGTTTCTTATGCATATCAATGATATGTTGCTAACTGGTAACATTCATTGCTATGCGGATGACAGCACTGGTGATGCTCTATACACCGGCCGTGCCAATATTTCTCGGGAAAATGTCGCCGAGTACCGGAACAAACTTGAGTCTGAAGTCCAGTCTCTCTAGACTTAGATTACTCTGTGCCGAACTGTATACAGCTATTGTAAATGATAAATATTAGGTCCTTACATATGAAATTGGCGTTTTGTACGGGAGGAATATATAGTTAATTTTCTTTTTGTAAAATATATTTAATTAATAAAAGTATGCACCGTTGTTATCTATGGACTTTTGCCATTGTATAAGTAGTTCATTGATCCCTTTACTTAAAAAAACCATGGGAGCGAGAATCAATAAACTCTTTGAAGGCGGTTTGGACTGCCGCATCGGAGTTCAATTTATTTCCTTGTAAGAAGTTATCCGAATTTCCTAAAAAATGGTAATCTGTTGAAGCAAGGTCCGCGGAGTACGGTGGATGTTGAAGACATTCCAATTGTAGCTCATCTAACTTAGTGGTTGTTTGTTGTGCAATGTGTGGTCTTGCGTTGTCGTGAAGCAGCAGTGGCCTATAGCGATTGACCAATCTCGGTGTTTAGCAGTTAGTTCTTCCTTTATGGTTTGCAGTTGCTGACAATAGATATCTGCCGTAATCATTTGGCCAGATTTTAGAAATCTGTAGTGAACGACACCGGCGCTAGTCCACCAAACACTTAGAAGTAAATTTTTCTGGTCAATTATTGTTTAGGGCAGAATTTCGCTGGGTCTCCAGGGTTCAACCATTGCGACGAGCGTTTCCGATTATTGTAAAGTATCCACTTTTCATCACAAGTAAATTCAATTTAAAATCCCCTTCATTATCGTTTCGGTTGAGTAAAGTAACACAGCAGTCGACGCGTGTTTGCAAGTTCGATTCACTCAATTCATGAGGTACCCATTGTTCAAGTACTTCTTACTTACGTACTTCTACTACTTTTACTTTCCCGATTTGCTTCAAGTGGATTTATACAGTTTTATCACTTACCCCCGAAGCCTCCACGGATCGGCTTCCACAATAGCATTTAATTCTTCATTTTCCACTTTGGTATCCGGCCGTCCACGGGGTTGGTTCTGAAGGTCGAAATTTCCAGAAAGAAAACGTTGAAACCAAAAACGTACCGTGCTTTCTTTTGCAACACCAGCGCCGTAGCCATAACTAATCCTTCTAGCTCTTTTTGCAGCACTGGTGCCACAGTAGATCTCGTACTCGTAAACATACCGATATTTCATGTTTTCCATTATGCGGTAATAAGCGACGCCAAAGAAAAAAATTATGAGGAAGTGAGAAAAGGAATGAATGTTTTCAAAACTTAAATGTACCAGCCAAATGAATTTATAAATTTGAATTTGGAATTCTAAACCAAAGAGGAGATATTTCAGATCAAATTGGTCAGTACGACAAAATGCTAATTTCATATGCAAGGACCCAATAATACTACCGATTTGTTATCAGCGGAACGCGAACCTAAAACTCTACACTCGGTCGACTCTAAAAATAAAATATTTTACTTTCTTTACACTAAAAATCATCATTATGATGAGACAAGATTTATAAGAGAATTAATAATTTATTGCATAAGTTACGGGACCAAATTATTTCTAAAGATAAATATGATATTTAGATAGCATTATCTGACTTTTTCGAACCATTAATGGTTAAACGAATGGTTAAACCATTTACAAAGTTAGTTTACTTAAATATTTAGAATATTATATCTTATATTTTCTATGGTACAAATATTAAGGTTCACATATACAGAATCAAATACAATACCCTTCTCCAACAGAGGTTCCAAACATTTTAAAAGAAAACCACAGGACTACCGTAGCTGATTACCCAGGTATAAAACGCATGTATAGTAGAATAAAATCTTTGTTTTATTGGAAAAACATAAGGGTAGATATAGAGCTTCGTTAAAGATGGTAAATTCATCATCATCATCATCATCATCATCATCAATACAGCCCTTCACAAGTCAATGCTGAACATAGTTTGTACGTGGTAGAGTCATGCTGCAGCTATATTAGTGGTATAGATATATCATAAATGGATCGACTCGACCGAGAAGGAACACGCTCTCACAGAATACCAGCATAAAATAACGGCTGAATGCAGCTGTGTTTCTTATGGTGAGTGTAGAGAACCGGAGACCCATTTTACTGCAAACGAGGCATTCGGAGTTTCTCTGCGTGATAAACTTAGGAATGATGATATCCGCAGTAGAACCAGAGTAACCGACATAGCCCAACGGATTAGTAAGCTGAAGTGGCAGTGGGCCGGCCATATAGCTCGAAGAACCGACAACCGATGGGGAAGAAAGGTTCTCGAGTGGCAGCCTCGTACCGGTAGGCGAAGTGTAGGGCGTCCCCCCACGAGATGGAGTGACGACCTGGTAAGACATGCAGGAAGTCGATGGATGCAGGTGGCTCAGGACCGTGCTTTGTGGCACTCTTTGGGGGAGGCCTATGTTCAGCAGTGGACTTGTGAAGGGCTGTAATAATGATGAGGCATTCCATCTTAGTCCCCACGGGTGACAACGCATCTGCATTTCGATTCGTAATTGAGGATAGATGTAGACAAATATGGGCCACAGCAACCACTTACCATTAGGTGGACTGTGTGCTCGTTTGTCACCCTTATTCTATAAAAAAACATAGACATGGTTTTCCTTGGAGGAGCCAAGGAATACCAAAAAGCACGGTCCTGAGCCACCTGCATTCATCGACTTCCTGCATGTCTTACTTGGTCGTCGCTCCATTGAGTGGGGCGTCGCCCTACACTTCGCCTACCGGTACGAGACTGCCACTCGAGAAACTTTTTTCCCAACCCATCGGTTATCGGTTCTTCTTGCTATATGGCCGGCCCATTGCCACTTCAGTTTACTAATCTGTTGTGGGCTCCGTCTGTCAGTCTGGGTCTACTGCAGATATCCTCATTTCGAAGTTTATCACGCAGAGAAAGCCCAAACATAGCCCTCTCCATAGCACGCTGAGCGACCTTGAGATTATTTTTCGTCCAGCAGTGAAGGACCACGTCTCAGTTCCATAAGTTATTACTGGCAACACGCAATGGTTGTACAGTCTCGTTTTCAAGTTTTGAGGTATACCTGACGAGAAAATGTCTCGTAATTTCCCGAACGCTGCCCTACCGAGTTGAATCAGTGGATTGACCTCTCGGTCGAAGTTGGATTTACCAAGTCGAACTATTTGTACCAGGTAAACAAACTCGTCACCAACCTTGAGCTTAGTGCTCCCAACAACTACCGGCATATGTGTGACGTGGACGTTATACATGATCTTTGTGTTAAGGTTTTGAGTTATACCTGACAAGAATATCGTAATTTCTCGAACGCTGCCCAGACGAGATGTATTTTCTTATTTATTTTATTTACAAGGGAAACAAACATAATTTTAGTCTTGTACATAACACAATTAACAATAAAGTTTCCACAGTTAAGAATGTATCCATCATCTATCCATTTAATTTTTCGACTTTGCAAATTTTATCAGTTATGCTCATTACAGATTCGACTTAAATGACTTCCTATTCCTAAGTGAAGACATATTAGGATACCTAAAATAGTTTTTTCTTATTTTCGATGATCGCTATCCGAATCATCTGAAAAATAAGTTTCAGTTTCTACGCGACACTCATGACAGACAGCTTCGTTCATCGGAGACTCTTGCTCTCTCTCTCTCTCTCTCTCTCTCTTTCATATATATATATATATATATATATATATATATATATATATATATATATATATATATATATATGTGTATCTATATACCTATATTTATATATGTACGTATTTTTGTTATTTGTAACCGCCTTCGTATTTTATCGCTGCCTTAAGGTTGACTGGCAGGGAATTATTTTACGAGTAGTATTAAGTCCGCCTTTTGATACTGTACTGATGTGAGGTTCAATAAAGTATAAATAATTCTGTTGATTGACCTCTCGGCCGAAGTTGGACTGGTAAATCATTAGGCACATGCGTAAAAGCCTCTCAGAAATGAGAGGGTTACAGGACAAGGAAGTATTCACCGCGCTGCCTCAATGCGTGTTAGCTTGATAAAATAAAATGATTTGTCTCACCTAGTTTGATGTAGCGGGAGGTGTTCTTGAAACTAGGTAAGACCCATTATTTTATTTTATAACTCGGATCTTAGTTAATCAATTTTTAACATTGTTCGTGGTACAGTCACGCTGCAGTTTTATTGTGGTTGTAGCATGAATGGGTCGGTTTAACCGGGGAAAGCCTACGCTCTAAAAAAATACCAGCGTAAAAAAGCAGCTTAATGCTGCTGTGTTTGGTATGGTGAGTCTAGAGAACCGGAGACCCTTTTCACTTGAAATTTAGTGCTCAGACGTGACAACGCGTCTGCATTATCTGATTATTAATCGAGGATAAATGTCACACTATCCACTTGCCATCAGGTAGACTGTGTGCTCATTTGTCGCTCGACAACTGATGCCGGTGTTGAGCTGATTAAATATATCTTTAATGCATGGGAAATTCACAGGATGCTTTGGGTATATTTTGTGACCTATCCAAGGCCTTCGATTGTTTTCACCATGAAACATTAATCAGGAAACTTCAACACTACGGTGTAAGAAGTGATGCTCTTAAATTAATTATTTCATATTTAAGTAAGAGAACGCAAAAAGTTGTCATTAACAATATGAGCTCTTCCGGATCGATGTTACAAATGGGCGAGCCTCAAGGCTCAATTCTCGGCCCCTTTCTGTTTCTTGTATACATTAATGACTTACCTTACATAGTAGGGGATAACCATGATAAAGTATTATTTGCAGATGATACTTCTTTAATTTTAAAATTAAATCGACAATTACTAAAATATGACGGAGTAAATAATGCCATATTATCTAAATTAGTAAATTGGTTTAATGTTAATAATTTGCATTTAAATGGCACTAAAACGAAATGTATGAAATTCATGACTCCAAATGTAAAACAATTAAATACTAATGTAATTTTAAATGGGGAGAAACTGAGTCTTGTAGATACCACCATTTTTCTTGGAATCACACTAGACGCGAAGCTTCAATGGAGCCCCCATATATCAAAACTAGCAAGCAGACTTAGTTCTGCAGCTTTTGCTGTAAAAAGATTAGAAGTCTAATCAGTGTTGAAACAGCTATGCTATTTTACTTTAGCTATTTCCATAGCATAATGTCGTATGGTATTTTGCTATGGGGACACGCAGCTGACACTGAAATTATATTTGTTTTACAGAAGAGGGCCATAAGAGCAATTTATGATTTAAATCCTAAAGAGTCGCTGTGACAAAAATTTAAGGAAATTAATATATTAACTTTGGCCTCTCAATACATTTATGAAAATGTAATGTACGTACACAAAAATAAAAGTAGTTTTACAAAGTGATATTCATTCTGTAAATACTAGGAACAGACACAAGCTAGTAGTACCAGTTACTCGACTCCATCGAGTCAGTAATTCATTCTTGGGGCGATGTATACGCTTTTACAACAAAACTTCAGAAAATATACAAAGTTTGACCTGCTCAAAGTTCAAAAACTTTATTATGTAAACTAAGTTTATATAAAAAGGGTTATTATAATAACCCCTGGAAATGAGCTGATCGCTACCAAACTATTTCTAATTTGTTGTGTTGTTAATTTGTGTAACATGATTGTAAGCTGTTATTTAAAAAAAAAACGTCCCGCTGGGTTTCTTGCTGGTTCTTCCCAGGACAGAGGTTTTTTTTCGAACCATTGGTAATTATACAAAAGAGTGACTTTCAATAAGTATTATTTATAATCTATATTGAATAAAAAAGTTTCTGTTTCTCTTTCTGTTTGTTACTCTGTATAAAATAATATCTACATTTCAATTTAGCTTAAAATTCATGATGTGCTAACGAAAGTTGTTGGATGGCAGATTTCTAACATGGTATTTTTTTAGTTTGCAGATCGTATCCGTATCTTGAAAGTAAATTTGCGGAATCAAATATTATATTAGAGAATTCAAAAGTTATTTGGTTACCAATATTTCAAAATTATAAGTATCTACAGTGGCAAGATATTTAAAATGGTAAAATCGATACCCTATATCTAATGGAAGCGTGAGTAAGTGACTGGTACATTATTCCTAATCGATCCCAAATTATAATCCAGGGGGAAATTACATCAAATTGTTGTGTCGAATTCAATAAAATACTAGAAAATATTATAATCCTTTTAATAACAATTTTTTGGATGTAGTAATGATTGATTGAAATATACTTTATTGTACAAAAATTATCAAGAAAATAAAACAAAATATATAGAGATACAATTTGCGGCCTTATCGCTTAAAAGCGCTCACTACCAGATAACCATATTACATAGTATCTTTTTGAAGAGTTATCTGAAAATTTAGTTAAATTTATAGCGTCTCACTCCTGAGCACAGGCCTTCTCTTATTACGGGAGGGTTTTAAATAACTCGTAGTATTAACTCATATTTGAGGATCACACACCGACTCCTCAGTGACGTCACAAGGATTAAATTGAAAACTTGAGCTGCCTTTGTAGCATTATGCTGAGTGGGAGACCTTTTGTAGCTACATTTTTTTTTGTTTCATAATTAGCTAATAATTTGCATGCATTTCTTCTGCGTGCTGTTAATGCGTAAGCAGTTTTATACTGCTGTATGAATATTTTTGCATTTTACTTTTTTATGTTTTTTTTTAATGTGTGTATCATAAAAGTCGTAATTTCTTACTTTAAGGCAAGAAATGTCTACCGCGCTGACTCAATGCGTACTTTCAGACTTAACTTATCTGCGAATTTTAGTGAGCGCTTAGCCTGTTAAATAATCATAATAGCCTATTAATTAATCGATTATTTATCGTAACAAAATTAACGGTACACGATTGGAATTTTAAGTAATGTAATGCGTGAAAAGTTTTTTGTTTGTGGAACATTTATTAATTATTATTACAATGAGTCTCTTCCTACATACACCACTATGTTCGATTTTCTCAAACTATTTGCTACTAGGCATATCATAAAATTTGAAAAAGGTTTAATGTTCGCAAACGGATTAATCTAATTGAGAAATACACATAGTTTTCTCAGGTTTTATTTTACATACTTATAATATAATATATAAAATAAAATCTCACTAAACTACGCAAACTACATCATAACAATATTGCCCAGGCCCTTATAACAGGATTTAACTCACTGTCACACAATCGGAGAGATTAGGCGCAGAACCAACGGCTTTACGGTCAACTTCCTGAATGCTGCTGGGCCCTTCAAATGGCTGGGCTGCTAAAAATAATTTCTTGACAAAAAAAGCAATTTTCTTATTTCAGTCCGACCCAGAATTTGTACATGGGACCTCACGATCAGCAGTCGTGCTTATGACCAAGAGACCGACGTGGCAGTCGTAGAGTACGACAATATATCATACATAGAGTATAGAGTAGAGTATAATGTAATTCTACGTAATACTTTATATTTAGGACTCCTATCAATCTATCCCAAGGTTGCTCAATTCAATTACGTCAGAGAACCTTCGGGTATTATACGATACAATCAAGGGAAAGAATGAGATTCCCAACCACGTCGCAAAATCAGGGACGCTATATTCATAAAATGAATGACATTTTCACACTGTGTACTGTCATTGACACCAAAATAATAATGTAACACATGTTAGATAAATGAACAAAATTATTAAATAAAAATGTTCCTTTTTCAATAAAGTTCAGAGAATTTCTAAACACTTCAAGAATTTCGTTGGTAAATCCTGCACTATGTATACTACTCTTCTCTGGATTTAGCCAAGCATTTGTAAAATCGAAGACAAACCTAAAGCATTTAAAATGCGTGTACTTGAAAATTTTGTAGACGATTTAAATGATATAAAATATTGTTACGCGCTTAAGGTTCGAGATAATTAAAAACTGCCGAGTGAATTACCAAAATTGACACTTTAATTACACAACACTAATTACAAACACAGATCAACTACAGTTACCGAAATTTCTAGAAGGATCTTGAGACTCCTAGTTCTGCTACTCGACACTAGAGGGTGCTAGTGGTAACTAGTGCTCCCATGTACACGACATTAATAGTGGCGCGCAACAATATGATTTTTGTATAAAGCGGTAACTTTTTCATATTGACATCAGGGCTATACTGGACGTTTAAGATCAAACTTAATGAAAAGCAAAAGCGACTTATACGAAACTAAAAAAAAGTTAAAAATATGGTGTATATACGGCCCACTGCTTGGCACAGACATCCTCTCACTTCTGAGAGGGTTAAACTAAAACGATAACTAAAAAGAAATAAATAAGTTATACATAACAGCTTATGAAGTCGATATCTACTTTAATTCTTCCTTACATTGTCTTAGTATCGACTTCTGAAGCTGCTCTGTGGAAGGTCCTTATCGCACGGTACGAATTTGGCGAATAGGGGCTAGGCGAGAAAAAGTGTAAGATTTTCTGTCACGACCCCCTTACTATAGTGCGAGCGACATGGAATAATATCCGTCCCCCTCGCACATTTTCTTACCTTGGCATGAAAGAAATATTATTTTAAACGACACATCATTTTAATAGATGCTAGTAATTCATTTATTTGTATTTGTTAACCAATAATACAATACTTTTATCAATAATAATATACTACGAAAGGAACTAACGCATGCTTTTTTTTACAAGTTGGCTTTAAATTTTTATTAAAATTTAATTTTAATTGTCCAGTCATCCTACTCTATTTACATTTTCTTTGTTACAATATTTAAAAAAAAAACGTTACTGGCAAGTTAACGGCAGTTTACATATATACATTTCACAAAGACACACATATCCAGACTTGGAAAATTATTTGTAGGCCATACAAATACTTGTTCTGTACGGGATAGGAATCCGCAACTCTCATCACTGCAACTCATTGCTAAGCCAGTGCGCCACAGAGCCGTCATAATATGATTTATATATTATATTTATTATATGTTTGTCATAAAATTAAAAATGAAGTTTTCATTCCCGTACTCATAAGGGGCAGCGCTTTTCTGGCCTTGTTTATTTGAAATTGGTTGTAGGTGTTCATTGGCCACCTATTATCAGGTGTTACGTTCGTTTGTCTATTCAATTTTATAAAAAAAAAAACTAAAAAATAATTCTAAGTAACGTTTTTGGCTTCAATCTGGAAAGGATTTAAAACCTTATTTCTGATTTTGCTTACATCCCACGTAACCAATTTCGACAGCCTTCTTTCCTCCTTTTGGAATATTTTTTATATAACAACGTGGTGTGGAATATTTTATCTCCGTCTTTCAATATCTTATATTATGGTCTGTATAAAATTACTTCATTTCGCAGTGAATAAGCGTCACATGGTTACCAGTAAGTATAAAAATATAAAATGTTTTATTTTTATTTTTTATAGAATAAGGATGACAAAAGAGCACACAGTCAATCTAATGGTAAGTAGATGCTGTGGCCCATAGACATTTATATTTAATGGACTATCAAAACGAAGATGAAATGTACACGAGGTCTCCGGTGCACTATACTCAACACAAGAAACACAGCAGCATTAAGTTGGAATTTTACGCTAGTATTCTGTGAGTCTGTGGACCTTCCCCGGTCGAGCCTATCCGTTTGTGCTACAACCATAATATATCTGCAGCATTGCTCTACCACATTAAAATTATATTAATCATGTGTTTAAAAATATTTCTACTCTCAACAAATTATGTTAGTATAGTTTCTAAACGTAAGATAGTCGTTTTTTACCTGATTGACAGGAGAATCATACATAGGATTATATGAAGATTACGGCGGGTTTACTCGTGGTTCGTTTGTGGTACTAGTGGTTCGATTTCTTAGCCATTTTAAAAAAAATACTAAATAATCATATACCACTACAAAAAATTAAAATTAAAAACTACAGTACTAAAAAAAGTTGGCTTTCGATGGGTTTAGAAAATTATTAATAATAAAACCGGTAAAAATAAAATAAAATAACCTCAAAATATAATTACCTCAAAATTAATTATATAATTTTAAAAGAAAATAATACTTAAATTACTTCCCCCCACATTGTAACAAATATGTTGAACGAGTAGGTACTTTGCCACTGGAGGTCAATGTTATAACTCCAATAATATGATAAATAGACATACCGTTATAAATCCACTAACAAACTCTTTCTTTTTAACCCCCGTTGATCCAAGAGGAATAATGAAAATAATTAAAAATATTAAAAATAAACACAGCTGTGGCATTGATGATATACCACCAATCCTGGTAAAGAAATAAGCAGAAATATTAGCTATCTCTTTAGCTTCACTTATAAACTAAATTTTCCGGATTCCCACGTTTGCTAAAATATTTGAGAAAGCCATGTGTAACCGATTCTATCACTATTTAGAAAAATATAATATATTACAGGAATCACATAACGGTTTTAGAAAAAGTAGATCAACAACTCTGGCAGTATATAAATAAACGGCAGTGCAAGAAATTGATAATAAAAGAGCCACCATAGGCCTCTTTTTGGATATGACAAAAGCATACGATAAAGTTCAATTTAATATACTTTTAAATAAATTACAGGGTTCGGGAATTCGTGGAACGGCCTATAAATGGTTCCAATCATATATGACAAACAGGAAGCAGATAGTTCAAATCGAACACCGCAACGATGAAAAACGGGAAATCGTTGTAATACAGTCTCAAATCCAGGACCCCACATGTTCAATCCCTCAAGGTAGTGTCTTAGGATGCCTATTATTTTTAATATACATAAACGATTTACCCAAGATAATAAATAACGAAAACTTATTAAGCGTACTCTGCCGACGGTGTGTCAGTGTTAGTGAACTGCAATAAAAACACAAATTAAAACTATGTTATCTACAACACTCTACAAACTATAACAATTTGTCTTGAAGAGCACAACTTAGAAATTAACCTTAGAAAGACCAAAATTATGCAATTTAAAACATATAAAAGCAGTTAATTAACTTTAAACATAAACTTTAATATACCACTAGAAGAAGTTGATACTTTTAATCTTTTAGGTTTGAAAGTAGATTCATACATCACTTGGAAAACGCACATTAATTATATATAGTCTAATATTTCAAAATTTACGTATGCTTTATTTCAAATTAAATACACCACTGACACAGCCACGGCATTGTCAGCTTACTATGTCTATGCTCATTCGTGGCTTAAGTACGGAGTTATGTTGTGGGGAAGTAGCGTCGATGTGCATCAGCTTTTTATTACCCAGAAGAAGTGCGTTAGAATACTAGCCCAGATAGATAACACTACTAGATGTAGACCGTATTTCAAACAGCTAAATATTCTTACCTTACCCTGTATGTACATTTACGATCTATGCCTGTTTGTCCACAAAAATAATAATATTTTTAAGAAGATTAAAAATAAAAAAATACACATAACATAAATACACGTAACAAAAATAAATTATACCTACCACAGTCGCGAACAAAAATCTGAAATACTAGCCCCTACTATATGGCAATAAAAGTATATAATAAATTACCACAAAAAATAAAAAATATATCAGAATTAACCAAATTTAAATCAAGACTCAGTAAATATTTAAAACAAAACCCCTTCTACTCAGTGGAAGAGTATTTAGATAAAAAATAACACTATCATGTATTTTTATATTTTTTTTAACTTTTAATTATATTTTATGTATGTTAATTATATTTTAAGTATATAAGCAGTGTCCTCGTCAAATTTGCAGTGCCTGAAAAGGGCGTCTAAGTTGTAAGCACATTTTTAATTTAAGACCATTTATGTACACTTAGATTGCAAATAAATGATTTGATTTGACTTGATTCGTTGTTTTTGATATACTGACTAGCTAAACAGTTATTGAATCGACGGGCGAACCTCAAATGATAAATCTTTATGTTAATGATATGTTTACGTAAGAAAATGTTTAAAGTTATCTAGTGCATATATCTACGCATGCGTAGATATATGGATGTAAAAGAGGCGAGAGAGGTGTGTCAGGATCGCGCCAAATGGAAGTCCGTAGTCTCTGCCTACCCCTCTGGGTGACAGGCGTGAGTGTTTATGTATTATGTATGTATTATCTAGTGCAGTCGTGTTACGCTCTAAATAGCATGAAAATACATAAACAACAATATTAATTAAGGCAGCACTATATATATATATATATATCACGTTATTAAAAGATATATATATATATATTTCTATATCTTGTAATAATGATGATGATTTTTCACGTTTGCATTTGTGTGACAGTAACATTTCCCATAGTCGTCTCCTACGATACCCACGGGGTTAATGCAACGGGATCAAATGGAGCAATGGACGCTTATACCTCGCCAATGAGTCGTTAATGAATTGTAATTATTTCTTTTGTATATAAATCTTAAGCTTTTGATCATAAATAAAAAAGTAGAGAGTAGAGTATTTCAAATAGGAAAAAAAAGGAAATAAAAGAATCTACCCTTTTTAAAAAGGCCGACAACACACTTGCAATTCCCCTAGTGTTGCAGTCCTTATCGCCGACGTTTGACACTATTAAGCCGCAGCCCAGAGATGGGAACAGCGTTCCATGTGAGGCCGAAACTGCACCTTGTAAAGTTGCAGGCTGTGGGCCAGCATGAAATACTACCCGCTGTGCTAAGCACGCCAAGATATTTAGAGGCCTTATCTTACAATTGACCACGAAACTGCATATCATTCTCTATGTCGACGACTAGGATTCCGATACTGGTTGAAGCAACAGGGGGAGTTTTTTTTATAGGATCCGGTGACAAACGAGCACACAGTCCACCTGATGGTAATTGGTTACTGTGACCCATAGACATCTACATCTATCCTCAATAAAGATTCAAGATGTAGATACGTTGTCACCCGTGAGGACTAAGATGGAAAGCCTCTTTGCCAGTAAAAAGGGTCTCCGGTTCTCTACACTCACCATACGAAACAAAGCAGCGTTAAGCTGCTATTTTACGCTGGTTTTATGTGAGAGCAGCATGTCTCTACCAGTGCCATGCTGCAGCTATGTTATGTGCCTTTAAACTGAGAAGACACGACAAACGGGTTCTTTTTAGCGGTGAACGCGTAAATTTGTGTCTTACGGGGATTGAACTAGACTAGATTTAGTCGCCCTCAATCCGGTACTTTGTTCAGCAAAGACTTGACTTCAGACATAAGTTTGTTTAGGTACTAGGAGACGTTTTCCCGAGAAATACTGGCACATCGGGTGTATAAAGCATCACCAGTGCTGTTGTCTGCATTGCATCAAGCTTACCAGTTTGCAACATATTATTGATATGCAGAAGAAACGGCGTTGGGAAGCCTCAGCTTTGTGGAACACCAGAATTAATAGCCTTGTAATCAGAGCATTCACTGTCTGCAACGACCTTAATGCTCCGACCTGCAAGAACGCTAGTGATCCAATTGTACAATTTCTCAGAAAGCCTATAGAAAAGGAGTTTCGAAAGAAGTTTTTTGTGTCAAATCCGTTCGAAGGCCTTTGCTATGTCCAAACCAACGGCCAATGCCTCCTCCTTGGACTATACTACCTCCGCCCATCTATGAGCCTGGTAGACCAGAATATCACCATCTGGTCGACCCCGAAGAAAACCGTATTGGCAGTCACTTAATAGCTGGTGATCCTCAAGGTAGCGCATGAGCTGGCAGTAAATAATGGATTCCATTATTTTGGAGAACAAGGAGGTGATGGCGATAGGCCTGTAATAAGTCGGGTACAACGGTCGTCTTTTTTAGGGATCGGGTGAACGAAAGCCGTCTTCTATGAATTTGGAAATTCGCCTAGAAAGTACCGGAGAAGATGCGTTAGAACCGGTACCATATTAGAAACGTTCAGGGCACCACCGGGGAAGGAATAAAAAGTTGCGTTTCCCGAAGTATCACATCAGCGATAGAATTAGCAACAATGTTGGGATCATCTGGCGAGAAGCAAACCCGCCCTCAAGAGTAGCATGCAAAGAAAGACCGCATCCTATCTCAATCAGCTGACCTATAGTGCCAAACATAGTGATAGCCTGCAGAATGTAACCACGATCTTCGCGTGAGTGGCACCATACTTCGGACTAGACAATGGTCCGAGGAGGCAAGAGAGGCGTCGACGGAGATCTGATATCTATCCGGATGAGAGGTCAGTAGAAGTTCCAACAGAGAAGGTGCATGATCCTTCACATCTGAAATCTGCGTAGGCGAAGTGACCAGTTGTGTCATTGTTCCTCACAATTCGAAGGTTATGTGTGGGCGATAATAGGGACTTTATTCCACTTCTGATGTCGGAGATTCAGCAGAGAATCGCAAATTTGATCTCGGAAATACATCATGATAGTATTAATTGTTTAAAATAATAAAAGTCCATATGCCAAGGCGAATAAACGTTGAAATAACACGTTGATCTACTTTAACAATTTATTCGATTTTTAACGTTTTCTTGTGTAACGGTTGTTTTTGGTCTAGTGGTTCTGCCGCGTTTAAATTAAGCGCACCAGTATGCCACTGTAGACTAAGATGGAGTATTTCCTGAGAAAGTAGACTGTGATTCTTCAAAAACAACTTCTTTTAGAAAAATTGGGTATGTGTATTGGGTTTTTAATTTAGTTATTTCTGGCCTTGGCTACTTACGAATTTAAGACTCAAAAAAATGAAACGCATTTCTATAACTCATTAAAAAGTTTCCTATTCTGAAAAGCTATTGATCAACCTGGTACTGCACTTTATTTTATTTATTTATTTATTAGGTTTACCAGTAATTGTAACAATAATACATCAATGAGTATTTAACAATAACATGTACAGCCAAATGCATAATTAATTAAGGTAAACACCACATGCACAAACTATTAAGAGTAGTAATATCCAACATTTATAAGTGACTTAATGTGTTCACAATAAATGAGAAAAAGAAAGAGAGAAAAGGAAACAATAACAACACAGTATATAAACGAACATAACAATTACTTAATTATAACTCGACTATGGTTTTTTGCAAGTGTGTGCGAAACGTATTCAGACTTGTAGCATGGATATCTATTTTTTTACCATAACAATTTAGAAGTCTGTTTGCTCTAGGGACAAATGAACTTGAGCCCAAAACTGTTGTGCGCAAGGGAGGAACTAATTGTGATATTTTAGTCCTAGGTAATTTGTATGGTACATTAAAACTAAATTTTCTCGGTAAGCCTGTGCAATCTATTTTGTTGTTAAATAATTTTTACAAAAAGACGAGATAAGCATTATACGATGGTTTTCCAAGGTAGTGTACTTAAAGTGTTTCAATCTGTTTTTGTAGGAAAACCCTTTTTTACATTTATTCGCTGAGTAGGCTAGGTGCCAAAGATATCTCTTCTGAATCCGTTCCAACCTTAAAGAGTGACATGCATAGTGTGGTCGCCATATTACACTGCAGTATTCCAGAATACTCAGGACAAAAGAGTTGTACAGGAGCCTTTTTGTTTGCAACCTCCGAAACTGCTTGCCAATTCTAATAATAAATCCAAGAATGTTTGAAGCTCTTTTTATAATTCTTTCTAAGTGGGCAGCAAAGGTTAACATTCTGTCAACTATCACACCAAGATCTCTTATATGGTCAGTTTCCTGTAATTTTATACTATTAATAAAATAAGCAGAGTCTAAAGTTTACTGTTTTTGGGGAAATTTGACATAAGCACATTTGCCTACATTTAGTTGCATGCCATTCCGTTCACACCAACGACTTAGACTATTTTTATCCTCTTGTAATAATATGGAATCCTGTGTTGTTTTTATTACTCGTAGTAACTTCAAGTCATCGACTTACAAGTACGGAGTAGATTACAAGATGCAATCAACAACGTCATTAACAAAAATGTTAAACAAAATAGGATGCAGGTTTGAACCCTGTGGTACTCCCGAAACTATGTCATATTCCTTAGAATTAAAACCATTTACCACTATAAAGAATTTGCGCTTATTCAGATATGAATCAAACCAGTTTAACAAGGTTCCATTAATACCATAAATTGACAACTTCGTAATCAATATTTCGTTCGGCACCTTATCAAAGGCTTTGCTGAGATCTGTATAAATTACGTTTATTTCCTGGCGAGCGTCAATGGCCTCCGTTAGAGTCTCAACAAAGGAAACCAAATTTGTGGCAGTTGATCTAGATTTCAATAAACAATGTTGATGGACCATGATTAATGGTTTCACATAAGCGGAAATATATGACAGATCAAAATTTCGAATACCTTAGACATTGTGGAAAGTATTGAAATCGGTCTATTATTTATAATCAAATCACTATCACCAGACTTAAAGACTGGAACCACCTTTGCGATTTTCCACTCCCTGGGAAATATGCCCTTTGCTAAAGATGTATTGTATATAAAGCAGAGAGGTACAGCAATACTTAAGGCACAATTTCTCAGGAAATAGGGTGGAATACCGTCGGGTCCAGTGCCTTTATCTACGTCCAGCGACTTCAGGGCGCGAACCACTGCTTCTGGATGAAAATAGAGACTACGGAATGATGAACTACTATTAGTAGTACCTTCGAGAACTGATGAGTTATGACTTGGTGACAATGTAGCTTTGGCATAAACTTCGGCAAAGTTTTAAAGCAAAACTTTATGGGATTTTTCAAGACAAAATTTTTCTGTCTGTAACTTTGAATTTATTTTAAACTCAGAGCATTAATTGTACGCCATTAAGCCATAAACGAGCATTTTAACCATCAACCATTTTTTGTCTGTCTGTCAGAGCTTTTTTTCGAAAAGGCTGAACAGATCGTGATCAATCTTTACGAAATGATAGTGAACAATATTAGCAGGGATCTAGGCTGTTTTATTCGGAAAACATCACTACATTAATAAATTCTATAATAGTTAATAGTATAATAATTTTAAATGGACCAAGCAGATGCAATCACAGTTTTCCCATTAACTTCCAATTCTATCTATACTTTTACATAGGCCTCTCCCATAGACTACCTCTTAGAGAGATATTTGCCATACAACACGTTAGCATCCGCATTTTATTATTTTTAATCGTTATTAGGAAGACGCTGCTGCCCGTCTCCTGATTTGTTTCCCTCTGTGGCCTCTCATGACACCCATTACTTAACCCCCGAGTCTACTATAAAACTCACAGAATATAAGAGGCCTTTAGTTTTTAAGTTCGAAGTATTCAGCGGAATAATTCTCATACATACAAAGACATGATGAATTTTAAAATCCATAATAAATTACGATAAAAACCAATCGTCCAAATGCTAGGTAAAACTGCGACAAAAATGTGAGAAGCCGTCATGAATCATGTTATCTGACGATAAAAAGAGGATAAGAGAGTTAAATAGATTATTTTCTGTGCACATTAAAAAAACGTTTAGAACACCGTAAGATCGTACAATATACAGATATGCTCATGAGTAATCAGTTTAATAGATACCAAATCCGAGTCAGCCAATAAACCTCTTGTCACGACTCTTTCCTGAGTCAGAAATGCTTGTTAGTATTCAGCAGGGCTAGTCCATATGTTGAAGTAGATTTTCACATTTGGATCTGTGCTTTTTAAAGCATCTGAATTTATTCCGGATTAAAATTTATTATTATTTTCCTACATTCACAAGGACTCCCGCATTATTTGAAGCTGCTTTTGTCTTAAAAAAATTTAACGTTGAGGTATAACGTATCAGCGATACATATAATACGCGGTAGGGAAATGCTGAGTCTATAAAATGGTTGTAGCATGAATGCATTGGGTAAGGACCAGGCTTTTACAGACTACCAGCGTGAAATAGCAGCTTTATGCTGCTGTGTTTCATATAATAATTGTAATAAACTGAATAACCTTTTTACTTGAAAAGAGCCATCGAACTTTTTCCAGAGAGAAGACAACGCATATTTATTTTGATTATCAATCGAGAATAGATGTAAATATCTACGGAGAACAGAACCCACTTACCTTCAGGTATATTGCATGCTCTTTAGTTAACTTTACTGCATAAAATTACAAGCGATAGTATTTTTTGTTTTGGAGATAGGCTGAATTACTTAAAGGCGCTATTTTACTTGACTTGGCTTTACTTTTACTTTTGATAATGTAAAAATAAGACCAAAAACATTGTTTTAAGAGCATAACATTAATAGCATTCCCTTGTTTTGTACTGTAAAGAATTGCGTTCTCAAAAAACTTTCGCTATCTCCTAAAGAGTTTTTCGAGTTTATTTAAAGAAAAGCAGTTTCCGTAGCAAAACATTGCATTTTTTAACATAAATTTACATTACACTTTCGTTAAAGTAAGGGTGACAAACGAGTACACAGTTCACCGGATGGTAAGTCGACGCAGTGGCCCATAACATCCTTCTTAATTATCATATCCTTAATTAGCAACTTCCCTATCCTGTAAGTCGTAATTTTTTTTTCATATAATAGTGGCAAACGAGCATGCGTAATGTACTACTACTGAATTACCGAATATATTATTTACATTTCGATTGTTTTACTGTTTTGACATTTTGGCGGAAAGGGAAACTGAAAAAAATTAAATACAGATGTCACCACGCTTGAGGTCGAACGCCAGGTTTATTAAATTTAAAAAAACGCTGCGTTTTTCGTACTGGATATACTGCATGCATGCATGCATGGAGAGCCCGTTTTAAACGAAACGGAAACAGAAACTTTTTATTCAATGTAGATTATAAATAATACTTATTGAAAGTCACTCTTATGTTGGAATATTGGTATAATATTAATATAATATTAATATAATATTAATATTAATATAATATTAATATTGGTATAATATTAATATCTTCCAATGGTTCGGAAAAAAAAAGTTCTGTCCTGACAGGAATCAGCAAGAAACCCAGCGGGACTTTTTTGAAAATTGCACAATAAAATAATGTAGATATGTTACACAATTAAGAACACGAAAAAATTAGAAATAGCTTGGTAGCGATCACCTCACCCAGAGTTTACAATTATCCATAAAATCCTTAATATTATAATAACCCTTCTTATACAAACTTAGTTTAATAAAGGTTTTGAACCTTGTGCAGGTCAAATTTTGTACGTTTTCTGGGATTTTGTGTACAAGCGTATATCGCCCCAAGAATGAATTACTGACTTGGTGGAGTCGAGTAACTGGTACTTCTAACTTGTGTATGTTCCTAGTACTTACAGAATTGAATATCATTTATTTTGATATAACTACTTTTATTTTTGTGTACATTCCTAAATGTATTGAGAGACCAGATTTAATATATTAATTTTCATAAATGTTTGTCGGAGCGTCTCTTTAGGTTTTAAATCATAGATTGTTGTTATGGCCCTCTTCCATAAAACAAATATAATTGCAGTGTCAGTCGCGTGTCCCCGTACCATACAACTTTACGCTATGGAAATAGCTAAAGTAAGCCAGTCTAGATGTGATAAGACTAGTAAGATTTCTAATGTTTTTTACAGCCCCCATTGAAGCTTCGCATCTATTGTGATTCCAAGAAAAATGGTGGTATCAACAAGACTCAGTCAAAGATAACAGTCAACATGACCTTGACTTTTGGTTTGCCGTGGTCTTTTCGGTTTCGGTTCAGTTCGAATGCGTCACTTCGAAGCTTTTTTTATATTATTCTAAGCCAGCGCCAAACTACAATGCCACCTGATGGTAAGTGGTGATGTAGCCTAAGATAGTGAAGCGCACTGACTTAACAAGAGCCTATTCACTCTTGCCTTGAAGACACCCATTACACTCGGTTGGAAACACAGATGCTGGCAACTTATTTCACTCCTTTGCTGTAGGCATGATGAACGATGTAGCAAACCATTTGGTTCGAATGCATGGTAAGTCAACAACAAAGGGGTGGGGACTGGCCGAGCATCTGGTTTTCCGATTGTGGAAGGGAGAGGGAGTAATTAAATTATGAGATTCCTGCGCACATTCTCCGAAATGAATCCTGTAGAAAACCGAAAGGCTGGCTACTTTGTGCCTGTGTTCATCATATTTGGGTCACCAATAAGCCTCTTAGCACTTCTTTCCATTGGGTTCAAAGCTGCTAGGTGGCATTTTGCAGCACTAGTCCATATATGGCAGCAATACTCCATGCACGACAGGACTTGCGCTTTATATAAAGTAAGCAGCTGTCCCGGCGTGAAGAATCGCCGCCCCTTTGCAAGGATTAACTTCCTTTCAGCGGCATTGGTCTTGGACTTAGTGAACCGCCAGTTCATAAGTTCATATTTGAGGATATCTCAACCCCCTAACAACTGAAGGCGGTCGGTGTACTCCAGTGATACATTTCGGAAAGAAGGACCCAAGGTGAGCTGGCTCCTTTTTGCAGTAAAGAGACAGACACAGTTGTGTTGTGGAGGCGTTGAATTTCACAAGATTGGCATCGCCTCTTTCGGAGACTGCCTGTAGTGTGAGATTCACACGTTCTACCATAGTTTCTTTTTCGGACTGGATTTGAGTCCGGCTGGCCCAAGGACTTGGCAACTCTGCTATCGTCTGCATACCCATAGATACCGGCCATAAGCAGATCATTAATATGTAGCAGGAAGAGAGTTGCGGAGAGGGCGGACTCCTGAGGAACAGCGGCTTTAGTAACAACAGGATCGGATAAGCAACCGTGGACGATGATCCGGAGAGAACGTTCACTCAGAAAACCTTTTACCCAGTCAATCAGACCAAAGGATAAGCCGTACGCTGGAAACTTACCAAAAAGGCTAGTATGCCAAACTCTGTCTGCCTTCGAGACGTCAAGGGAAACAGCAAGTGCTTCCCCACTGTTCTCAAGTCCCTCACCCCATACGTGTGTGGCATACGATAAAAGGTCCCCAGCCGACCGATTTTGGTGAAACCCGTACTGGCGGTCACTAAGGAGGTCATCTTCTTCTAGGTGCGACATTTAGCGGGCGTTCAATATAAGGTCAATAATCTTACAGAGTATGAAAGTAATTGAGATAGGCCGATAATTGGCAGGGTCGGCACGTCTGCCTTTTTTTGGAACAGCCTGCCCATTTGCCAGCTTATGAGGTCCTAAATGAGAGGAGCTATAGTTCTAAAAACAGGTGCATAAGTTTTTAGAACTATATCTGTTATATCATCTAGTCCACTAGCTTTATTCACGTCTAGACACCGCAAGGTTTTAAGAACCTCCTTATTTGTTATACGGACCTTAGAAATAGAGATCCCGCAGTGAGGTAATTTAGATGGAACGTTGTTGTCACTGTCAATACATGAATTGTACGCAAATAGAGACACGAACAAGTCAGCTTTTTCTTTATTTGTATGTGCCAGTGTGCCCTCCGGTTTTAGTAGCGGAGGCAATGTAGGCTGACAGAAGTTTGTCTCGACCGCTTTGGTGAGAGACCAAAAGCTCTAGTGCCGAATGATCTGGCAGAGAGTTTTGCGCAAATATGTTTAATGCGATCGAGACAAGCTTTCTGTAATGCTTTTTTGTAGGACTTGGCGGCCTGGTTATAAGTTCTCTTCTTGGAACTAAAATCCGTCAAGAGAAGTAGGTGCGGCTTCTCGTCTCAAGATGGTGATGGACTGCGCTGAGATTAGAGCGCAATCCTCCAATATCAGTGATGTGCACTTTTAATGAGAAGATGTGCAACCACTGTTTGGCCATACTTTTCTTTTAACGATAATTGTTGACTAGTTTGCATGTCAAATATTCGTACACCCACCTCTCATCACCAGTAACAATGCGTTCCATGAATGTTGTGTCGAAATTGACTCATGTCACAGCATGTCCTCAGCGACTCTTATGCGATTGAGTTTTTGGAGAAAATTCAGGTCTTTAAGAACTAGCCGAGTCACAACATGTTTCATACCCAAGTGAGTATTTAAAATGGTACGGATCGACTCGTGAGACACAGAAAGTTCGGCGACTATAAACAAATCCATTCCCGATACTTTTTTGACTGAATGTATACATGTATACATTAAATATATTTAAATAATGACTATTCCAATTTGTTATGTACATTTTTAAATAATTACCATGCAGTTTTTCAGACTTGTATAAAAAAGAAATATCATTTTATCATTTAGATTTTTAAATTTGTTTAAAAAATGTTATTAAATAAAATGTAAATAAATTTAATATGTATGTTAACTTATGTATGGTAAAAATAAATTATTTATTTAATAGTTGATCCCGTGATTTTTTTAAATTAAAATGATTGGGTATCAAAAAAGTCATCACTAAAGAAATCATTTAATGTGTTATATATTTTGTCAATTAGGATACTGCCAAGTGTTTTTTTTTTAAGATTTTAACATTGTTTATATCTTTGATTTTTTTGTGTATTTTATTATATACTTTTAGCGCAATGCAAAATACGCTTATGTAAAATAACGCTGTTTTACTTGCAACGGAGCAGAGTTTATGTGTATATTGCACATTAATATGAGGTTTATAAATGTGAATGTTCATTTTTCCGAACCTCTAAAATATACAGTGATCATGTGATCACTATATATTTTAGAGGTGAGTGAAAAAAGAAAATACCAAGAACAGTTCCCTGGGTACACCACAACTCACAGTTCTGGATTCGGAATAATGTAGGGTTTGCATATTTGGTTTTTTTTATTTATGCATTTTATTACAGTAATTTGTTTTCTATTAACTAAGATCATATTAGATTTAAAATGTTTTTTCTCGCTCCATATGAGTACAGCTTATATAAGAAAATTTCGTGTCTTACATGGTCAAAAGATTTTCTTTTTTGTTCTTTTTTCAAAATGTTATTTAGTTCAATATATATCTATATATATATATATATATATATATATATATATATATATATATATATATATATATATATATATATATAAAGATTTTTGAAATAATGGGCAAAAGGGCTAAAGGTTGGTAATATTTCATAATTTCTCGGTTATCTCTTTTGAACAGAGGTTTGACTATAGTAAGTTTTTATTTGTCAGAAAAAATGCCGCTACTGATACACATGTTGATAATGTGGCTTATAGTTTCAGATATTGTGTGACTTGCATCTTTTATCACATTCGTTTTAAAGCCATCAATACCGGTACATTTAGTACTTTAACGTAATAATTATTTTAAATGTATCATATGGAAAAGTAGGATTCATAAATACCTTATTTTGTGTTTATACACTGTCAATGAAATGATTATTAAATGCGTTAGCTATTTCAGTGAGATCAGTCAAAATATTTCCAATATCATTAATTTTTAAAATAATATCATTGGGATCGTTAGCCTTAGATTTTGTATTTTTAATAATATTCCATGTCGCTTTAGATTTATTTCACGACCCTATATTGTCCCGAGAGTATTGTAGGGGGCTACAAAGGGAAACAAACCAGAAGATTGACAGCAACGTTTTCCTTATAACAATTAGAAATAAAAACAATAACGGTTGGCCTACCCGCCTGCCAAGTGTGACAACTATGGCAAATATTACACTTACGAGGCAATCTGCAGTTGTGTACTTTGATAAAATGAAATGGATAATTACTTTGCTGAACTAATGACACTACATTCCTATTCAATATGTAAAGTCTGTATGAGACTTAAAGTCAAACCTTTAGTAGCCACATACCATAGCCAAAGCCTCGTGCCGTTAAGAGCTGCAGGATCTCAATTGATGCATAAGACTCAGGTCAGGGAATTTCTTGGGAAGGGTTATAATTATGGCGATGATGATATGCAATTTCTCTAACTGATTCTTATAATAGTACTAGCGATCAGTCCTGAGTTCGCAAGGAGAAAGTGCATGTTTCGTAAAATAATTCTATAACATTCCATCTACAAGATCTTCAGTATTTAAGGCATACGCGCTGAATACGCGCGAATGCCAGGTCAAGTCGTCGAAGTTAGTTACAAAACCTATGTCGGAAATTTACCCCTTAGGCCACAGTTATGATGGTCACCGCCGAATCCAGGAATAGCGGGGCCGCTGGACCACGGGAACTTTTTGAGTTGTCATCATTTGTTGGATGTTTGCAAAAGTTGCCACGCTTAGCAGGCGGGATGAAATCCGCAATTTCGCGGTGTTTACTATTGACTTCTATTTCTGAAGGATGCTACTGACCATCGATTTGTTTACCTCTGTCGCCTCATACAACACCAGCGGGTTGATAATATTAAAGAGTAGTTATTCCTTCACCACTTTACGCACTCTATGCTAAAGTATTGTTACTGTGTGGGGCGTTATTTATTGCCTAAATTATGCTCATCCGCTAAAGTTTTATTAACAGGTGTTAAATTGTATGCAATTTTCAGCAAATATGACCCGGTCGCTGTTTTAACACGACCTATCCTCATTACTCCATCGGATCCAGGAAAAAACTTCTTCAATAATCCCTGAGTATAACTACAGTTCCGACAGTTATTGGGTCAGCTGCTGTATACCATTTCTGCCGGGACTGTAATATGCCACCCTCCAACGCTTCCAAAATGACTTTTTTTATAGGATAAGAGTGACAAACGAGCACACAGTCCACCTGATGGTAAGTGGTTGCTGCGGCCCATAGACATCTACATCTATCCTCTATTACAAATCAAAATGTAGATGCGTTGTCACGCGTGAGGACTAAGATGGAATGCCTCATTTCCAGTAAAAACGGCCTCCGGCCTGCACTGATCAAGCGAAACGCAGGGGTAAACCTCTACTTCACGCTGGTTTTCTGTGAGGTCGTGGTATCACCCCGGTTCGAGCGGGCCCATCCGTGCGACAGCAAAAGTTGCCGCGTGGCTCTACCACTGATAAAGCTGTACTGCTTGTCCAATAAAGTGTGACGTGAAAAAACATGAAGTATATCATCGTCTACATCTAAAGCGGGTAAGTACTTCAAAAGCGTAAGTTTTAAAAAATGTGCTGGAGTCAAAGCTAGTGGCTCTGATGGGTCACTAGAAAGCATGCGAAATAGAGGGCGGCTATTCATAACGCACTCGATTTGTGTGAGTACAGTGGTCAATTCTTCAAAAGACAAAATTTGATCTCCAATCACGCGATAGAAATGACTCTTTAGACTTTTAATATTGGTCTCCCAATTTCCCCCAATATGACTTGCGGCGCGGACGTTGAGCGACCACTCGATGCGGTTTATAGCTAAAACATGTGCAAACTCTAAATTATAGCAATTATAAGTTAAGAAGCTATGTAGCTCTGATATTGCTCCGACGTACTTCGTACCGTTATCCGAGTATCCTACACTCTACCTATGGGGCCGCGGCGAGAAAGAAATCTTTTAAATGTACCCATGAAGCTAGCCGCACTCAAATCACCGACGAGCTCTATGTGCACAGCGCGAGTAGTTAGACATACGAAAATACAAATATACGCCTTTGTGGATCTAGCATCACGTTCACGAGTAAGCGTAACCTTAAAAGGACCAGCAAAATCTGAACCAGTGTGCATAAAGGGCTTTGCGGATTGTGTTACACGACAGGACATATGTTCCGCCATTTCTGGAAATGACGGCTTAGGACGAACTCGAAAACAAGGGATACATTTATGCACCCGATTGCGAATTAAGTTACGTGCGGACAGGGTTCAGTAGTTTGGATGCAAAATAGATATCAACAAATCAGGACCAGCATGGCAATTCAATTTGTGGTGATAATCAACTAATAAATTCAAAATATGATCCTTACTTGGTAAAACAAAAGGGTGTCGTTGATCTAAATTTAGATTCGAGGTAGATAGACGACCACCCACTCTAATACTATGACTGCAAAACTTGCCTGATTGTAACCTTGCAATCTAGTTGGCAAAGTATAAGCGTTGAAGTTCACGAAATATTAATAATTCTACATAGTCGTAATCGGCTGCGGTGATATAACGATGTGACGGTAAAAGCTTTGCAAAACGACAAACGTAAATTACACCACGCAATAATTTCGACTTCACTTGAAGTATTCGCAATCAGAAAATGTTTCATCTCTTCCGGGGATTGCGATATTGAAGAAGGACTAAAATGAACTATGGGCCATTTCGAGGGTTCTAACTTAAGTCAAGAAGGTCCATGAAAGCAAAGTGGTTGATCTATAATTTGCACCGGAGTAAGTCCACGCTACAAACAGTTAGCAGGATTTTCTACACCGGGCACATAATAGAAATTATGTGATATCAACTCGCTCTCTATCTTGGCTACTCGATTCGCAACAAAAGTGTCCCAGCGATGGCACCAAGAATGAACCCAACATAAAGCAACTGTTGAGTCTGAAAACGCGAATGTCTTATGGATATTAATGCAGCTATTGCATTCATTAACAATAGTTGTAATTAGCTTGGAAAGAATCGAAATTGCGCAAAGCTCAAGGCGTGCGAGAGACACCGACAATCTTACGAAGGTAAACATTCAATTTAGCGCTAATAAGGCTGACCAAACCCTCAGAGTTCCGGACGTGGAAATATATAACGCTCCCGTAAGCTTTCCCGCTAGCGTCTGCGAAACCAACCACAGTGACGATGCTATATTTAGTGACATTTACATGACACGGTATTTTAATTTGGCTTAATAAAGGGAGTTCTTCCCTAAAGCGTAGCCATGAACGAACAACTTTATCAGGCGGTATGTCATCTCAATCACATTCACACAAGCAAAGTTGTTTAATCAAAAGTTTAGCATACAATACCACAGGCGCTACAAATCCCATAACGTCCCATAATCTAGCAATACATGATACATGTGCAGGTCTCAGCGCGCTTTTCTACTTTAAGACTAAATACATCTGGTTCAGGTGACCAACGCAAACTGACGACCTTGTGCGAATCAGCATTGTCAAATTCCTTTAGGGCTGAAAGACGATGTGACGGTGGGACTATATGCAAAACAATACGCGAATTACTTGTCTACTTGATAAGGTCAAATCACCTGCTTTCATAAGTGTTATAACTTCGGCGGTGGTTGAGATGGCCTCCTCTTCATTGTCGACTAAGTACACGAAATCGTCCATGTAGAGACCACTCTCAATTGCTTCCCTAGCCTTAGGGTAAGAGGAGCCTTCATCAGTTCATCAGCTGCGAGCTGCTTGATGGGTTTGACTTTAAGCCAAAGCAAACGCGGTTAAATTCAAAAACCTTTAGAGACTCCTTTGGTAAGTGATATAAAATTAGCTGGAACCGACGATCACATTTACTAATTCCAATGCAAAGAAACATTCGGCGGATATCAGCGGATAGTGCAATACGAAACAAACGAAAGCTTATAATTATGTTAAATAGGTTGCCCTATAGATTCTGTCCGCTATACAGAATGACGTCAAGGGAGGGAGCGGGTGCTAGTTTTGGCACTAGCATTAAGTACTACGCGTAACTTAGATGTAAGTTTGTCTTCCCTAATTACACCATCTAAATATGTTGGCGTCTCTATGGCAGAGTCATCCATGCCCGTTAGCATAAGCGATATATAGCCCTTCCTTAGGTATTCGTTAATGACATCGTCATAAGCTTCTTTTAATTTGGGCGAAGCAAGCATCTTGCGTTCCAAACAATAGAAACATTTCTCTGCCGTCTGACGTGAATCACCCAAAGACAAAATGTCCCCTTTAAAGGGCAGAGCTATGACATATCGACCATCTCGACCACGAGCAGTCGTACGAACATAAATTTCGTCGCATAATCTATCATCAGGGCTAAATATGGGCAGAACGTTTACTTCCTCAATTTCCCAAAATTTGTGAACTAATAATTTGAGACCAACGATAACATAATCTAAAATAGTTTCCAATGCGCAAGGTGCGATACTCGAGGGGTAACCATTAACCTTGTTATATAACAAGACGTGAGGGAAAATAGATGCCCCACTGAGCTAATCAATGTCTACAGGGACGGAGCAAGTATCATCCGCTAAAACCAAATTATTAAAATTTGTCATTACGCAAGTAGTAGTAGTGGAGGTAGTTTACAAACATAAACTGCACGAGGACAAACATCCAGACCCGGAACAATTATTTGTAGGCCATACAAATACTTGTTCCTTGCGGGATTCGAACCCGTGTCCCCAGCGCAACAACCCATTGCTAAGCCACTGCGTCACGGAGTCGTTAAACCGAAATAGTGGGCTAGACGCTCGGTCACTTTATCTACGACCAATGAACTTCGAATCGAAGCGCGAATAAAATTTTAAATTTACCGAACCTTGTACCCTTTTATTGAAGCCTCCAATTCCCTTCACTACGGGACATGAAGGTGTCTTATTTGCAATTAATCTTAGGCGTTGACAACATTGATGCGTTATAAAATTGCTTTGAGACGCGCTATCCAATAGTACACGAACACTAAGTTCATGTCCATGCGAATCTATAACTATAACGCGTGCGGTGCCAAGAAGCATAGTAGCAGGAGCGTGTGTAATTTCTTTATAACTCAACAGCGAGCACAAAGCAACGTCGTCAAGGCGCGCGTGCTGTGATGCCAAATGCGAGGTGCCTAATGCACCTGTTTGGTTCAGTGTTGGGTAGAGTTCGACTGCATATGTGGCGGGGCGTCCATGTCGATCACAATGGACGAAGAGTTACTCACAGGTTTGTTCGACCTGGATGCTTGATTATTTTCAAAATGTAGCGTAGTGTGATGTCTACTGCGACACTTATGACACACTGAGTTAGAATTACAATTAGACACAAGATCTTTGTTAAAAGCAATTTAAACATAAATTATTAGACTTTACTATATCATAGCGTTCGCGCGGTGAGCACTTGCGAAAAATTGCACAGTTATATAAATGACCATGTTGAGTTTTACATAAACAACATGCATTGTGTGAAAATGCAGGTGCGGTGTTAAGATATGTTAGCGATTTTGTTGGCCTCGACGGCGCATCTATTCGACGGTTGACGCATTTTTTAGCTTCTTGCTTTGCAGTAGATAAGCGTTACAATATTTTAATTTGGTTTCGCACAAAAGATGCCAAGACGTCGAATGATGGTATATCAGGGCCACGATTTTTCAATTCGAATGAGCGTATTGTGTCCGCGTCCAACTTTTTTAATGCTATATGCAAAAATACAAAATCTATAAGATCATTAAATTTAATATTTTTGAGAGCGGCTACCGATGGTGCGTATTTTTTTAAAAATAGTTCGTGATTATGAACATTTGCAGACGACATAGCTTCAAGATCAAATATTTGATCTAAATATGAAAAAGCTTACATTTGTTTATCTTCGTATTTATTTATTAGTGATTCGAAAATTAACAAATAATTATCAGATATTGGGGTAATACCAACACACACAGATTGTGCCTTACCACTTAGATGGCCAATCAAACAATATAATTTTACAGAATCAGATAAGGAGGAATTATTATGTATAATATTCTGAAAGATAGCGAAAAATAACATGAAGAAGAAATTAATCTATTTAACTCTCTTATCCTCTTTTTATCGTCAGATAACATGATCTGTGACGGCTTCTCACATTTTTGTCGCAGTTTTACCTAGCATTTGGACGATTGGCTTTTATCGTAATTTATTATGCATTTTAAAAGTCATTATGTATTTGTATGTGTGGGAATTATTCATCTATTATTAGTCTTATTTATCTTATGATTATTAATCTAGAACAAATAAACAAGTTCTGAAACGTTGTTGTGTTCTGTAAAATGAATGTATTTAGTAGGTACGTTTACCTTTTATAATATTAAATTTAGTAGTATATAGTTTAAGTTTACTCAATATATTACCGTGGTACAACTGTAAATATAAAGTATAAAAAATTATACTTAATATTATACTATTACAATTACAATAATTTCATATCTGTGGTTTTGTTTTATGTCTATAATTTTATATTTTACATCTAGTTTTTGTTTTCCTGTGTATTTTGTCAGAAGGCGTTTTACTTACACAAATAAACCATATAATTATCCAGGCCTAGAACAATTACTTATTACTTACAAAGCGGGATTCCGGATAATTCATGTTTTTATGTAATATATATTTAATGTGTTATTGGTTTCTTGGAAACGGTTTTAATGGTTTGGATAAAATTTTGTATTTATATAATATTCACTTTCCAAGTTTATCTGAATACGTGTTTTCTCTAAGAAATTTCTATTTTTGTTTAAAATCGAGCGTTGCTTGGTCGCCTAGATTCACATACTTTAAACAAAATATTTTTTTTTAATTTTTCAGATGATGATATGATCAAGACTGACGAAGTTGACGGCAGTAATAGAAACAGAAACGCCATCGAAATATTTTGATAGCAAACGTTATTCCCTCAAACGTTTGTCATATCTAGGAAAATAAATACAATTTTTGAGCGATGTACGATAGGTAATAAAAATCTAAGAGTATGTAATGTTATGAATTCGATTACATAATGAATGAACACGCACAATGTTTGGGAGCGCTCCAGTCACGACGTTTGTATGATATTGAAGCAGTCATTTAAACTCCATTTAAATATAATTCTTATCTACGTAGGAAACCATGTGGGAATTATAGGCTGCAACTAAATGTAGATAAAGTGATATATACACGAATGTCAATAAAATCCTCTTTCAATTACATAATATGTAGATATTTATGTATATTAAGAGTTTTCGTTTCGTTTTGAACATGTCAATGACCTATTTTTCTGCGAGCGGCTACTAGCTAGATTTCTCTCACATCTTATCGCACTTACATCGGATTGAATATGGTTAATACAAGCGTACATCTTTTTATTAAATTAACATAAGAATATTTTATTGATAATGTCGTCCATTGTCTAGGATTTTATATTTCTTTTCTTTAATCTAAACAAAGCAAAAAATGACTTGCAATGAATAAAACTTTTAAATGGTAAAGATTAAAATTATTGCATTACTGTCACCAATATAAATAAATGTTCAAACCATCAGAAGCAGTTTGTCAAAAGCATTATAAATTTATATTTCTAGTATTGTCAACAATAAATCACCCACTTGCTATATCATAGAAATTTCGTCCAGGGCAATATAACATGCTTAAATTATTTTCCTAATGGTTATTACGTTTTAAAAAAGTAAAACCTGTGATTTACTCAGCGTGAACTATAATATAATTTTTATTTATTTATTAAACATATAAGGGCAGAAATGATTAAAATTGATTAAAAATTCACCAAAATACTAGATCTGGTGATGATGGCTTCACTGAAAAACAATAATCACACGGATATTGAAACAGATCAAGATATTAGAAGTCGGTGATGAAACCAAGGCTGCTAGCTGGTGTTCAGAGATATTCTAGAATTAAAGTCATACTTTGCAAAGTCACATTATATATATACATACATACATAATACATAAACACTTACGCCTGTGACCCAGAGGGGTAGGCAGAGACTACGGACTTCCATTTGGCACGATCCTGACACACCTTTCTCGCCTCTTTTACATCCATATATCTACGCATGCACGCTCGTCGGTTAAGGGTACTCCTAATCTGGCCCATTTTTAATGTATCGCCGATTTGGTCGGTAAACCTTTGTCTAGGGCGTCCCTTCCCGACCTATCAATAAACATGTAAAGTAAAAAAATGTATATATGGTATGGTATGTATACGTGATAGAGCTATGCTGCACCTACAAATATAGCTGCAGCATGACTCTACTACATATAAAATCTAATGTGAAAAATTCCCCAGAGCACTTCCCGTGGTAGCTGCAAAAGAGAATGCAAATGAATGCAACGTTTCTTTGCAGCGACAGTGAATCCAGACACCAGAATGCACGAGTTCCCGAAAGAAGGCGAACTGATTTCTCGACAATTCTGCCAATGTGCTTATACTTTTCCATAGCAATAACTCTTTTGAAGGACCTGTAGGCCAAATTATACTTCTTTTTAATCAAGCTGTTGTTTATTTATATTACAGGAGCGACCATCTGAGGCTGAGATCTGCCTCCGATAGGTACCGCAGATTATAAAATAAATAGTTCCATTAAATGTAGCACCACATCAGTGATAGAGTCAGCACAGCGCTGGGATCATACGGCGAGAAGCAAACTCGCCCAATGGGTAGGATGCAAAGAAATACCGTATTCCGTCCCAATCCGCTGACCTGTAATACCAAATACGGCGGCAGCCTGCAGAACACAACCATGATAGGAGCGTGAGGGCCACCGCACTCCGGATCAGACAATGATCCGAAGAGCCGAGAGGACATCAACGGAAACCTGATATCCGTCCGTATGAGAGGTCAGCGGAAGTTCCAACAGGGAAGGTATAAGGTAGCTATTTTAACGTGATCAATGAGTAGATCTGTATCGCAATTACCACTATGGGACCTATACAGGCACCCCTAGACGCCGGAAGGCCGTGTCTACGCGCAGCCATAGGATGGACGGACAGGTACGGACCTGTACCTGCAAGACTACCGAGGCATCGAAAACAGATGTTGTCTTTGACGTATACGCAAACTCCAGCCTGAGGCACAAAATATTATTCTAATTTATACCCCAGGTAGGACAGGTATGAAGTATCAACCGGAGAAGACACCTGCGTCTTGTTTAAAAAGAGCATGGCCGGCTTCGCCATCTAAGTCAGGGGCGCCATGGTTTCATCGCTCTGTTTGCCCCGTGCAGTATTAGTATAGAGCAGGTTTTTGCCCTCCCCCCCTCCTCTCAGAATACGCGGGGAAGCCAGAGCACCTACGCTTAGGAAAGAGGGATGACCCCTTTTGACGTTGTATAGACGGCCTTGGCGGCTATAAGGAAGCGAGATGGAATGAAATCCATCTCCCTCGCATCCACGACACTCAAGCATGTTTATTAGATTCATCGAAACCTATAATAGTCCACTGTTAAATTTACACTTCTATATTATAGTATTTAGCAGGATTTCGCCATAATTGCCACGCTTAGCAGACGGGTTGGCAACCGCAGTTTTTTATAATATTGAGTTGTTATCAGCAAAATGCGGCTAATTCATCTTTTTTTATAGGATAGGGTGCCTAACGAGCACATAATCTACCTAATGGTAAGTAGTTGCTGTGGGCTATAGACATCTACATCTATCCTCGCTTGCGAATGAAAATGCAGATGCGTTGTCACCCGTGAGGACTAAGATGAAATGCCTCTTTTTCAGTAAAAAGGGTCTCCGGTACTCTACACTCACCATACGAAACACAGCAGCATTTTATGCTGGTATTCTGTGAGAGCGTGGTCCTTCCCCGGTCAAGCCGACCGAATTATACTAGCAAACGAAGATAGATGCAGATGTGTATGGGCCACAGAAACCACTTTTACCATCAGATGGATTGTGTGCACGTTTGTCACCCTAATTTTATAAAAAAAAAGATTAATCCTAGCCGCCAAATTTCATGAACGCACTTTGCGACAAAATGCCCAATTCCATCCACACAATCTGTAATTTTGGCGGTCCACCACTATACGTTTCACTAGGAGTTTTCTTCCGCGTATGACCTGCTTGTAGAATAGCATACCACCGACGATTTTTCCAGACCGATAGGACTTAGGGACCTTCAAGAAAAGAGCTTATTCCTTTCTAAAAGGCCAGCAACGCACCTGCAATTCTCCTGGTGTTGAAGTTGTTCATGGGTAGCGGTAGTCACTTACCATCAGGTGAGCCATATGCTCGTTTGCTCCCTGTCCTATAAAAAAGCACGGGTGTATAAGAACGACGACTTCACAAAATACCGGCGTGAAATAACAGCTTATTGCAGCTATGTTTTATGTGGTATATATGTAGAAGACCGCAGACTCTTTTTACTGGAAACGATACATTCCATCTTAGTCCTTGGGGGTGACAACGCATCTGCATTTGGTTTGTCAATCGAGGATAGTTGTAGACTATGTCAATGAGCCGCAGCATCCACTTACCATTAAGTGGACTGTGTGCTCGTTTTCACCTCTTTTTTATAAAAAGAGGTTAATAAAATTTTATTAATACTGCTTTATTGGCTTCGAAAGGGATCCTCAGATCTCCAATAACCAATGTTTAACCGAGCCATCTGGGGTAGGAATTGGAGTTCCTGCCATTACCGTTATAGTCAATCAAAAGTCAATTGCTGAACAATGGCCTCCGCCATAGATTGCCTCATAGGGAATATTAGCCATAGTTGCTACGCTTGTCAGGTAGGTTGGCAACCACAGTTTTATTTTTAGTTGTTATTAGGAAGACGATGCTATCCATACCATAGTTTGTTTCTCTTTATTCTTTATTCTTTATTATACACACTATAGGTTGCTAATAATGATTAAATATTTAAATAAGATGTACAAAGGCGAGCTTAACCCTAATAAGAGTTCTCTTCCAGCAAACCTATTGGGAAAGAGAAATAGTTTTTTATTAAAGCAAGTTGGTAGCAGCGTGCGTACTTAATAATTAACATAACACAACTTAATAGAAATTGGCTGTAAGTTACAGTTAACAATTAACATATAAGTGTATAAAATATAAGTATATATAATTTATTTTCTTATTTCTATTGATTTACACACACACACACACACACACACACACACACACATATATATATATACAATTATACATATAAATACATAAAATATGTTAATATTTGTAATTCTAATTTTATAGGTAATATTTCTTTACTCTTGCTCTCTCTGTCACCTGTTCGACATTTATGTGATCATATTGGGTAGTGGTTATTCTTACAAAATTACTCCACTATCCGAAGTTCATATTTGTTTAAAATTCGAATATGATTTATATATACCCCTGAGTATCAAACCACAATAAAAAGCGTTTTTCTCCTCGTAGATAATTTAATTATAGTAAATATTGTATAATTTTGGTCTGTTTATTCTCACTAATAAACTGTGTATTTACAATCAGGTACGATAATGGCTAAAATCGGGAACACTTATATAACTTTCTCAATTTTCTTGCCTGCGACGGGTTCTGTAAAAAGTACAATAAAAATTATTAAATTTTAGATACATCACAAAATAATAAGTAGGTATGTTGTGTAAATATCACATTTTATATTTTACATGTGTTAGAGTTGTAGCAATCATAAGTTGGCCGGGTAGGAGGATAAGAGTTATGTATTACCAAAATACTCAAACGCTGCTCAAATTTAAGATGCCGTAAAGTCTCATGCTCTCTTTATCATTTTGAGTCAAAGTGACAGTGACACCACGAGATTAAACGACATCGTAAAATTTCGTAGCGTTTGAGTATTTGATCATATGTCTAATAGTTTTTGAGTTATGGTGAGTTCAATTTCTTTTCCAAACTTAGCTGATACACAGCCGTGATCTCCGTTTAAATACAGCTTAACCCCAATAATATGAAAATAATTGCAGAATTACAATTTAGATTAACAAAAATTTAATTTATTAATCCAGTAATTTTAAAAGTTATCAAGCTCAGAATAGGCTATATATATATATATATATATATATATATATATATTTGTTTCAATTATTTTAAGCAGGAAATCAATCAAGCTAACACTTGGCATAATCTGCCAGATTCGCGGGACTGGATTCGCAAATTGACGAAATTATAATATTTTTTCACAATTTCAACTTGTCAAAAAGATCTTCCCAAAATTCTTCGCCAGCTCTCACACTAGACAGACAGATAAATACACGCGAAGTTAATGAAAGCGTGTTGAAAATAAATTCTATCTTGCGTCAATAATACCAAATATTTAAGATATTTTTATGAAATATTAATAGAATCAGGCGTTACATTGCGCCTTATTATCGACGGTGGTGTATTTTTTCGTAAGATAATCTATCAACCAATATAACATTTGCTATTAGTATAATATAATTGGTGCCATTGACAATAATGCAATCGGCTACATACCATCTGAAGGTTCCTTTGAATTATCAGCGAGTTCATTCCATTCCTGTCTCTCACTGGTGCCGAAGACAATGAAGAAAACATTGCACGCGACGTAAATGGCCGATGCTAAGTAAAACACTTTCCGCCATTCGTTAGGATCTGTCTGTTGGAAAAATTATTTTTCAAGAGAATTTCTCAAAACATTTTGCACGAGAAAGTAAAAGTATTTAGTAAATTAAAAAAAAGTATTTTTAGAAGAGAATTTATAAAAACATTCTGCGCGAGGCATTAAAAATTAGTTTGTAAATTTAAAATAGTAAATATGAACTCGGTAGCACAGTGGCTAAACATATTAGACATATATCTAGAAAAGTTATATCGGTGCTGGATAAGGAAAGAGCAACTTCTGTAAGACACAGGTGAAAATTCCAGTATTGGGATAAAATGCTAACGTTTATTAATGTAGGGATAATAATTATGTCTTCCAGACTGAAATCCGATCACGGCGGCCCGTCTCCACGGAGACTAGCCATCAGCGGGATAGACTATTATATTGTCCAAGTGTATGCGCGCAACCACAAGTGCACACTCTATTCCTACACTCTCATAGTCCGATTCAATCGAAGAGAGATCTGGCGCAGGAATAGCTTGACGTGCTTTCCGAGGCACGGGTGTGAACCACCGCCAACTTCCTAACTCCGGGATGCTCATGAGAATTTACTCACAGAAAGACCTATGACTTCATGATCAGCAGCCGGGTCTCAGGCCACTAGACTAACAAGTCAGTCAGTATTATGTAGGGATATCAATAATTTAAAAGTCTCTCTATCTAAATATGTGACATGTGACGCGACAATTAAGGCAAATCCTCAGTGAAAGTAGACACCAGCCTCCAGCAATGAAATTCTATAACCCTACATACGTACATGTACTGCGTGTGGATGTTTATATATGAATATTATGTTACTAAATATAGAAATATAGGTATAATATAGCCCACATATTAACAGCAATCTACTGTTCTATTGAAACTCTTACATCCTATCACAGTTCACTGCTGCACTGCTGCACTACTGAACACAGACCTTCCCCTAAGATTTCCTAATAGGGGGCAAATTTGCCATAGTTGCCACTGCATTTTTTTAAATTGTTATTATGATGACGTTAAGAAAAAACAATTAGCTTTTAAAGCGGTACAGCCATGCTACAGCTATATTATGGTCATAGCACGAATGGGTCGACTCGAGAGGGAAGGACCACGCTCTCACAGAATACCAGCGTGAAATAGCTGCTTAGTGCTTCTGTGTTTCGTTTGTGTAGAAAAACAGAGACCCTTTTAACAGGAAACGAGACATTCCATTTTATTCCTCAGGGGTGAGATCACATTTGCATTTTGAATCTGAAATCAATCTATCAATGAATCTGAAAAGAATAAAATGAAATATGCAGACCTTATCTATCAAAAGTTTAAAAAAATTTATTATACAAAAATTGTCTAGTATGGGTTATTATACCACTAAAGAGTACATGATTGATAACTCCTGGGAATGAGGTGGTCGCTACCATGCCGTTTCTAGATATTTTCATAACAATTGTATAATATATTATATTGTAAATTGTGCTTTTAAAAAAAGTCCCGGTGGGTTTCTGCTGGTTCTTCCCAGGACAGAGATTATTTCCCGAATCAGTGGTAAAAGTAAAAAATTACTTTTAATGAGTATTACATTTAATCTATATTGAATAACATGATTATTTGCTATTCTATTCTAATCTTAATTTTAGATAAATGAAGACGTCTATGGGCATCAGAGTTCACTTATCATAAGGTGGACTGTGTGGTCGCTTATCATATATTATCTTATTTTTTTTTTAAATAAGAATAAATTGTTTCACTTATCTCATTGGTACCGACGGGGATCAAATCCGTGTCGATGAACCCTAGCGAAGCGCTTAGCACCTTAGTTATTATACCTCTGATTACAGTATCTGTTTGAGGTACTGCTATGTATACTTACTTCATCCTGCAAGATGGCACCTGCTGCAAGTGGGGTGATGATGGAGACAAAGTTGGCTATACAATTGGTGATGCCCATCAGAGTGCCCGCGAAGTTCGGCGCCATGTCTATGTGTACCAGCTAGAACCAAAATATTTCTTAATTCCAAATATTGTTTATATATTATCATACACCATATTATGGATAGATTTTGTATATTATAGGTATATCATTAATGACACACATAATTGCACCTACAACAGAATCTCATCACACCGCGTGTTGACTGTAAGATGTAAACAATAATGTGTGTGTGTGTGTGTGTGTGTGTGTGTGTGTGTGTGTGTGTGTGTGTGTGTGTGTGTGTGTGTGTGTGTGTGTGTGTGTGTGTGCGCGTGCGTGCGCGTGCGCGCGTGCGCGTGCGTGTGCGTGTGCGTGTGTGTGTGCGTGTGTGTGTGTGTGTGTGTGTGTGTGTGTGTGTGTGTGTGTGTGTGTGTGCGTGCGTGCGCGTGCGTGCGCGTGCGTGCGCGTGTGCGCGTGCGCGTGCGTGTGCGTGTGTGTGTGCGTGTGTGTGTGTGTGTGTGTGTGTGTGTGTGTGTGTGAGATGCCAAAAAGGGCAAAAGACATACCACCTTCAATATGTTTTACATCAATCACGTTACGTGGTACGTTTACAAAACATCAATACGTTTACGTGGTAGAGCCAAGCTGCAGCTATATATATAGTACAGTTGTAGCACGTATGGGTCGGTTCGACCGGGGAAGGACCATGCTCTCACAGAATACCAGCGTAAAATAGCTGCTTAATGCTGCTGTGTTTCGTATGGTGAGTGTAGAGAACCGGAGACCCTTTTTACTGGAAAAGAGGCATTCCATCTTAGTTCTCACGAGTGACAACGCATCTGCATTTTGATTCGTAATCGAAGATAGATCTAGGTGTCTATGGACCACAGTAACCACATACCATCAGGTGGACTGTGTGCTCGTTTGTTACCCTTATTCTATAAAAAAAAAATGACCATGTCTACGTCTTTCATTGTGTAATGGTGCTGGAATCAGCGGTGACTGGGATAGTCCACGCAAATTGAGGGAGGGTGGGAGGTGCTCGTCAAACTAGGTAAGACACATAATTTCGCTTTAGATCGCAGATCTAAGCTAATTAATTTCTAGCATCTTTAATATTTTCGGATTTCCGCAAAGTAACGCTTAAATCTATTAATTGCTATACTTAATTCCTCTATCTCTCTCTCTCTCTCTCTCTTCCATCATTGGATAACCAGACTCTCGTCCAGTCTTAATCTCTTTGTTGTCGCTTACTACAAATTCGAACCAAACGGTTTGCTAGAACGTTCATCATGCGTACAAAAAAGGAGTGAAATAAGTTGCCAGCAACTGTCTTCCCATCCGATTACACCAAAAAAATTACCAATTTCTAATGGAAAATAGGCTTTTGTTAAGTTAGTGCGCTTCACGATACTATATTTATTTACTATATTCTTATATTGTACTTTACTTACCATTAAGTAAAATTGTAAAAAAAAACCTTACCAAATAACCGGTGTAGTGTCCCGCGTTGAGGCCGACGACAAAAGTGAGAACTGCTACAGCAACTGTGACGTTCCCGGCGGGCACGTACGAGAGAACAACCAGGGCTATCGCAGGACCAAAGTGACCTGCGCAAGTTCAACCAATAGATTTTTATTTATTTATATAAAATGTTATTTTGAAAATAAAGGAGATAAACGGGCATGCTGTTCACCTGATAACTTTGTACATTTATACCATACCATAGACATCTACATTTCCTCTTAATTAAGAATCAAAATGCTGCAGATGCGTTGTTACCCCTCAGAACCGAGTCGGAATGCCTCGTTTCTAGTAAAAAGGGTCATAAGTTCTCTACACTCCCTTTACGAAATACAGTGGCATTAAGCTGTTATTTTACTCTGGTATTCTGTGAGAGCGTGGTCCTTCCCTCTCGAGTCGACCCATTCGTGCTATGACCATAATATAGCTGCAGCATGGCTGTACCACTTTAAAAGCTAATCGTTTATTCTTAACGTCATCATAATAACAATTTAAAAATAGGCGACTCAGTCGTGCTACAACCATAATATAGATGCGGTGTGGCTCTACAACGCATATTGTTGGGAATCCTTTATGCTCTAAAGTCCAACAGAGTAGATACTACTCTTCTATGTGCATTGCTGTTTTCCTTGCTCTAAGTTATAGAGAGCTATTATAGTTACAAGCTTTTAGAAATTACGTTTTGGTCCTCAGAGGTGAACAAGTTGACTTCCAGTGCCTGCCAGAGAGCTTGTTTGAATGCCCTTACTTATAAACAAAGCTTTGTGTGCAGCATGTGTGGCGTAGGAGAATCACCATCAACTCTTATTTCAATAAAAGTCATCATAGCGAGACGGCTCCGTAGCGAACCCGCGGCACTCAGTGCAGCAATCCATTGCTAAGCCACTACGCCACGGAGCCATCAATGGCTTACAAGTAATTGTTCCGGGTCTGGATGTTTGTCCTTGTGCAATTTGTGTTCGTACGCTGCCTCCTCGATACAGGAGAAACTCCTAGTGTGGAGTAACGTTTTTTTAAAATAAAGAGAAAAGAAAATAATAGGAGAGGTATTTATAAAGCCGATAGATTTTTTTAAAATATAATGTAAATTAAATTACTATTAAAATTTTGAGAAGTCTCTTCCCCGCTCAACTGATGGATAGAGGCTGTGACCGATAGATATCTACATTTATCTTTAATATAATTTTTAAAATTTATACTTGGGTAGTGGCATTCACCATAAACTTCTCAAATTGCCTTCCCTACTATAAAAAAAATTACATGATAAAATATGGTATTACTTACCAATAGAGTTTGAAAGTTTTCTGCAAGCGGTGATGCTCAACCACTTCCTTTTTAATATATAGTCGGACATGAAGCCTAGAGGGAAGCTGAACAAATACATGGCCAGATAGGGAAGGGCAGACATCAGTCCATTCTGAAAAATTATAATGATTAAACAAGTAGAAAATTCTCAAATTAAAAAAATTTAAAAAATCTCTATTCGGATAGTAAGTCCAATATAATTCAAAATTCAAAATTTTGTACAGCCGACTTCAATATAAGTTATTAAGAATAGCTCAAAAACTATTGGTTTAACCTTGATCAAATTCACATGGGACCGCGCGAGAAGTACCAGCTTTCAAATAAAGAAGAATCATCGAAATTGGTTCTCCCAGTAGAAAGTTATGAGGTAACACACATAAAAAACATACAGTCGAATTGAGTGCCGTCTCCTTTTTGGAAGTCGGCAGAAAATATATAGGTACACTAAATGCCATCACAAGCTTACTGCTGAACCTAATAATATCCTCTAGGCCGAATTTCGGTCCCGACCGATCTTAATGGAGACCAGTCATCTATCCAGGACAGGATTATATTACACGAGTGTATGTGCAAATACAGGTGTACTCTCTATTCCCTTTCTCTTATAGTCTACGGGCCGATAATCTAACATGACCGAAAGATTAGGCGCCGCACCTAAGGTTTTACGTGCTTTCCGCGGCAGGGGGGTGAAACCTAAATTTTTTGATCCCGAACTGCTACTGAGAATTTCTGTACTCGATTTTGACTCGAACCGGGACTAAAACCCGGGACTAATGATAGACAGTCGCGCTTTAGACTACTAGACCAACAACAGTCCCTAATATTATCACAGCCCTGAGCCACCTGCATCCATTCATTTTTACGTGGTAGAGCCATGCTGCAGCTATATTAGTAGTATAGTTGTAGCACGAATGGGTCCGCTCGACCGGGGAAGGACCACGTTCTCACAGAATACCAGCGTAAAATAGCGGCTTAATGCTGCTGTGTTTCGTATGGTGAGTGTAGAGAACCGGAGACCATTTTTACTGGAAAAGAGGCATTCCATCTTAGTCCTCACGGGTGACAACGCATCTGCATTTTGATTCTTTATTGAGGATAGATGTAGATGTCTATGGATAGCAGCAACCACTTACCATCAGGTGGACTGTGTGCTCGTTTGTCACCCTATCCTATAAAAAAAATCGACTTCTTGCATCTCTTACCATGTCATCACTCCACCTATCGGTATACACTTTGTTTATCAGATAGAATATACCACTGGAGAACTCTTGTTCCCTATAGGTTGTCGATTCTTCGAGCTTTATGACCCATTGCCACTTCCCCTTAATAATTGCTCTTCGGAGGATGTCTACCATGGTTGCCATGCTTGACAGGTATTTTGATAACCGCAGTTTTTTAGTTTTAATAAAATATAATCTATTTGAATAAGACTCCGTATAAGCGTGAAATACTTTGCCAGTGTCTGTCTTTCTGCCCGATTTTATTGTGAGCGTCTTCAAAACAAACGTGATATAGGATTTTGTAACGCTAAGACGGTAATATTTACCATCTAAGGCTTTATAACCATTCACCACCAAGTAAAAGACATTAAGTTTATTAAATATACTTTGCTAGTTTGTTAGATAGTCATTGCATGCTTCTTTGTCACCAAAATATTAATGTAAACTTATAATCCCACTAAAAACATTCTGTAAAAAACTAGCCAAGTCTCGATGGAGCTGCTTGTTTATCTCTAAAAAGTAATGAAATCTAGACAAAGTCGTGCCAAGTCTAAGGTTCCTTACTGCGATTTCTTTATTATTATAGTTAATGTTGTGTGACTTGGCCGTTGAAGGGTACACAAGGGTACAAAACCAGGTGCTACATTGCATACACACCATTGCACCAATCTGTCGCCAGAACCGCTACCCATTGACGATGGAAAATTGCCACTTGGGAAACGTTGATTGAATAACCAGTCAATTGTAAGCTTGATAAAGTTGCGTTTACACGTAATGTTGCACGTAATTATGTTTACACGTAATGTTATATCTGTTGCAGCTACCTATGTTTGTTAAGCGAGATAATAGCCCATAGTGGTATTGGTAATTGGACGCTAGTGTCTCATTTTAGACGGTTGTTGATTGTGCAACACATGCATTGACAATGCTGACTTCCGCTCTCTTCTTTTTGGAGCGTCAAATCGACCACCGATCTAACATAAAATAGACGTACAAACGGACTTCTATCAATGATTAGAGTCCGCCTGTACTGGAAATAATTTTTTATACTGTTTGTTTCAGGCTCGCCTATACAAAAGTATTATTGAAATACGCAGCTTTATCAAGCCTACAATTGACTGGTTATTCAATCAACGTTTTCCAAGTGGCAATGTTCCATCGTCAATGGGTAGCGATTCTGGCGACAGATTGATGCAATGGTGTATATGCAATGTAGCACCTGGTTTTGTACCCTTGTGTACCCTTCAACGGCCAAGTCACACAACATTAACTATAATAATAAAGAAATCGCAGTAAGGAACCTTAGACTTGGCACGACTTTGTCTAGATTTCATTACTTTTTAGAGATAAACAAGCAGCTCCATCGAGACTTGGCTAGTTTTTTACAGAATGTTTTTAGTGGGATTTCACTGCTTTTTGTAGAAACGTGGGCATATTGATTTATTTTATTAGATTTTCTTATTTGACACATTTTTTTTCTTTTTAGGAGTAGTTTTTTTATTATTACAAATCTTTCTTTTCTTTTTTTCCGGTTCTGATTCTTATACAGTAGCAACAGTCTTTCGTATTGCCCATTCGCGTTCATTATTTAGCCTTTTAGACGGTTTAGACGGTTTAATTTCTGAAAGACCGGCGCGGTATTTACGTCTAAGCCGGTTGTATTCGGTGATCGCTGAAGCTTGAGCTTTTATACTCTTGAAGTCAACATTTATGAGGTACACCCCATTAAGATTGGTTACTCGTGAAAGCGCCACGTAGGCTTGGCCACAAGAGAATATGGAGGTGCCAATGTCCATGAGGGCATTTTTTAGACTTAGACCTTGGCTCTTGTAAATTGTTAGGGCATACGCCACACAGATTGGGATTTGTTCTCTGTACACGTATTTTTTTATGTACCAATAGTAGAAGGGGGCATTACCATATCTCTAATACATCTGAGACCAGCTGAGGGTTCTTCATCAGATACTTCAGGCCTTTGATTTTTAACATCAAATGAAGCCGCCCACCAAGTTGAATATTTTTGTAAAGGCGGTATGTCGATCTCTTCTAATAGTTTGGTTGGGATCTTGTGTTTTCTAATCAGGGTCACCAGGTACTCCAGATCTTCGATTATCCTTGTTTTTATAGTTTTCCCTTTATGTGGCCATTAAACCCCAACTCTGTACCAAATTTCAGCTCTCTGAGTTTATGGGAAGTACTAGTTCTATTCTGATGATCATGAGTGAGTGAGTGTCATAAATGCGAAACTTTGCTTTCGCTTAACTTCGGAACTAAATGACCTACAGATTTGAAATTTTGGATTTTAAGTATGTGATTATAGCTTACTGGGTGACGAAAATTTCTGCGTTCTGGTCTTATCCGGAGGTTCTCAAATAGGGGCCTGAAAATGCGGCGAAATGGTTCCAGTAAAGGATGGTACGGCAGTGTTCGCTTCGCGCTCGACTTGGCGGGGGCACTGCCGTGCCCCCCGATAAGAGTTAATAAGCTAACCGTGTAGTGGCAACGTCGTTAAATTGTCATTCCATTCTTCTTTGTCACCAAAGTATTAATGCAAACTTAAAATAAGCGTTAATAAGCTAACCATGTAGTGGCAACGTTGTTAAATAGTCATTCCATGCTTCTTCGTCACCAAAATAATTATATAAAATTATAATAAGCGTTAATAAGCTATCCGTGTAGTTGCAACGTCCACATCATCCCGTGGGTATTTTAAGAGGATACAGAGGAAAACTGCGTCAGGAGATAAGCAGTTACATCTTCTTTTCTGCCGACATCCAAAAAGGAGACGGTACTTAATTCGACGCGTATGTTTTTTTTTATGTGTGTTACCTCATACCTTTTTACTGGGTGGACCGATTTCGATGATTCTATTTATATGAAATCTGATACTTCTTGTGTGGTCCCGTATGAATTTAATCAAGGTCAGACCAATAGTTTTTGAGTTATTCTTAATAACTTTTATTGAAGTCGGCTGTACAAAATTTTTAATTTTAAATTAACTACCGTAGCCAACCCGCCTGCCAAGCACGACTACAATAGCAAATATCCCCCATTGAATATCTTTGGGCGAGAATTATTTTCAGTTGTGGACTTAGGTTGTAATCAATAAATGGGTGAAAAGAGTCTGCATGCAGAAGATACTTACGGCCTTTATTTCAACACCTAATACTTGACTCATGTACGACGGTATTTCCGTCATGAGTGTCCAGAATCCCCAGTTCTGTCCGCAATGCACTACGATGAGTGATATGAAAGGAAGCGAGGTCCAAATCTTCTTCCACGGAGTTTTTAATTTCTATAAGTAAAATTAAAAACTAAAATAATAATATTAGAATTTATCAATAGTGAATATAGAGAACTGCCATCGTTCAAAATTTCGGTAATCGTAAAACTTACATTTTATAGGAAAAAATATTGACAGTTTTTGTGGTTCAGGAACGCCTTGGCATATTAAAGTGATTGATATATCAAATTGAAGTACATTTCTTATAGAATTCGATCTTGATGTGAGTTAAAAATTTTTGAATGCAAGCTGTATAGAAAAATGAAAGTTACTAAAAATGCTCTCACATTATTATTAACTTACTTGAAAACTTTATACTACTGACTTATTGGATCATTTTTTCATTTAAGAGGTTAGCATAAGTGGTAACGGGGATAGTGCATGCATCTTTCTTTCTTTCTTTCTCATTTTATTAATTACCAAATTGAGATTCTCCTTCTTTTATAGTCGGTTAAAACCAGTATGATAAATACAGTACAAAAGACTCTTTACCTTTTGTTCACCAATGTGTCCCAAGGAGGTCTGTATGTAAAGTCGTTCTTCGTCACTTATCATTTTAGAAGTGTGTGGGGAATCAGCACCAAGGAACACGTACAGGGCAGTCCAAATAGCTCCAAGTGTACCGTTGACATAAAAAATCGCCGGCCATCCCCAATATTCAGCAATAAACCCTGACGCCATTAGCTGAAGAGCCGTGCCAAGCTGAGCTCCTAAAATAATTTCAAATTTATTAAAGCAAGGATAATTTTTGTTTAAATTAATTAAAATATTTGAATATAGAAAATAACAATTTTGTTAACAGGTTACAAAAAAAAACGGAAGGTATTATATTCGTCACGTAGGTTTTGTTTATTAATTTTTGAAAGCAGCTGATCTAATTTTTTTTAATAATTTAACGGCGTGTCAAACATCTATTCTTAAAGGTTTGGGACGGACGATTTCAATGTAACTGTTTAGGTGACATCCTAGTTATTGTAACCTCTTGAAGTTGGTATGTACTTTCTATTCAAAGTTAAATTATTACAAAAGCATTAGTAACTAATCGAAAACTTTGTGAAAAACAAATATCTGATTAACAACAAGTGGATAATTTAAATAAAATACCAGCGGGTGTCGTAAGAGGCGACAGGCGGATATGAAATAGGGGATGGGGAACAATCATCTTCTTGATAACATTATAGGATAAGGGTGAAAAACGAGCACACAGTCCACCTGATGGTAAGTGGTTGCTGCGGCCCGTAGAAATCTACATCTATCCTCGATTATAAAACAAAATGCAGATGCGTTGTCACCCGTAAGGACTAAGATGGAATGCCTCGATTCGAGTAAAAAGAGTCTCCGGTTCTCTACACTCACCATATTACGCTTATACCATCACCATCTACATCTTCATCACCATATTACAGTATTAAGCTGCTATTTTACGCTGGTATTAAATGGCAGTAATATAGCTGCAGCATGGCTCTACCACGTATAAAACATCTCAAAATAGGTGGCTGTTTTCTTAAAGGTAAATTATGGGGAAGATCTATGTTCAGCAATGAACTTTGATCGACTGTAAACGAAGAATGAAATGAAAAAAGAAACTCAGGGGATTAACACTTGCACCATATTTCTTTATCATACCCCGTTAACTACACTAATTTTTTTAATTGCAACGGCTGATATTTCACCTGCCTGCCAGTTTGAAGCCTATAAATTTGCTTTTACTGTGGGATTACAGCGAGCGCTCCCTTAAGGTGCTATGGCTAAATATAATACATGATGTAAATACGATGATGAAATACCTGCATAGATAATGGTTCCAAGGCGACTCTTCTCTTCCAAAGGAACCCATTTACCGATGAGGTTGTGCAAGGATGGGAAGAGAAACCCTTGTGATAGACCTTGGATCACACGGCAGGCGCAGACTAACTGCCACCCGCCCTGTAAAGTAATGTGATTTAAAAATGTTGATAATTATTTAATAATATACTCTTAATAATTATGGAATAATCACAACTGTTTAGTGGCGGCGTAATAATATCCCCTACTCCATATCATCCAGTGGATGTCGTATGAAGAGACATATGGGAACAATCAGGAGATGGGTAGCAGCGCCTTTCTGATAACAATCCCAACCTGCCTGCTAAACATAGAAACTGTGGCAAGTATCCCAAGTATACCCCTTATAAAGGAAATTTATGTTCAGCAGTGGAATTGATTGTGCTTATGTTCATGTGTGGGCAGTTATGAAGAATATGATGTTCATATATTAATAATGAGTGCGAGTATAATTAATATCGCCTATTAGAACACTTACGTAAATATCGTTTATATAATAATAGTTAAGTTTCGGGAGCGGTGCCGAAGATATTTAAAAATTACAATAATATCTCAATGGCATTTTTACTATCAAGTGATGATTGGTATAATTGAATTTGTTTGTATAATTGTAGCAGTTATCATATTTGATGAATTTTCCATACATTTCTAGATGGAGTGACAACCTGGTATAAGATATAGGAAGTCGATGAATGCAGGTGGCTCAGGACGGTACTTTGTTGCATTTCTTGGGTTGATCTAATGAGAATCAATGATGTTGATGATGACGAATTTGCACATAAATGTTCTATTGCGACTTTATAAATTACAATTATTGTGGCATACTGCTACGATAATCTTAATGTTAGGATTGTCTTTCAAAGTTTAAGATTCTGAATAATCAATTCCCGCGATTTGTATCCGTATAAAGCATAAAAATACCGCTTTAACGTTATCGTAATCTAAATTTTATACGATTTGCATATCGTAATTGAACATATCTGTAATGCCTACATTTATTTTGTGTTTCAATTTATACACGTGTAATATTTGACAACAAGTAATATTGTTCTGAAAAGCTAATTTTTCCTGACTGTGGCCTCAACTACTGATATATTTTCGTAAGCTTTATACTCATCATCCACAATTAGAATGTATCGGCAGCAATCGCCTTGTTGATGATTTTATACTGTGTGTGTTTAGTTAACATTTGGTGTCAAATAAAAGATGAATTAAACAAGACTGCTAACTGCTAGTATGCCACGCTACAAGAGTGTTAATTGTATTGTCGAATAATGTCCCGTCACCTATGAACTTCAATTCAAAGCGCCTACAATCTTTCGCTATTTAATTTTAACAGGCGCTTCGACACTGTGGAATTTAATTTGAGAGGAATTTTTACAGTGTCTTTAATGATATAAGACTATATGTTTCTGGTAACCACTCCTATTGCAATGGTTGCCACCTGAGTCCGTAGGTTTGCGATAATTTCTTTTGGTATTTTTATCTCATACAACGTATGTCGTACGTCAAATATACAAATCGGCAACGGGCATCAGCGTCTAAGGTGCAAAACGTCCAGTTCTATGATCGTCATTCGCCAAAACTAAGAAAAGGAAACTAAAAATAAACCAAACGATTTAGGCAACTTCTTCTTAGAACGAGAGTACCCATGTCCATGTTAAGTAGATATATACGTACCGTAAGAGGTAGTTATGGGAAAAGAGAGAAAAACGCCATAGCCTCCGATAGATGGCGGTAATAACATTTCGTATGCATCAGATGTAAGGTAACCCTGACAGATGACGAAGTGCACATTCAAGGGCGCCAGAAATCTATAAATAAACAAGGTTTGAGTCAGTGTTACTTACGTAGTAAGACCCTATAGGTATCAATAGCGACACGGCAGAGTTAATGGCAATGCAAGACGTGATCAAAACCATGCCGCCGAACCTCGCCGCAAGCTCTCCACCTGGTATCTGCAGCACAACGTAGCCCCAGAAGAATGAGGATAATATGACTGACTGCTTTTGTATGCTCCAATCGAAGGACTGTAAAACAAAAACAATTTCATGTTAATTAATAAGAAATTAGCTGCTTTACAGTGGCGGCGTGACACTGGTCATCCCGTGGGTCTCGGGACAAAATAAAGCCATTAAAAAATACCTTGTAAAAAAAACCAAGTCTCGCAACTCAATTCTTCTACCGTAAAAAGTTGTGAGATCCATGTAATACCAAGTCGTTTAATTTATTCAGGCCCTACTTAGAGATCCTTCTGTCTTAAGTTATTACGTAATTAGCTAACCTAACAACTTATGTCTGCTTTGGAAAAGGCCAATGAAATACGGAAATGGTGAAATGCTAGTGGTAAAACTAAAAAAATTACATTCAATAAGTATTATGTATGTACTGTAATCTATATGGAATTAAAAATATTCCATTCTAAATCTTAAGACCGCCGATAGATGGTGCTCATTGAATCCATGTTCATATATTAGCATCAAAATTGCCTAAAATCTGAAAGAAAAAGAAGAAAGAAAGAAAGACATTTATTCACTGATACCATACAAATCACATAAATAATTCTAGTAACATCTGATACCAAGAACGTCATTCGCTTGCAAAGTGTAGGTTTTTTTTAATAAATCTAAAGTGATAAACGAACTCTCAATCCACCTGACGGTAAGTTAGTAGTCAACTTTAAACAAAAAAAGCTACAGATGCATTGTCATTGTCATTGTGATCTAGATTGGGATAACGATAAGACTGGGACTAGAGAAACGTATTTAAACGGATAATTGGATACCTTAACATAATGTAAAATGCAGCTCTGTTGTTTCGTTGGCTTGATGGTTGAAGACCACAAAATGTCTTTAGAAGTATCGAAAAAATAATTCAAATGAGGAAAACTTATTACACCTATTCGCCATAACTTGGCGACCTACGATAATTTATCACCCCAATTTATCTCAGAAGTTACAATGGAAATTTTCGTGGAGATTTTATGATTTCCAATTGACCCATTAGTTATATTTAATGATTTCCGATATATGTGACGTCAAATATTTCAATGAATCTAAGATAAAATCAAATTTTGCGTCTACCTTATATGAGAAAGTATTATATTCAATATATATTAATGTATTATATAAAACTATTGGTAAGTCCAAAATAAAACTACTAAATAAAATAATGGGGTTGTTATAAACTAATTTGCTTGATTCCACGTAAAAAAAGAAAACTATGTGTACTGTCCAGTTTTAAAGGGACCTCCCACCCTCCCTCAATCGCGCACACTATACCCTGCGCCGCTAAGGGCCGCTTCTACGCTACCGTAAAAGCGGCCCTTAGCGGCCAGCCTCCACAGAGTTCACTTCACCTGAGGATGCCTCGTGTAGAGGCGAAGCACGTGTCGTATTTTCGAGAGTGGTGTGTTGTGCCGAGTGTGGTGGTGCTAGGGATGGTAGTGCTGGGATTGACGGCGACGGGTATAGTACGCGCGATTGAGTGACGGTGGTAGGTCCCCTTAAAACTGGGCAGGACACATCATTTTCTTTCTTTTTACTCCATTATAATGGATTTCCGCAAAGTAACGCCTGATTCTATTAATATAAAATATCTTTAAATAAAATTACACTGTCTTTAAAAATTAACATTTTATAGAATAACGATAGCAAACGAGCACACAGTCCACCTGATGGTAGGTGAGACTGGACGCATAATATTAAATTTTATTGTCAGTTTAAAATCAAAATGCAGATAGGTCACCCCTGTGGTTCCTACCCGGTCCACCCAAGCCATTCGTGCTACATCCGTAACATCTAAATACAGTCCTATTTGTCGACTTATCTGAGACCTCTCCTGAAGTACAACTTTATACGTGGTAGAGCCATGCTGCAGCTATATTAGTAGTATAGTTGTAGCACGAACGGGTCGGCTCGACCGGGGAAGGACCACGCTCTCACAGTATACCAGCGTGAAATAGCAGACTAACACTGCTGTGTTTCGTATGGTATGTGCAGAGAACCGGAGACACTTTTTACTGGAAAAGAGGCATTCCATCTTAGTCCTCACGGGTGACAACACATCTGAATTATGATTCGCAAACGAGGATAGATGTAGATGTCTATGGGCCACAGCAACCACTTACCATCAGGTAGCTCGTTTGTCACCCAATCCTATAAAAAAAAGAAACAAGGGTCACTTAATCTAGTAAAGCCGTTCCCAAAAAATCAGTGAACATACATCATCAATCATGCTCGTCGTCAAATACATATATTTTGAAAAATAAAATTATAAAGTTTTTCTAATTCAAATCGAATGAGTACGTGTAAACTTTACGCACGGTAAATATTGATTTTTATTTCTGATACAAACTTATTCATGTTTTGTCAATAGTTTCAAGCGTCAGTAGCCTAATGTCTGGTAGCGGACCGCGAACTCTAAAGGTCGTGGGTTCGAATCCGCCATTTGACTACTGTCGTGAAGCACTTCTAACACAAGCATTTTAAGCTTACGAAAAGTGGTTAAAGGGAATATTAGTAATGTTTATTAACATTACTAGTATTGTTATTAAAAAAAAAGTTTATCCACCAAATTGGCTACATATTAAAAATTGGCCAAATTAAGAGTACCTACCCTTAAACGACGAGCATGTATGCGTAGGTATAAGGATGTGAGGGAGGTGTTAGTGTCACTAGTTTTTATAAGTTTTGAATATGTAATATTTTTTTTTTAATATTTTATTAATACGTTTCAATGAATTAATAATTTTAAGTATCTCACACTTTAAAAATAGAATAAAAATATAAAAGCTTATACAAAATCATATGACGATTTCTTATATTTACGAGAATTTTAGACATTTTAGGGTAATATATATCTACGACATGCAGTAGTATACAAGCTTGATTGTGATGTGGAAAGTCTCTTACATAGGATAAAAAATGACGCAGAAAAACATGTTGTTTCCCGCCATTTCATCAGATTTACAAGACCAAAAATTCTCGCAAAAGAACACCGATTTCTACCAAGAATGATTCGCGAGGCTTTCGAAATTTAAAAACATACTTAACTCAATAGAAAAGATGGATGGGTACCATCTTCTTGGGATTCTACATTTAATAAAACTAAATCAAACTAGCTCATACTGCGTAGATCGGAACAAAATTAATATACGAAAACCGAAGCTAGTCGGTCTAACTATGACATCGGAACGTCAAACACCTCAATGTCCCCGTGACCATGGGTGTTGCAAAGCACCCGAAACGTTGGGATTTGAAAAGGTAAAAACTAAATGCAATAAAATCCGTAAAATTAGTTTCATTTAATGTTAAAAATCATAATTAAGTGAAATGTTTAATATCTCAGAAATTAATATTATATGTGTAACCCCCCTACGAGGCAATCTATGCGGGAGGCTTATGTTCAGCAGGGGACAGTGGATGATACTAAAGAAACAATAAAGTTATTTGATGCTGTTTATTAGATACAGAAACAGCGTAAAGAAACTATGGATTTAGTCATAGATTAATGATAAGTCATCGCGCGCTCTGACTAGATACCGCCGGCGCCCATGTAAAATGCGGCAACAAATACTACGCCAAAATCGGTGTATTCGACTATTCGAGCCAGTCACGTTGCAGGCAACGTGTGAGGTGAACGTACCGAATTTAATTATTTAAAATTAAATTTTGATATAATATATAATAATAAATAATAATAAATAGAAATTAATTAAATTTTGATCATAATCCGAAGTAAAATACCAGTTTACGTATTGATACTGTGTAAAAATAATACTACAAGAAATAATAAAGACACTGGAATGACATACTATCATTAAGTATCATACAATTTCGAAATTTTAACATAAAATAACACGAGCCATAAATAAGTCAAAAAATATCAATGACGCTATTCAGTGTTGCCGCGAATGCAAAAATAAGGTTCTCCGTGGCTACGATTTTTATATGTGAATTTATTGTTAGTATATTTTATAATATAATATATTTAACTTATTATAATATAACCTAATTCTATATTATTTAATGTTTATTTCTGTAGTATTGCTCAAATACTACTTAATTGCCGTTTATTAGGGTTCCGTACCCAAAGAGTATCAACTCTGAGTCTGTCAAGTCTGAAAGAGTCTGTCAGTAGGCGGTATTTTATGAAATGAATGTAGAATTTTCACAGAATGTGTATTTATATTGCTGCTATAACAACATAAAATAAAAAAGAAAACAAGTAAAATATTAAAAGACCCAAAAAAATCACGATTCTTGTATGAAGACCATATAAGAAAGGTGATTTTTTTCTGTATTGATATGTGTTTTGTTTACAGACTAAAGTGAAACCTGGATTAACACGGAATAAAATGATGCTGTGTGTATGGTGGGATTGAAAGTTTATCATGAGCTTTTACCGCCGGGTAAAATCATCGATTCGGATCTGTACTATCAATAAATAATGAGACAAGCAAGAAATAGAAAAAAAAAACGGCTGGCATTGATAATCAGAAAAGGAGTGGTCTTTCATCATGATAACGCCAGATCAGAAGATTAGTTATCTGTTTGAGACTTTCAATACACACTAACATTCATAAAAATTCAGTATTTGCTTGAGTACTTAAAACTGGTTTAAAAGTTTTACTCATTATTTTCTTTTGTTGCTTGTGTTCTTTAAAAGAAAGCTTTCTGGAGGTTTGAATATTTAATTTTTTTTTTTTTTTCCATTATAAATGCGATGACTAAATCCATGTTCCTTCAAATCTCTGGTATTGAATATATCAAATAAAACTACTTGTCGCATTTTTTTAATCAAAATCCCAAGATTTCTACAGTTACGTTTATTTTTTATTATGTTACTACCTACAATATGGTAACAAATTATCGAACAGAATGGACCCATATATATTATAATTAAATGTAATAAAACTTTAAAACAAAAAAGTCTTGAATTTGTATACAATATACGAAGAAACTCTTTCCCCGGTCTTATATACTAACTAAAGATGTAACAAAATAGTACTTAATAACTTAGGGTATGATTCTGCCCGTCAACATGAATATTTTTTATTATGGGATCATCTTCGAAATTTTCAATTTATACGTGATAGACTCATACTGCAACTATATTACTGGTATAGTTGTAGCAAGAATGGGTCAGCTTGACCGGGGAAGGACCACGCTCTCACAGAATACCAGTATAAAATAGGAGCTTAACGCTGCTGTGTTTCCTATGGTGAGTGTAGAGAACCGGAGACCCTTTTTACTGGAAACAAGGCATTCCATCTTAGTCCTCAGGGGTTGCAACGCATCTGCATTTTGACTCTTAACCGAGGATAGATGTACATGTCTATGGTTCACAGCAACCACTTACCATCAGGTGGACTGAGTGCTCGTTTGTCACCCTGATCCTATAAAAAATATCTCAAAGTCAGTTATTCCATACAAAATTTCGTACCAACTTGCTCAAAATGTATGGAAGACCTGATTTTTCTTGTGATTTGGAAGATAGATCTATAGTAAAAGTTGTTCATATTGACGCGTAGAATAGAAAGCACTATTTTGATTATACCATATATATAACTATTTTTTTTTAAATAATTTGTGAATATTAGTGACATGTAAATTAAAAAATTAAATTGATAAGAAGAAGGCCTTATCATTTATATGTCATTTATTCAGAATAAAAACCTATACATAATATACACAAATATATTGATACATTCGTTATTAATAAACTATTCATTTCTAAGTATTTCTGGAATACATTCATATCTATGAACTTAACTACTAAGCCATAGCATAAAATAAATTTTCACGTTAATCGGGTAATAGTTAAGCTGCTGGCATATACAATTTTTCACGCACACTAGCATCATGTTAATTGGCTTATACACACTACAATATTAGGGTGCCTCATTCATGGAGCTGTTACTTGCAGGGAGCGCGGTATCTAGTCAGAGCGCGCGATAACTTATCATTAATCTAAGGATTTTAGTACATGTTAGATCTGATCAATCAAGTGCCTAAAAAATGTATACTTCAAAAATACATAAGAAAACTGTTTAAATATCCGTCGGGCAATAAGAAAGTACACCACAGAGAAGAAAACGTGCAGATAGATAATTGTTGGTGTTAAAGAAAATAACGTTATAATGGAATAAAATCAGATTTCAATGAGAAATTTAATATATTTTAAAGTTGGACAATATTATCCTCAATGTATTTGTAAACTTGATAAAATGTTGTTTATTATCATTCATCATCATCATTACAGCCTTTCACAAGTCCACTGCTGAACATAGGCCTCCCCCAAGGAATGCCACAAAGCACGGTCCTGAGCCACCTCCATCCATCGACTTCCTGCATGTCTTACCAGGTCGTCACTCCATCTTGTGGGGGGTCGCTCTACACTTCGCCTACCGGTACGAGGCTGCCACTCAAGAACCTTTCTTCCCCATTGGTTGTCGGTTCTTCGAGCTATATAGCCGGCCCACTGCCACTTCAGCTTACTAAACCGTTGGGCTATGTCGGTTACTCTGGTTCTACTGCGGATATACTCATTTCTAAGTTTATCACGCAGAGAAACCCCGAGCATAGCCCTCTCCATAGCTTGCTGAGCGACCTTGAGCTTCCTCATCCGGCCAGCAGTAAAGGACCACGTCTCAGATCCGTAAGTCATCACTGGCAACACGCACTGGTTGTACAATTTCGTTTTAAGGTTTTGAGGTATGTTTGACGAGAAGATGTGTCGTAGTTCCCCGAACGCTGCCCAGCCGAGTTGAATCCGTCGATTGACCTCTCGGTCGAAGTTGGACTTACCTATTTGGACTATTTGTCCAAGGTAAACATACTCGTCAACAACTTCGAGCTTAGTGCTCCCAACAACTACCGGCATAGGTGTGACATGGACATTAAACATGATCTTTGTTTTGTCCATGTTCATCCTAAGACCTATTCGTTGGGAGACACTATTGAGGTCATTGAGCATGGTGCTTAGGTCCTCCAGCGATTTGCCATAAAGACTATATCGTCGGCAAATCGAAGGTGAGTTATGTATTCGCCATTGATGTTAATACCGTATTCTTTCCAGTCCAGAAGCTTGAAAACGTCTTCCAATGCAGCGGTGAAGGGTTTCCAGGATATAACATCACTCTGTCTTACACCTCTCTGCAAATGGATAGGTTTCGTACTCTGGTTCTGTACTCGGATAGCCGTCGTAGCTCTACTGTGTAAACACTTCAGCACTTCGATATACCGACAGTCAACTTTGCACCGCTGAAGGGAATCAAAGGCTTTCTCTTAGTCCACATACGCCAGACATAGTGGCAAATTGTACTCAGACTGACGTCCGGGTTGTTTATTAAATAAATCCTTATTTCAAATACCTTTTAAGTCTACCTTCATAATACCCTGTGTGAATGTGAGTGTGAAGAACCGGAGACCAATTTTACTGGATACGAGTTATTCCATCTTAGTCCTGCGTCCATCTTAGACGATGCATGTAGATGTCTATGGGCCACAGCATCCACTTACTATCAGGTAGGCTGTGTGCTCACTTGTCTCGCCAATACACCAATTCTAAATAATAATCTAATTAACAAAAAAAGAATCGTCAAAATCGATTCATAATTGACAAAAATATCAGGTTGCACAATTTGTAATAGAAAAATAATTGAGTCTAAATATAAATCTACTTCTTTTTTTAAGTCGGCTTAAAATAGAAACAGGTCGGTTTGCATTTACTGTCAACTATTTCATTCAACGACCTATTGTAAATTAACATAAAAAGCTACAAAATGTATTTCAATGGGTGACCTTGAGCTTCCTCATACGACAAGCAGTAAAAATTAACAATAATTATTTGGGTGTGATTCCATCATTTAAAAATATAATATAATGTGTTATTTTGAGACATGTATGTTGAAATTTGGAATCTCAAATACCATAACATATGGACTCGTTGAAGAGAAATTTATTTCTTCAACGAAAGGAAATAGCAATTTCCTTTGTCAAAAACATTTTTATTCCAAGTCTATTACCGGTTCCTCTCAAGAAAATACGCACTGCTTATGATTTTGATTATATTATTTGTTATTTAACAAAGGGATTTAAAGGTTTGTTTTATATATTTGGATGTATTTAATATTATACCTTGTACTTGTATCTATCAGTGATAATCAATTGTCAGCACAAGATGATTGCAAGATATCTGTTATCAACTGATATCGGCTTATTCATCAAACGATAAGAAGTTCTTAAGAAAATAAATTGCCATATCGATGTAATATGAAATAACAGAACACTCACGACAAATTGTGTTATACAACGCATAGTTTATCTTACTGCATGGTTATAAGCCTTAAAATCATCCCACTGTTTGAACTTGAAAAGATTGACGACTTAAGTGTCTCACATGACTGTGCCTTCTCCTTCAACTTTAAATTTACTCGATACTGGGATTTATAAAACTGAAATGACAAACGAACTTACTATCTGATGATATGTGGCTACAGCAGTCTATGGACACATGCAACCAGTTTCAAACAAATTAGGCTACTGGTGCGTTATTAAATCTGAGGACTAAAGTATAATGCTTCACGACTTGCAATTATAACAGCTTTCTTTATCCTTCCACCACAGCAATGAAAGCACTTTTATTTGACTGCAAAAGTGGGTAAGAGGATGGTACCTAACCAGACAGCCTCTTAAGCAGGACAAGAGCCTTACTCAGCAGGAGGAGAGCCTTACGACCTATCATCATCATCATCGTCATTACAGCCCTTCACAAGTCCATTGCTGAACATAGGCCTCCCCTAAGGAACGCCACAAATCACCGTTCAGAGCCATTTGTGTCCATCAACTTCCTTACCAGTTCGTCACTCCATGTGTTTTCTAAACATCAAAAAAAATTAAACAATATAATTTAACTTACATCTTCCTTAGACTTGTCAGTCATTGCAACGATTGCCATACTGATGTTGACCCTCATTGCGAACGCAAACACTAAAGCAAGGAACAGCATCACGCATTGCACGTGACGAATTCCAAGCAGTGACTCTGGAAACGTCAATAAAATATTTTTAAAAAGAAATTCCTTTTGTACTAGCGATGGAAATAGAGTAGAATAGAATAATTTATATTCAATATAGATTATATCCCACTACCCACTACCACATTTCATCCCGTGGGTGTCGTAAAAGGCGTCAGAGCGAACAAATCAGGAGATGAGCAGCAGCGTCTTCCTAATAATGAATAAAAATAAAGGAACTGCGGTTGCCAACTCGCTTCCCAAGCGTTGTAACTATGGTAAATACCCTGCTCCCCCCTATGAGGCAATCTATGGGGGAGGCCTATGGACCTTAATAGACTGCACCGTTAACAGTATAGATTATTACAGAATATTTATTGAAAGTCAAGTATAATAAATAAATTTACCATCTTTTCGAAAAATAGCTCTGTTGTGGGAACCACCAGCAAAAAATACAGCGGCATTATATTTTTAAACATATATAACTGTAAAATAATTTTGTACAATTTTTAAAATTACATATAATAGAAACAGCATGGTGGTGATCACCTCATTTCCAGGGGTTATTTTCCTTCATGTATTCCTTGATATTACAATAAACCTTTTTATACAAATTACAACTTTGGTGATTGACAAATTAATAATTATAATGATACCATATGGCTCTACTCCATACTGTAGGTATTTGAGGAAGACATTATTTTTTAATTATTAGCCATCTTAAGCTAATGCTAAATAGAAGGATACAAATAATATTTAATTTTATATGCTTCATCAACACTTATCACCAGGTGGGATTGTAGTCAAGAAATGTTTATTATAAGTAAGCATTAAATCTTTCAGAAGAGTGACGTACAGTGGCGGCAAGATAATCTATTATTCCATTCCTTCTCGCAAATGTCGTAAGCGACTCATGTCACACTTGAAGACACAGAGAGAATGCTTCATGAAAGGTAAAATGAAAAAGGTCTTCAGTTCTCAATACTTCCATACGATACGCAATAGTAATATATCATCATCATCATCATTACAGACTTTCACAAGTCCACTGCTGAACATAGGCCTCCCCCAAGAAATGCTACAAAGCACGGTCCTGAGCCACCTGCATCCATCGACTTCCTGCATGCCTTACCAGGTCGTCACTCCATCTAGTGAGGGGTCGCCCTACACTTCGCCTACCGGTACGAGGCTGCCACTCGAGAACCTTTCCTCCCCATCGGTTTTCGGTTCTTCGAGCTATATGGCCGGCCCACTGCCACTTCAGCTTACTAATCCGTTACTAATAGTAATATAGCAAATAATAAATTACGCCGGTATTCTGTGATGGCGTACCGTACCTAGAAGGAGTGATGAAATGCCAGTAATTTGACTGGCCCACTTTACCCTGCATACCTTAACACTCCAGCAAATGTACCCACCCAGAATTACTCCTAAAATTAATTCCTCGCTCAAATATTTAATTCATTTAATTCATTTAATTCCTCCTTTCTCTTTGCACCATCGAAAAACTTCCGTAGTAAGCGGGTCTTCAAGTTCTTTAATATATTCCATGTATTCGAAACAAACGCTTTGCTTCATGTTTCAGAGAACTGGGGAATAATTTGCCAGCGTCTGTTTTTCAGCCCAATTTCAATCTGGATGTTTTTAAGACAAGTATGAATAGTTTTTTGTTACGCTAAGACAGTATAATTTGCTATATACGAGTAGGGCTTCATCACGGTACAGTTAAAAAATGTGTCAACAACGACGCATTTTGCATATTATTTAACACAAAGAGATAAAAATGTAACTACATTATGCGTGACCTTCTTTAAGGCTACCGATGCGATGTGGGCGAAACAAGATTATAATTTAATGTACGTTGTTCCCGCCATATCTTACAAGGCAGAGACGACATACAATATATTATATGTTATTTATGTGACAGTAAAGAGAAGTCTCTTTATTTTCCATTATATAACAAAAGAATTTGGATATTTTATTTGCTACTAGCAACCCGCCCCGGGTCTGACAGGCTTGGATATATTAATGAGGCATCATTTAGGTTTAAGATCCTTTTTTTTACAGAACAGTCTCCAATTTTATTCGATAAAATTTTGTCTAGGTGACTCCTGGCATTGCTATCTATCTGTTCGTGAAGTTTCATGACACTCGGTTGAGTCATTCTGAAGATTAGCCCGAACAGGCAGACAAACAGACAAATCGACAGACAGACAGATCGACAATTTAAAAAATGGTTCCTCATGTCTTTGTAGTGTCATGTAGCCTCGCCGTCACCCCCGACAATATATATTATGATATAAGTATTAAGTGTAGAATGAGAGAAGCAGCATAATTAAAGTTCTAGTACCAGCAACACGTCTCTTTTTCATTAACATCTTCCGACATTTCATCTCAATGGCATGCGAATAAACCCCTCAGCTCAATAAAAGGCAGTTATTTCGATATAACAGACAGAAACTTCAATTTTATTTATATAAATAGATATAATCCAAGTTATAGGGATATCGTGAAAAAATCGTACAAATTCAACAATCATATAGAGGTGATACCATAATAAAGTCCTGTCCCACCTCTCTGTCTGTCTGTTTATCGTTGAGATTTTCCCTTTGAGTGTCATACGGATTTTATACTTTTTTTAGTTACGATGGATAAATTACTTCCAGCCACGAACTTTTAACAGCTTTTAACGAAAAAAATTGATATAAATAAAACGTAAACTTGAAACCTAAAAAGGACATATTTTTTATCGCGTTTCTATTAACTCGCTTCTTGGCTGTCCGGTAAAATTTTGCATTCGATTTTTAAGTAACTGCGAGATAAGCTAAAGACTAAACTTTATTTATAGCACATTACATTAAAAAAAAAAACTCACTTTTTTTGCCTGTTTTTTTTTTTGTTTCTTTGACCGTTCGGTACAAATTTAGCAATTGATTTCAAACTAATTTCCCGATAAGTTAGCAATTTGAAACTGCTCAGGACCAGAAAAGTGGGCAAAATGTTTGTTAACTATACAGACATACGCTGGCACGGACTTTCTTTTAGAACTTTTGAAGAAGAACAATCCAGCCATACATTATTTAACTATTGACTCAGCACATGCTATGAAAGCTCTCAAGACTCTCAATAAGATTTATACATCTGTTAGCTAGGATGGTCTCAATATATATCTGTATTATTATCTTATTTATTTATTTGCCGTGTAGTGGCAGTTAAGAATATCCACTACCCCATATCTTCCAGTGGGTGTCGTAAAAGGCGACATAGGGAAACAGTCAGGAGATTTGCAGCAGCATCTTCCTGATAACAATAAACTTACAACCAAAAACTGCGATTGCCAAACCGCTCGCCAAGCGTGAAAACTATGGCAAATACCCCCCTATGATGAGAGTAACAAAGGAACGGCTCCCAGTACCCGGCGGCCCCGCTATTCCTGGCTACGGTGGCGACCATGGTAACGGCGGAGCAGGGGGTGCTAAGAATCTCCGGTGGTGGTTCGGTTGCCACCTAAGACGACTCGACCTGGCAACATACAACACACGCACCCTGAGGACTGACGAGAAGATCGTGGAGCTACAAAAAGAGATAGATAAGTTACGCTGGCATATTATAGGATTATCCGAGGTCCGAACAGAGGGGAAGGCACGGTAATCCTCGAATCCGGCAACTTGCTCTATTACCGGGAGGGCGACCATCTGTCACAAGGAGGTGTCGGATTTATAGTCTCTCGTTAACAACGCTGTAAAGATTGAGAGTGTGTTGACGAGGGTTGCGTAAATTATACTCAGGATCACCAAACGGTATTCGGTCTTTAATGCTCGCTTAATGATGAAATTCTTCCAGAAGCGGCCCCACAGGATGTGGACCTGGTCGAGCCCCAACGGTTCGACAAAAAACGAGATTGACTTCATTATGACGACCAGACGACAACTGTTCAGTGATGTCTCCGTGATCGCGAGGGTGAAAACTGGTAGCGATCACCGAATGATTAGAGGCATACTGAACCTAAACGTTAAGTTGGAGGGGTTTCGTCTTATGAAGTCAACGCTCCGTCCCCCTCGTGCTCTAATCCAAAGTCCCGAAACCTTTCTGCTCGAGTTACAAAACCGTTTTCAGTGCCTAGAAGACTGCAATGAAGTGGACGATATGAATGACAAGCTCGTGGAAACTGTTCATGCGGTCGGAGCTAAGTCCTGCAAGACCCGCTGCAGAAGAACACAAAAACTCTCCGATCACACTCTTAATCTTATGACTGTTAGACGGGAGGTGAAGCTACATTCTCCAACAGATTTGACAGAATACAGGCAACTGAACAGACAGATCTCCAAATGCATGCGGCGGGACTTACGCAACTTCAATACAGCTTGCATTGAAGAAGTGATCGAGCGGAACCAAGGCTCCAAAGTCTTTACCAGAGATCTGTCTGCCAAAAAAGAGTCAACTGTCAAAGCTGAAGACCGAGTGTGGCAGCATCGTTTCCAGGATACCTGAGATTTTGAGTGAGATTGAGAGGTTCTATGGGCAGCTGTAAACGTCATCGTTGGAGCCACACGCAAGTGTGAGTTACGATCCAAGAGCGAGTCTTATCCGACACTATTCCGAATATATCCCGGATGTCAGACTGAGCGAGATTAGAATGGCTCTCCAGCACCTTTAAAACGGCAAGTCCACGGGCGAGGATGGAATTACAGCGGAGCTTTTGAAAGCGGGTGGAAAACCGGAACTTGATTCCATCCTCCGGTACTACTCTGGAGGCTTAGAGCAGAAGTGCGGTGTTCTTGTTCTCTAAGAAAGACGACAACGCTCTCTTGAAGAACTACAGACCGATTTCTCTTCTGAGCCTCGTCTACGTGCTGTTTTCGAGAGTCATTACGAATCGTCTCGCAGGCAGACTTGACGACTTCCAGCCTTCCGAACAAGCTGGTTTCCGAAAAGTTTTTAGTACCATGGACCACATACATACCCTGCGGCAGATTGTACAGTAGACAGAGGAGTATAATCAGCCACTTTACCATGCGAATGTGGACTATGAGAAATCTTTTGATTCCATCGAAATATGGGCGGTGCTGCTATCCCTTAAGCGGTGCCAAGTTGACTGTCGGTATATCGAAGTGCTGAAGTGCTTGTACACTAGAGCTACGATGGCTCTCTGAGTACAGAATCAGAGTACGAAACCTATCCAACTGCAAAGAGGTGTAAGACAGGGTGACGTTATATCCTCGATACCCTACACCGCTGCATTTAATGACGTTTTCAAGCTACTGAATTAGAAAGGATACGGTATTGACATCAATGGCGAGTACATTACTCACCTTCGATTTGTCGACGATATAGTCCTTATGGCAGAATCGCTGGAGGACCTAAACACTATGCTCAATGACCTCAATAGTATCTCCCAACGGATAGGTCTTAAGATGAACATGGACAAAACAAAAATTATGTTTAACGTCCATGTCACACCTATGACGGTAGTTGTTGGGAGCACTAGCTCGAAGTTGTTGACGTACTCGTTGTAATTATAATTAGTTCTATTATTATAATTAGAAAAATTTGAATACTAATAATTAGAAGCCTAGTTTAAACTATTGCACCTAGTAAGCCGACATTTCGCAGAGTTTCCCTTTATAATGTAGATAAGGATTTTTATAAATTCCTACGGGACAGGAAAAAAAGAGGATTTATATTTTCGCTTAAAAGTTGCCGTATTACCGTAATTATAATTTGTGTATGTTTACGTGGGACAAATGGTCCGATAAGGTAAGTCCAACTTCGACCGAGAGGTCAATCGACGGATTCAACTCGGCTGGGTAGCGTTTGGGAAACTACGACACATCTTCTCGTTAGACATACCTCAAAACCTGAAAACGAAATTGTACAATCAGTGCGTGTTGCCAGTGATGATTTACGGATCTGAGACGTGGTCCTTCACTGCTGGCCTTATGAGGAAGCTCAAGGTCGCTCAGCGAGCTATGGAGAGGGCTATGCTCGGGGTGTCTCTGCGTGGTAAACATAGAAAGAAGGATATCTGCAGTAGAACCAGAGTAACCGACATAGCCCAACGGATTATTGGCAGTGGGCCGGCCATATAGATCGAAGAACCGACAACCGATGGGCAAGAAAGGTTCTCCAGTGGCAGCCTCGTACCTGTAGGCAAAGTGTTGGGCGACCTCCCACTAGATTGAGTGACGACCTGGTGAGACATTCAGGAAGTCGATGGATGCAGGTGGATCAGGACCGTTCTTTGTGGCATTCCTTGGGGGAGGCCTATGTTCAGCAGTGGACTTATGAAGGGCTGTAATGATGATGATGATGATTATTATTATCTATGAACGTTAGCACTACTCTCTATCTCGTTATTGGAGGATCACACCGACTTGTCAGTGATGTCACAAGCGTCCAACAAAAAACAAGCACTACCTTTGCAGCACTATGTTGAGTTAGAGACCTATTTCATATCAAGATTTATTTATTTTTTATTATTGATTAACGATATCGCCGTGTAGTGGCGGGTAAAAATATCTACTATCTCGTTCTTCCCGTGGGTTTCATAAGAGACCACAGTTGGAAACAGGCAGGAGATGGACAGCAGCATCTTCTAGATAACAGCAATATAATACAATAAAAAACTGCGGTCGTCAACCCGCACGCCAAGCATGGCAACTATGGCAAACCCCTCCGCCCATAATGAAAAATACGATGACTTTCCGGCAGCCCAGCAGCGACCGTGGTAACGGTGGGACAGAGGGTGCTAAGAATCTCTGGTGGAAGTTCGGTTGCCATCTAAAAGACTCGACTTGGCAACATAAAACGCACGCTCCCTGAGGACTGACGAGAAGATCCTAGTGCTGAAAGAAGTGACAGACAATTTGCGCTTGGATATTATAAGATTATCTGAGTTCGACGAGGGTTACGTTTATACTCAAAATCACCAAATGGTATTAGTTGAAGGTCATACAGGTTTACACACCAACCTCGCCTATCTCGACGAGGAGGTGCTTTAGGATATTATGTGGCTATGGAAATGTAAGAGGATATCTCCAAAGCCATGCATTCTTTCAAAACCTACTATACGGTGTTAATGGGCGACGTCAACGCAAAACTAAGCATAAGAAAGAAGAGAAAGCTGCTGGTAGGGAAATTAGAAATAAGGAAAAGAAACGGGCCAGCAGCTAGCCGACTTAATGGAGAAATAGGGAATCTTTATGTTGCACTCATTTTTATACAAGCGTCCCCACAGAAGGTGGACCTGGTCGAGCCCTAGCGGTTCCACAACAAACGAGATTGACTTTATTATGATTACTAGACGGCAACTGCTCAGTGATATCTCAGTGAGATAGTGAAATCTGGTAGCGATCCCTGAATGATTAGAGGTATACTGAACCTGAACTTTAAATTGGAGAGGTCTCGTCTAATGAAGTGGACTCCGTCGTCCTCGTACTGTAATCCAAAGTCCCGAAGCTTTTCAGTTCGAGTTAAAAAAAAGTTTTAAGTGCCTTGAATATTTCAATGCAGTGGACAATATGTGTGACAAGCTCGTGGAAACTGTCCATGCGGGTGAAGCCAAATTCTGCAAGGCCCGCCTCAGAAAAACACAAAACTCTCCAACCACACTCTTAACTCATGACTGTTAGACGGAAAATGAAGCTGTAGTCTTTAACAGATTTGACAGTATGCAGGCAAATAAACAGACAGACCCCAGACTTACGCAACTTCAATACAGCTCGATACAGAGATGTGTATGCCAGAAAGAGCCAACTGTCAAAGCTGAATACCGAGTATGGCAACATCCTTTCCGGGACACCTGAGATTTTGAGTGAGATTTAGAGGTTCTATGGGCAACTATACACATCATCGTTGGAGCCACACGCAAGTGTGGGTAACAATTTAAGGGCAAGTCTTATCCGACAAAATTAAGATGATATCCCGGACGTCAGTCTCAGCGAGTTTAGAATAGCTCACTAGCGCCTTAAAAACGGCAGGGCCCCAGGTGAGGATGGAATTGCAGTGAAGCTTCTGAAAGCGGGTGGAAAACTGGTACTTGAAGTCCTTCAGAAGCTCTTTAATTCCGTCCTCCATGGTGGCATTACACCGGAGGCGTGGAGCAGACAACGCTCTCTTGAAGAATTACAGACCGATTTCGCTTCTTAGCCGCGTTTACGTGCCGTTTTCGAGAGTTATTACGAATCATCTAGCACGCAGACTCAACGACTTCCAGCCTCCCGAACAAGCTGGTTTCCGAAGAGCCTTTAGTATAATAGACCACATACATACTCTGCGGCAAATTTACAGAAGACCAAAGAGAACAATCTGCGACGTTGCCTTGCGTATGTGGACTATGAGAAAGCCTTTGATTCCGTCAAAATTAAAGCAGTGCTACAATCTCTTCAGTGGTGCTAAGTTGACTGTTGGTATATCGACATGCTGAAGTGTTTGCCCGTGGCAAATAGTCCAACTATTTGAGTCTAATTTCAACCGAGAGGTTCGAGAAATTACGACACAGCTTCTCATCCTACTACTTGAAAACGAGATTGTGCAACCAGTGCGTGTTACCAGTAATGACTTATGGATCTGTGACGTGGTCCATCACTGATGGCCACATGAGGACGCTCAAGGTCACTCAATGAGTTATAGAGGGGTCTTTGCTTGTGATTTCTTTGCATTATAAACTAAGACATGAGGATATCCGCAGTAGAACCAGAGTAACCGGCATAACGGATTACTAAGCAAAGTGGCAGTGGGCCGGCCGTATAGCTCGAAGAACCGGCAACCGATGAGGAAAAAAGGTTCCCGAGTGGCAGCCTAGTACCGGTAGGCAAAGTGTACAGCAACCCCCCACTGGATGGAGTGACGACCTGGTAAGACATGCAGGAGATCGATGGATCCAGGTGGCTCAGAATCGTGCTTTGTGGCATTCCTTTGAGGATGCCAATGTTCAGCAGTGGACTTGTGAAGGGTTGTAATGATGACGATGATGATGATGATAATGATGATGATGATGATATGCATGTAGATACTGCTTCTTAGATGATAACGCATAAGCTGTCTAAGACAGATAGTGCCTACTTTTACACCTTGCGTTTTTATATTTTTTTTGTTTGAAATTTGCGTATCAAATAAATAGTTCTGTCTTTCTTATTTTCTTCAAGAAGCACGACTTTTTTCGACTTAGTTAACAAATATCATCTTATTTTAGACATATATTATGTGTTTACATAATATATAGCCTTAATCTACATAGAATAACGAAAACCTTTAAATGGTGAAAGTTTTTTTTTAAATAGTTGCAGTAGTTAATGTTATCCTCCAAGTCACAAAACAAAATTCCTCCTCCTCAAACACAAAATTCGCATTCTCTCTTTATTTTATTAGTCTATATCACAAAATTCGCACTCTCTCTTTGTATGATTAGTACCTAGAATTCGATACGTCACGCCGCCGTGCCGTTTGCGCTATTAGAGGCAATGAATGAAAGCGTCCAAAATCTTTGCCATAGTATAGTAACCTTAAAAAAAGCAGTTTGTTTTTCTACAATTTCAGCCCTGCTTATTTAATTGTTATCTAAAAGTTATCTAACAGTGGTAATTTAACAGTGGTAGAGCCACGCGGCAGCTTTTGCTGTCGCACGGATGGGTCGGCTCGGACCGGGGTGGTACCACGACCTCACAGAAAACCAGCGTGAAGTAGAGGTTTACCTCTGCGTTTCGCTTGGTGAGTGCAAGTGGCCGAAGGCCCTTTTTACTGGAAATGAGGCATTCCATCTTAGTCCTCACGGGTGACAACGCATCTACATTTTGATTTGTAATAGATGATAGATGTAGATGTCTATTGGCGGCAGCAGCCACTTACCATCAGGTGGACTGTGTGCTCGTTTGTCACCCTTATCCTATAAAAAAAAATCTATGAAATTCAGTTACTGAATATAAAAATCAAATAATTGAACTATTTTAAATATACAACTATGATTTTTAATTTGGTTATGTTGTATTTTATTTCATGAATATGTAAATTTCATCTGATAATTAAAAAATCCGTCTGTAATGTTATTAAATTATTATTTACTTTATTTAAGTTATTTTAAATAAATTTTATGTCTTTTTTGATTCTTGTCATAGTTACTACGCTTTATTTTTTAATTTTTATATATGTCATCAGAAACACGCTGCTGCCCTACTGCCCACCTACTAACTTGAATGAATGAATGAATGATATATACTTTATGATACACCGAAAATAAGAGAAAAAGAACCACACAATGTTAAAAGGTACAATTGGCGGCCTTATCGATTAGAAGCGATCTCTACCTGGCAACCACATTGCAGAGGATACAATGACCCGTGAGATAAGGGTGTACGCTAGTTGTTAGAAAATACTCACGACATACTTATAATTATATATTTCATAGATACATACATAATATAATAAATAATTACAATACAGTTACGAAAATATAGAAATACCTATACAAGGGCAAAAATTCGTGAACAAGTAAGTGAAATAAAATCTTTAACGTAAGGAAAATTAGGTAGTAATTTAATATAAACGACGTGAGATATAAAGGAATGAATATTAAAGGAGGAAAGAAGTGCGTTTTGCGGTTTGATTACCTCTGTCGTCTCCTACATCACGCACGGGATGATATGGGGTAGTGGATTTTCTTAATACTCGTTGGCATTAAATACTATTTATATACTTTTAAGTAAAGATTATACAAAATAAATTTTGATTCCAAAGTTTTGATTAAATACGCTTTTATTTATATATTATACAGAGATGTAATAACATTATATATCATATTGATAGATATCATATTGAGTTATACACCAAAACTTTTCTAAATATAAATAATACATAATCAAAAAATAGGTTCAGCAATTGTTAAGAAAATTGGGGATATACAGACACAATACAGAAATTCTTTTTCTGCCGACTTCCAAAAAGGAGACGGTACACAATTCGACTGTATGTTTTTTTATGTGTGTTATCTCATAACTTTGTACTGGGTGAACCGATTTCGATGATTCTTTTTTTATATTAAAGCAGATACTACTCGTGTGGTCCCTTATGAATTTAATCAAGGTCAGACTAATAGTTTTTTAATTTATTCTTAATAATTTATTTTGAAGTCGGCAGTACAAAAATTTTTATTTTAAATAATTGGAAGTAGTAAAAAAGAGGGACATTGTTTTACGCAGCGGAGTATAAACTAACTGACGAGAGGAAATAATGATAGTACTAGTGCCAGTAGTGTCGAGGGCAACTAGTATTAGTTGTTTTTACAACCTTGATTCATCCATTATCAGGAGAAAATAGTGCAAGGTTTCTGGTCGGTAAACAACAAAGTTAATGGAACTTGTTTGGTTTAGTAGTTCTTATGACAAAGACCCTGCTACCCATCGCCTGTTCCAATTCCCTCTGTCGCCTCTTATGATATGACACGATATTATATGAGACGATATGGGGTAGTGGATATTTTTACTCTACGACTACACGGCACATTTTTTTGTGTGATATAATAAGGGTGACAAAAGAACAAACAGTCTATCTGATCGTAAGTGGATGCCATGGCCCGTGGACATCAGCATTTATCACCGATTAAGGATCAAAATGAGGACTAAGTTGTAATGCCTCGTTTTCGTAAAAAGGGTATCGAAATATATAAACAACTTTGCATTCACAAAGCTAATTATTTATCAGTGGCTATAGCGATGGTTAATTACGAGTCAAAAATTTTGGTTTAGATTTGAACGATTATTATTGTATAGCAGAAATGATCAATAGCGTCGACGATGCTAAGTCAGAGCCATAGCGGTTTGTGAATACATAATCGTCCGGAAAAGGTTCTGTTGAGTACGGTCAAGAGAACCCAGATCTCACGCGGAGACGACGCATCAAAGACGTTTGTAATGGCTCTTTCCTTGCCTTTAAAGTGTAAGTATAATTACATGTTGTGAGGCATTTTAACATCCTAAGGGAAGTAACGGATGTGTGATCCCCATTATTTGAAATTCGTTGTGTGTGTCCATAGGTTGTTGTAGATACATATCTAAGGTAGACTGATCGCTTGTTTCTGACTCTAAGATTATATATGAATAGACTAACGGGGGTTAAAAAAATTAAAAACAATTGTACAACTAACTTCAATATAAATTAAATCAATTCATAAACATACACAAATGTCTATAGGCCACAATATCCACTTACTATCAGCTGGACTGTATGCTGGTTTGTCACCCTTATTCTACGCCTATCGACGCTGGGGAGCAGGTGGACGCCGTTTACTTCGACTCACAGAAAGCTTTTGATACCGTGGATAGCGATATCCTTTTAGAAAAAATTGTGACGGTGCGTTTCACACGGCATCTTTTAAAATTTATCGCGAGTTAGCTTAGTGAACGCCGGCAGTACGTCGAGTTCGCGGGGTATGAATCCGAAACTTACTTCACGTTTTCGGGTGTGAGCCAGGGAAGTAATTTGGGCCCCTTGGAGTTCATATTATTAATAAATGATCTTCCAGAGGTTATTAAGGTTTCGAAATGTCTCCTATTTGCAGACGACTTAAAACTGTTTTTGTCGGTAGCGGACGTTTCAGATTGTGAGCAGCTTCAGCGACATATAGATAGGGTTATGCAGTGGAGTGCTATTAATAAGTTATATTTTAACACTTCGAAGAGTGAGGTGATAAGTTACGGGCGCGTAGTTACGAGTGCAATTATTTTGGAATCCTCATGAACATAAATATATTAACATGGCGGAAAAAAATCAAAATAAATTCACGCGGTTTCTTTATATAAAGGAGTATGGCGTCTATCCTTTCTACCCGCTGATGTACCCGAGCTTCTTTGTGATCGGCATCGTCGGATTGGTATGAGGCGTGACGTCGCACTCTGCAAGTACGTATGGCAAGTCTTGCGTGGCCAGCTACACCATCCTGAGGTACTGGAGGTATTGCAACTGTTTGTGCCTGATAAGGCAATGGTTAGGCGTCATCCACATCCCACCTTTAAGGTGCAGGCGTGGACAAATCTGCTCACGTTTGCACATATGTCACGGGCTTTAAAATTTTTGAGTATTATTTCTGAAAAAACGGACATTTACCACTGCAGCCTGGCAAAATTTCACAGAAGCGGCGCATAGGACCTGTGAGATTTTTTATAATTTTTTTCTATTTATAATTATTTTTCTTAATTATAATACTATAATTATATATTTTATGCTAATAGTTATATTTATCAGTTCTTGTTTGGTTTTTGTACAGCATCGTTTTGATTTTCTGCCGACTTCCAAAAAGGAGACGGTACTCAATTCGACTGTATGTTTTCTTTTTTATGTGTGTTACTTCATAACTTTTTACTGGGTGAACCGATTTGGATGATTCTTTTTTTTTGAAAGCTGGTACTTCTCGTGTGGTCCCATATGAATTTGTTCAAGGTCAGATCAATAGTTTTTGAGTTATTCTTAATAACTTATATTGAAGTCGGCTGTACAACATTTTAAATTATGTACTGTAATGATGCTGTTATTGTTTTTGTAAGAAATAAATATAATTTCTTTTTAATTCAAGTAATGTTATCTTAGTGTTCGCGCCAAACACTTTCAAGGAACGAACGCGAGAGGGCGCGCGGCTCATTGTCATACTGGTTTGACATTCGGTCGTGCGTAAAACGCCCAAGGGCAGTCAGTCGTCTGTCAGGTGTGCTAACAATTGGCACGCTGCCAATTAAGCGCGGGAACTCGGAATAATTAGGCGCGGACAGTAAAAATACGGTCTAGGAATTTTATGGCGCGTATCCCTACTGGAGAGTTTCCCCAGGACTTATTGGGTCCGACTCAGAATCTGTATAGTGCATTCGACAATATTAGCTAGTGCGGCCTCTGTATTCTAGAATTAACTGTTGCTACGCGAAACGGTAGTGACCTTTGACCCTTTAAACTCCGTGTGCGTTTGTGCGGTAACCATTATACCCTGCTCTTCTGCTCGGGAAGTCTTCAGCTCATGGGCCCCTGAGGATTTGATCCTTTAAGGGAGCAGCCGTAGGCCGTAACAAACTGGTAGCAGAGCGCGTATCGGGTTCGATTCCCGGTCGATCCCGACCATAGTGTTTGATAAACATTAAACAATTCTGGTGGCAGGGAGCGTTGGTTTGATTGGTTTAATTTGTATCTACAATCACGCCCGTCCGTAATACGTAAAAATATTTTTTTGTACGTAATAATAGAATTATTTCCCTTTGTTCTTTGTTGCTTGCCTTTTTTTGGTTAGTGGGTAGATTTGAAAAGCCGCGCCCTACGTTGCGCAAGCGGGAGTTTTCTAGAGATATACGTCATGTAGGTAGATGGTTATTTTTACGTAATCGGTTAATTATCGTTGTCGGATAGTTGTAGTGGGTTACTTATCGAAGGGTCAATTTCCGAGCTAGGCATCTTTTGTTGATCGACCGTGATGTGTATCTTCGTTTATACTGTAAGTTGTATTTGAACTAAAGAGTAGTAATGGTATTTGCGCCATTTGAATTTAACTTGATTTGATCGCACTAGTATTTGTTATTTGTTAATTTGATTTGTGTCTTTTCTTTTGTGCTAACTTGTATTTGGTTGATACGTAGTAATTCGTATTTGTGTAATTTCTATTCAACGCGATTTGATAGGAACTGCATTTATTAACTGTTAATTTTTGTTGTATTTTTTGTTTGTTATCTTTGTAATCCGTGCTCAAGCCGCGTCGTAATTTGCATTTAATAGTGATGACATCGCCCAAGCTACTGATTCGTTGTTTGCGGACTGAGCTACGCTGGGCCACAAGCGCCCATGCTTTGATAGGTCGACCGGATAGGGTCCATAACTTGATGAAGCAGTTCGAGCAGGTGGATGCTCGAAGGGCCGCAGTGGAGGAGGCTTACGCTGAGCTCGAGGATTCGGATGTGGAGAAGGGAGTCCTGGACTCCTGCTTCGCGGACTATGAGCAGTTCTTGTGGCTCACGGACGAGTTGATCGAGGCTGAAGGTAGGTATGCCGAGGAGGCGCGTGAATCTCGGATGAGTGACCTGTCCGAGTCCTCTCTGAAGCAGCTTCAGCCGGAGCTGTTGGAACGACTCCCAACTCTGGACCTGCCAAAGTTCTCCGGGGTCCTTTCCGAATGGCTGACCTTCGTTGGTCTTTTCGACAGCCTAGTGGACGCCCGGAGTGAATTGACCCCGAGCCAAAAGATGGTGTACCTCCTGGCCTCACTGGAGGGGGAGGCCCTGGGCGTCGTCGGCCACTTGAGATTGTCGGACGACGCCTACCAGACTGCTCGGGACCTCCTAGCCAGAAGATACGCCAACGTGCGGCGAATTGCGGACGAACATGTTAAGCAGCTTCTAAGCCTCCCGCTGCTTAGTGACGGGGCCAGACTGCGTCCGGACCTGTTGGATCCAGTCTTGGTGGCCTGTAATACGTTGAGGCGGCTGGATTTACCAGTGGGCGAATGGGCTTTTTTGTTGCTCCGCATCGTGCTGTCCCGTCTACCTCTCGACCTTCGAATCCATTTTGAGGAGAGGTACGGCGGGGACGAGGCCTCCTATATTCCGCCCTTCTATGACCTGCTGCGGTTTTTGAAGGAGCAGTGCCGGCAGATAGAGAGCGCGGCGGGCACCGTTGACGACTTACGAGCCGTGCCCAGTGAGAGGCTGAATCCTCCAGGCAAGTCGTCGTCAACTCCCCCCTGCTCCTATTGTCGAGCATCTGATCATCGGGTAACGTCGTGCCCGAAATTATTAGGTAAGCCGGTTCCAGCGAGGCGAACTATCGCCAAGGATCGCCGCTGGTGCTGCTCATGTTTGGGAGGACACCTCCAGCGAGACTGTCCGCATCGGCGGCCCTGTCTGCATTGCCAGGGCAATCATCATGCCGTTTTGTGCCTGAGTGCGAACGGCGTCTCCTCTCGGGGCTCTGCCAGGCCCTCGATCCCCACGGGCGGGGCACTCAGCCACGCCCTCTGCCGGGCGACTCTCGGCACCCGCCGGCCAGCCATCAAGCCCCTAAGTTTGAAAGGGGTCCCTCCCCCGACCAGTCGGGGGGTAATTCCCCCAGGGGCGGGGGGTGTCATCACCCCCCCTAAGCGTGTGGAGAGGAACTTCACGGCCACTCATCGGTCCGCTGGACCCTTCTCACTCCCGTTAGCTGAGTGGCCGCGACTGGTGTACCACTGTTCCCCATTTGATGGAGGCGGCCCTGGCTAGCTGCCGCATTAGCTCCCACCACGGCCACCTCCACTGAGCCTTAAGCCGTCAACGGTCCACTTGTCAAGATGTTCTGTTGCCGACGGCCTCAGTGAAGGCGTACAACCCGAGTGGCGACTGTTAGCGATCTCGGGTTCACGCCATGTGGCCTCCGCTTGGTGGTGGGAAGATTAGGGCCCCTCTGGAGCGTTGAATCACGCTGTCAAGGGGTATTAGATTTGGTTTGGTCGAGCACTTAGTCAAAAAAATGCTTGAATTAAAATTAAAAATTGCTTTGGGCTTTCCGCGAAATTTTCCTATTTGTAGCGGTTTAAATTAAAAGAATTGAATTTAATCTACTCCTTTAAATGCTACTGCATGTGTTTTGTACATATATTTAATCACTGTATTTGATTGTTGCGTCTGTTTGCTGAAAGGAAATTGAATGGCGCGCTATTTGAAAAATTATGTAACATATATATAGATAGTGTTTAATCATTTTGCTTTGCGAAGAGGTGGGGCTGTCCCTTACGTTATTGTTTTGTTTAATTTGCAAGTTGACCTGTGTGCATCGGTGATTAATTTGGTTGAATTAATTCTGTAGTTGAACATTGATGCTTTTGAAAAATTAGTTGAAATATGAGCATAGGACTACTTGCCTAACAGGCTAGCTAGTTTTGGAGATTATCAGATTGAAATCAGCTGCCGGACTATTTTAGTAAATGATAATATGGTGGGTGGCCTGGCTAGGCCTACTTGTTGAAAATTCATACTAGGGACTATCTGTGCGTTTCGTTCGGCTCTCCACAGACGACGTTCATGTGTAATTTGTGGGTGCTCTCTGCACTGAAGCTTAGAAGGCCGCTCGGGGCCGCTTCGTGTCGCGTCGCTGTTTGCAGAGCTGAGCCGGTCGGATTGCGGAACTAATCATAGGGGCACAGATAGGTGTTTGAAAGAGGTAGTCGGACTTCTGTCCAGTACAGGACTTGTTAAAGTGCTGCGATGCCCAGGAAGGGCATCCACTGGAGGTTGACCCTCCGGCTTGCCACATTAGGGCTATTTTTTGAGGCGCTGGTTAAGGTTGCAAGATCTGATGGGGTGCCTAAGGTAGCCTAGTTTGGTTGTAGATTCGGTCTTGCAACTTGCCTTCGCAACCTTGTCCCGCTGACTGGTTTGCTCGCGGACCTAAATCCTTATGTCCGGGACGGGGGTTTGTTCGCGCCAAACACTTTCAAGGAACGAACGCGAGAGGGCGCGCGGCTCATTGTCATACTGGTTTGACATTCGGTCGTGCGTAAAACGCCCAATGGCAGTCAGTCGTCTGTCAGGTGTGCTAACAATTGGCACGCTGCCAATTAAGCGCGGGAACTCGGAATAATTAGGCGCGGACAGTTTGTTATAGCATTAAGCTATATTACTCAGCTAGTCTTAAATATGGATATTTGTTAAGCAAGTCAGAAGAAAAAGCACTCCCGAAATGATTTATCAGCGTACGCTGGTGTTATCGTTAGGGATACGTAAATTCAATGTTCTAGAAAAATATAGACATTTACTCCGTCTAAAAAAAAGTCCACGATACCATATGTCTATTTCTTATACATAAGCCATAATTTGGTATTTTGTGACAAAAAATATTAAAAATTTAAAAGGGATTTATGAGCGTTATTATTAGACATGGCCTATTTATCCTTACGAACAAAAGTTACTCTATCATCAAGACAATTTTATGAAGATAAACTTTGTTTATTATACCATGTTATTTGGACGCATAGTTTAAGAGATAATGTAAAATTAAAATAATTCAATACTTGGTTGGGCGCGCGAACGACGCTTAAACCCTAGCCGTTATAAAATGCTTGAACTAGGTCATGTCGTGCACCTTGGATACGTAATGACGCGGGTGAAACCGCGGGGCACAGCTAGTTTAATAATATAGATAATAATACTAATTGGAGTCATTTAATTATACCTACTAATTGGAGTCAAAATACCCCTGTCCTGGATAAAGCAGCGAGAAACCCAGCGGTATTTAAAAAAAAACAGTCAAGTGCGAGTCGGACTCGCGCACCGAGGGTTCCAAACAAATCCGTAAATATATAAATTTAAAAGTATTAAAAATATTTTTATTATATGATGGAACTAAAAATTTATGCTTTACGCAATTTTTCCTTTATCTGTGCTATAATACGTTGCTTCGTACCAAATTTTAAGATTCCCGAGTTCACGGGAAGTACCCTGTAGGTTTTGATTCCCTTGCGAATTTCGAAAATTTACGGCATAAACGGCTGTATCTTTTGATTGCGTTGGCTTAGAAGTTTGATTTTTTCACAGCTTCAAGGGACAGTAGACTTGAGTCTTTAATATGAATTTAAGCTTGATACCTCCACGAGTTCCTGAGAAAAAGGGTCTTGACAGACAGATAGACAGACAGACAGACGGACAACAAAGTGATCCTATAAGGGTTCCGTTTTTTCCTGTTGAGGTACGGAACCCTAAAAAAGTTTACAATCATGTACTCGTATTATGTTGCATACAAACTATACTAACATATTATTAGAAATAGTTTAGTAGCAATTACAACTTTTTCAGGAGTCAGATCCATAAATTCCTAAATATTTCAATAACTCTTTTTTTTGCAATATTTGTTTAATAATTTTATTAAACTTGTCGGAAAACAAATTTTGTATATTTTCTGGGATTATGTTGTAAAAGCGTATTATATATTGTCATATTAATTACTGAATCTGTAGAGTCGAATAATTGGTTTGTGTCGGTTCCTAGTAATAATAAACTAAACTTGTAAACTACTTAATTATGTTTTTGTAATGTATGTTTACATTTTCGTAAACATACATTATATACAATAGTTGATAATTACGTGGTAGTGTAGGGTAACGTTTTTATACGTGGTAAAGCCATGCGGCAGCTGTATTAGTAGTATAGTCGTAGCACGAATGGGTCGGCTCGACCGGGGAAGGACCACGCTCTCACAGAACATCAGCGTAAAATAGCAGCATAACGCTGCTGTGTTTCGTATGGTGAGTGTAGAGAACCAGAGACCCTTTTTGCTGGAAAAGAGGCATTCCATCTTAGTCCTCACGGGTGACAACGAAATACGTACGAGAATAGATGTAAGTGTCTATGGGCCACAGCATCTACTTACCATCAAGTGGACTATGTGCTTGTTTGTCATCTTTATTCTATAAAAAAAAGATTTATGTCAATAATGTTAATATCCTTGAATGTTTGTCCTAGATACTCTTTAGGTTTTCAATCATAGATTGCTCTTATGATCCTCTTTCGCAAAATAAATATAATTTCTGTGTCAGTTGGGTTGTTACAATTACCATAGGATATGGTAATTGGCACTCAGTTACCATATCCTATGGTAATTGCGTGCAATTATTCATGCTGTGGAAATAGATAAACTAGTCTAGCTCTTTCAACATTGTTGTTAGAGGCAGCATTCTTAATTTCCAATTCTAATGTCCTAGTTCGTAGTCTGTAGTCTAGGGTAGTGTCGTTTTTTAATAGTTATTTATATTTAACAGGCCTTCTAAAGAGTGCGCTAGTTGACGGATTTACATTATTCATATTATTACGTTTGATGGAGAGCATCGTGCAACCTCTCCCTAGGTTATTATACCGTTCCGCTTTACTTGCTTCGATGGACTGGTAGTCGTAAGCGTGACTGTGGACCACGTGGTCCCGGGTTCATGTACCTGTTCGGGCCGAAATTCGTTATCCCCTAAACTACCAATGAAACAAAAACTTCTATTCAGTTTAGTTATATGTTGGTCACCAGAACCTAATTGGTCAGGGCAGACCACTCAGTGCCGCAGTGGCGTAGCATTGAGTTCTGCCGCTGAAGACCGCGGGTTTGAATTCTGCACAGAACAAGTATTTGTATGGCCCGCAAATAATTTTTCCGGGTCAAAACAATCCTAGTATGGGGTAACGTTTAAAAAAGCAGTTCGTATGGATAAAAAAGCAGTTCGTATGGAGCACCACGTTCAGATAAAATTGTAACCTGGTGAACACTTTTTTTTCTTTAAAAGACGTAGCCTCCACACTAGGATTTTCTCCTGGATCGTGGGTGAAGATTACAAACAAATTGCACAAGGACAAATATATTACCTACCACCATCACCTAAAAACTTTTATTTTTATAGGATAGGGTGACAAACGAGCACACAATCTACCTGATGGTAAGTGGTTGCTGTGGCCCATAGACATCTACATCTATCCTCGTTTGCGAATCATAATGCAGATGCGTTGTCACCCGTGAGGACTAAGATGGAATGCCTCTTTTCCAGTAAAATGGGTCTCCGGTTCTCTACACTCACCATACGAAACACAGCAGTATTAAGCTGCTATTTTACGCTGGTATTCCGTGAGAGCGTGGTCCTTCCCCGGTCGAGCCGACCCATTCGTGCTACAACTATACTGCTAATATAACTGCGGCATGGCTCTACCACGTATAAAAACTTTTATATTTATTTTACACCCACTAGATGTAGTGACACCTGTTAAGACATGGAGAAAGTCGATGGATGCATTAGACTCAGACCAGCTTTGTGGCATTGGAAGCAAGGAGTGCCACAAAACCAGTGGATGGACTTGTGAAGGTTTGTAAAGATGATGATGAAGTTCATTGTAACCGTGTAAACGAAGTCGATTGAAGAATATTTTAACTGCACACATACATTACATATTTACAAATTTCTATCGAGATTAACATAAAAACGTAGTTGCTGCTTCAAATGTTCTCCCACAGACAACCGATGCGAGAATGTCTTAAACGAGATCTCAATTTTATATCGGCACGTTTTAGCACTTGCCATACGCGAGTCATCGATTTAATCTCGAGGACAATGTAGGTACCAGTATTTTATATAAAAACTAGCGATCCGCCCCGGATTTGCACAGGTGATTCCTGGATCTCAACAATAACTCCACCTACCGGGACTAATTGTGAATCTAAATCATTCTCAAATCAACTTAATTACGCACACCAAATTTCTTCAAAATCGGTCCAGCCGTTTAGGAGGAGTTCAGTCACTTACACACGGACATAATAATCTATACATATAATAAAACTGTAAATAGCAGATGTCTGTACATTTTATATTTTTGTAATAAAAGTGATTGAGGGGTACTAAAAATAAGTAATTAAATACATTTCTACCATTTTTAGAATTTTCTGTCTGTCTGTCTGTCTGTTTGTTTGTTAACGTATCACGTATAAAGTACTAATTTATATCATAAGAATTGTTAAGGAAATTATAAAGTGTATCTTCGGGTTACATTTAGTCTTTATTTCATTAAGATCAGTTCATTCCATCAAAAGTTATGATAAATATTCTGAAGTATGGGTAGGGAAGTATAGGTACGAATTTGCTCAACGGTGGCTTTGTTTGAGTCATCAAGTGCATTTTAAACTAATATCATATCATAAATCATAGTTAAATTATGTAAAATAATGATATAATTATGTATATCTAAAACGCAGTAAACAAAAGTATTAAAGAACGTATTAAATATATTATACAAAAATATATTAACCTTATTAACTAAATCTGAAGCACAATAGTTAACCCATTTCTTCGATAGATGGTGGTGTTGTGAAAATGTAATGCAATTGCAATGTGCTTTTTTCCTGTAGATGAGTTTTCATATTTACTGCTAATCTTTATTATATTACTCGCTGCCCTACTGCGTGTTGACAAACTCAATTTATTCTTTACCGCCGAGTACTCTATGTGGTAAATCAAATTTTAAAAGAGCTATTAACAATTGCGTTGGTTTTAGCGAGAGTCAAACTTTATTTTTTGCTTACTGTGCAGGCACTGATTTATAAGTTCTCTTGCGTTTTATATAATGTATCAATCGCGTCAATTAATCTCTTTTATTTTTAGAATTGATGTTAGCAGCGCCATCTCTCTTTAAATATATACATATAATAAAAATGATGATAACATGCTGTGTCTCTTTCTGTACATTGTATTGTATATTTTGGTGGCTAAAATCATTATGGGGAACTGAAAATAATTAAATAAGAACATTTTATAATTTTTAGAATTATCTGTCTGTCTATTTGTCTGTTATTATATGAACGCATCACGTCTAAAGTAAACATCTTTTATTTTCAAAGAAATCGTTAAGAAAATCATAAAGCGTATCTTCGAGTTACATTTAATCTTTGTTTTATTAAAATTGGTTAATTCTATCGAAAGTAATGATTATTATTTTGAAATGTAGGTTCGAATTTGTTCAATGGCGCCATAAAATCTCAGAAATAGTAATAAAAAGATTTGTGTGTAAAAAAAAACGTTCCATAATAATTAATATATCTATACTTAAAACACAAAAAGAGATTTAAAAAGTATGTTTTCTCACAAAAAGGACGTAATAGATGGAGTTGTACAAATTACAAACTATTCTGAATTGCTGTGTTGAGATTTTTCGCCGATGAATCGTATTGAGACTTACTGAAGAAATTTGTATCCATCGAAGCCATACAACGGAACCCGACCAAAAATAAAAATTTTGCAACGAAATGTCGTGATATTGTATTTATAATATACGCAAAATCAGTACTGCCATCTTAGCGCTTTGGGAACTAGATTTAGCGCTTTTTTGGAATTGGCATTTCGAAATTTTAGCACCTAGCTTAATCCAGCGCTTTTTGGTGTATTTAGCACACATTTCAATATTTTAGCGACTAGCGGGTTATTAACTCTTTTATAGCAGCACTGTTAGTCCACATTACCGATAATAATAATAAAGACCTTTATTATTTTTTCCCACAAATAGTACATTGCAGTTTATCTTTTTCAAACATATTTTTTCCACAAAACAAAGAGCATGGGAGACGAGTCCAAACTAGGATACCCTGTGCTATGGATCTCCTGGCTTCCCCTTTAGGATGATCAACCTGATTTTTTTACCGACGACTATAAGCGGGGAAATCCCCTTTATTAAAGTTTTCGTTCATGGTTTTGGAAACGCATTTATTTTGCTTTATTCAGTTTCAGTCAGTTGCTTAGAGCACAGCTAAGTTAAAAGTTACTTAGAAGTTATAACACAAAGAAACTGTGTAGCAACCGCAATCAGATGCTGACATCTGAAACTAAGTTGCGAAATACATTGCACTTTAAAACAATTAACGACATTTTTATTGTTCGTACAGTACTAACTACTGTTGACAGCAATTGCCATAATTATAAGTCGATGTCCTGCGAAGTATTGATACATCAAAAAAATATTGCCAGAAAAAAAACTTAATGTTGTTTTCTTTATTATGATTATATAAAAAAACACAAACTTTGTTTGCAGTTAATTTAGCGCAAAATCTAGGGCTTTTTTAAAGCGCTGTTTTCATGAAATCTAGCGCTTTTTGTGTTGTCCTAGAGCTGAATGAGTTTTTTTTTATCTGGCAGCACTGCTCAAAAACCCTCTATTAAGAAGTAACTTTCCTTTCAGTTTTAAGCGCGTTCAGTTCCCAGTTACAGTGAGCGTGTGTTATGCGATGACCGTAAATAAAGCGCAAGGTCAAACTTTACGCGTTGTAGGAGTGCACCTCAGTACTGACTGTTTTGCACATGGCCAACTCTATGTTGCTTTTTCCCGCGTTAGTAGCCCCCGTAACCTTTTAGTGTACACCCCGGCTAAGCCTACTTCTAACGTCGTTTATACAGAAGCTCTATCATAAACGACTTAGAACTTTGATGATAATGATTTATTTAGTTACCACTTATTGATACAGTAATGAAATAAATCGTTTAATATTCTCTTACCTAAACGACAAATTCTTTATGTAAAACCTGTATACGCGAGCTACGCCGCGGGCACAGCTAGTTATATAATATAAAGATATCGCTTAGTGCTCACAGAATACCTGCGTTAAATAGCAGCTCGTTGCTATTATGTTTCGTTTTGTGAGTGTAGAGAACCGGAGACCATTTTAGGCAGGGGTGACAACGCATCTGTATTTTTATTCTTAATTGATACAGATGTAGACTATGGGCTACAGCATTCACTTACCAACAGGTGGACTGTGTGCTCGTGGATCACCTTTATTCTACAAAAAACTTAAATTCATTATTAATTTTTTTGAAAATGGTCCACTAAAAGGGTCAAAATATTAACTATAAAAAATTAACATCCGAAAAACAAGAAATTATTCAACTAAACAAAACTTCAAGAAATTAAAAATAATAATAGCTCAAAGTATCAACTCAAACGTCGTTATTTCGTGGACATTTTTTCACAAAATTTACTTTCATATTTTTAGCCTCATAAGAATAAGAGCGACACAGTCTACGTGTTGGTAAGTGGCCCATAAACTTCTATATTTATTCTTGTTTAAGAATTAAAATGCAAATGCGTTCTCGCCCCTGAGTATTAAGATGGAATGCTTCGTTTCCAGTAAAAATGGTCTGCGGATCTCTACATTGATTATACAAAACACAGCATTAAGCTGCTATTTTGCGCTGGGATTCTGTGAGGGTGTGGCCCTCCACCGATCAACCTCACCTCGGTTCAACCGACTAATTCGTGCTATAATAAGAACTACAATACATAAAACTCTAAGCCTAAATATATCGTAGGACTCCCTTCTCTAGCAGGAAACTGATTCAGGTAAGACACGCGCAGATGCAGCGTCCAAAGACGTCCGTTAATTACGTGAAGCGTTTAGGGGGGAAGCGGGTCGAGTCGAAATCCACATCTCTCGGCAAATATTACGTTATTTTTTCCCGAAAGATACTTATTGCCAGAAAACCCATTAAATTAAGTAAAACATGTTTCTCAACTAAAATGTGACTAGAGCTTATACAATAATATTTGTAATCTTATGTATAATATGTACAGTAAGACAGTAAAATGAAAAAAAGTACAGTAAACCGTATTGGCGGTCACAAGTCAGTTGGTGATTCTCAAGGTATCGCTTGTGATGACAGTTTATAATGGGTTCCATTATTTTGGAGAACAAGGAGGTGATGGCGATAGGCCTGTAGTTAGACTGGTCTGAGCGGTAGCCTTTTTTAGGGACTGGGTGGACGAAAGCTGTCTTGTATGAATTCGAGACTACGCCCAGGAAGTAGGAGTTGGTACCAGAAAAGACGCGTTAGAATCGGTGCAAAATCGCACACGTCTTCAGCCCAATTGGGTGATCCTATCAGGTAAAGTTGACATGGATATCCAGAGAGAGTATTGCTTTGCAAACCGAGCGCTGTGTGAACCACAAAACCAGCATGGAGCACTCATACCGCGAGATGTTCCCTCCGTTTTGAAAGTCGAGTTGGACGCAAAGAAAGAGCCTAGCAGATCGGCTTTCTCCTTTGCGGCATGGGAAAGTGAGCGGTCGTCCCTGTGCAGAGAGGGACGAGATGGGTGATAAAGGTTTCGTTGGACAGCCTTGGCGAGAGATCAGAGTTCACGGGTCCATAGGAAGGCGTCATAGTTTCTCGCCAATTATGTAGATGTGCTCTGAATTTGCCTTTTCAATTGCTCATTTGAAAGACCTAGAGGCGGAATCTGGTTTTGCGTTTCTCTAAATACTCTCAGTACTTTACTGGAGGATTCCAGGAGAGGACTTCAGCTTCGGAAAGGAGGTACAAAAGTGACCCACCTTTTCTATATGGATGCTCTGATGTTATTCGCCTCCAGTCGCTCCCATCTTATGGAATTGCTAAACATCACTTGTGATTTTAGCAATTCTATTAGAATGTAGCTGGGGACGGATAAGTGTGCGGTCCTTCATGTCGAAAAGGCTAGGGTTGCTAACTCTGAGGGTATAGACTTGTCTATGCCCATCAACCGAGGCTTTTGCGATGAGTTTTATGCACGCTTGACAAAAGTACTTAACAGTATTTTGGCGGGCGTTAATAGGACACACGCATATAACGGTTGGATTATGCCTGTTCTCATGTATACATTTGGCATACTCAGATGTACTCAGACCGACCTGAATGCTTTGGATAGAAAATTTTGCACTGTTATGACGTTTCACACGATGCATCATCCGAGATTGTCAGTAATTAGACTGTGCTTGCCGCGGAAACATGGTGAGCACGGCTTTTTAAGCGCTCTCACCATGCATAATTGCGAAGTATACAGCCTTCGTAATTACTTTCTGACGAAATCGAATGATCCATTCAACAGGAAAGTCATTTCGTGTGACAAAAGATTACCCTTCTATCCTTAGCCAACGAACAATGGCAAGACCCAGCAGTATAGTCTCTTTCTGACCGAGAGGACGTATGGAAGGAGAAGGAGCTCTACGGGAGGTTCTGTAAGGCCCTTCATGAGACTTTCGTAGACACAGTTGCCCCCCTCCACTGGCTACGTTTTGTTGACCTGGGTAAATCGAGAGTTTTTTCTGTGCAATACAGGATTAGGTTATTAAGACCAACAACACCTACATCCTAAACGATGGCACCGTCGACATCTGTAGAGCTTGTCGCCATCCCGGTGAGTCACTTAAGCATGTCATCTCCGGTTGTTCGGGGCTTTCATACTCTGAGTATTTGCTCAGACACAAACTAGTGGCCAGGATTCTGTATCAGGAACTCGCTGTGAAATACGGTCTCGTGGATTAGAAACTGCCATATTATAAGTACTTGCCGGAAGCCGTGCTTGAAAATGACCGCACCAGACTCTACTGGTACCGGGCCATCACCACAGACAAGAATATTCTCGCGAATAAGCACGATATTGTGCTGATGGACCGGGCACAGTCAAAGATATTTTTGGTCGACATTACCATTTCATATGACGAAAACCTTGTGAAAGCCGAAGCAGATAAGAAAAAAAATATCGGGACCTAGCTCATGAGGTGACCGATATGTGTGGTGGCCTGCCGACCGAAATTATTCCTGTAGTCATCTCTGAAACCGGTTTAATCCCGGACAGCCATTCGAGTCATCTGAGGCGACTTGGACTCCGTGGCGAACCACTCCGGACTCATATGCAGATGGCGGTGCTCCTTGATACCGCCCGCATCGTCCGCCGGTTTCTTTCCCTTTGTTCCTAACCCTTGGCCGTTTGATATCCCCTGCTAATGGCTTCCATCTGATTGGGTTTTTTTTCTTATGTATTTTTAGGGTTCTGTACCTCAAAAGGAAAAAAACGGAACCCTTATATGATCACTTTGTTGTCCGTCTGTCTGTCCGTCTGTCAAGACCCTTTTTCTCAGGAACGCGTGGAAGTATCAAGCCAAAATTCATATCAAATACTCAAGTCTACTGTTCCTTAGAGCTGTGAAAAAATCAAATTTCTAAGCCAGCGCAATCAAAAGATACAGCCGTTTATGCCGTAAATTTTCGATATTCGCAAGGAAATAAAATCCTACAGGGTACTTCCCTTGAACTCAGAATCTTAAAATTTGGTACGAAGCAACGGTTTATAGCGCAGATAAAGGAAAAATTGCGATAAGCATAAATTTTTACTTACATCATATAATTTATTTTTTTTTATAGGAGAGGGGGCAAACGAGCATGCGGCTCACCTGATGGTAAGTGACTACCACCGCCCATGAACAACCGCAACACCAGGGGAATTGCAGATGCGTTGCCGGCCTTTTAAAAAGGAGTAGGCTCTTTTCTTGAAGGTCCCTAAGTCGTATCGGTCCGGAAAAATCGCTGATGGTAATCGATTCCACAAGGAAGTCGTGCGAGGAATAAAACTTATATAAGTTTAAAACTATTAAAAATATTTTTAATAGTTTTAAACTTATATACCTACAGATTTGTTCGGAACCCTCAGTGCGCGAGTTCGACTCGCACTTTGCCGGTTTGTTTATGTATTTATATTATTTTATTGATTGATTATGTAAATTTGTCATTTTCATTTACAATTATGTATTTATACAGCCAAACCAGATGAGAAAACTAAATAGATACGCCATATAAGCCTTTATTAGAGACATTTTTCTAAATAAATCTTATATTCTTGACTCTGGTAAGTCGATGACACCAACAACTTAGTCTGTTTGCCCAACTTTGGCAAATACCTACATTTTTTTCTATTCTGTTCTGTTCATCACTTTCCTAGTCCATGTTTTACTTGCTCTGACCTTTATTTTCTTTTCCCATCTTCGAAACTGTCTCCGTCGTTTCCTTTTTCTATTTCTTGGGTACCAAAATACAATGATTTTGTTTTACTTTTCAATGCCTCTAATTATATGGTTAGCCCATTGCCACTTGACTTTTCTTATTCTCGTTGTTATATTTTCTAATTTGGTACGTTTCCTAATAAATTTGTTTTTTATTCTATCCGATTTCTTTACGTTCAGAATGCTCTTCTTCATTTCTGTCTGACAGGTTTCTAGTGTCTTGTATTGCGCTTTAGTGAGTGTACTAGTTTAGCAGTCATATGTTTGGACTAGTAGCGCGTAGGCGTTGTACAGCTTTGATTTGACGAACATATTAGTTTTATGTGTTCTTCATTACCTCTTTTAGCTGCCAGTAACATTTCCGCTATGCACTACCCCAAATAAACTTACTATCGGGTGGAGTATGTGTTCTTTTGTCCTCCTTCCTTCTATCAAAATTAATTTCTAGTACAGCAAAGATTGACATAAAAATTTCCAAAATATTTAAACATTTAAAATATTTTGTTCAAAGAGAATTAACATCATATTAAATAAACATGATATACTTAGTCACTAAGTAGCTATCACGTTCATATTTTATTTACATATTGCATCACGTTCATATTTTACAGCCGTGCTTGTTTTAAAACAATGAAGTAAATATCGAACACGAGCAGAAAACTTCTTGAAAACCTATAAACAATAGAAACAACAGTAATGGTTCCATAATTATTATTTACTATGTACTACAGCGTAAGTATTGAGAGTCATTTGTAACTGATTAGAACTACTCTTTATGTATTACCTAGTACCTGCAAATACCTTGTTAGTTATAATTACTTTGTTATTGTAATAAACTTAATTACATTTGTGACATTAATTGGTGAGATCTGGGGACTTGAAGTTGTAATATGTCCATTCCATTATAGCCTTTAAAAACCTGTTAAAGATTTTGCCACAGTTGCCACGCTTGGCCAGCGTATTGGCCACTGCAGTTTTTTTTTTATTTAGAGCTGTTACCAGGAAGATGATACTGCCCATCTACTGTTTCTGTTTCCCTCTGTTGCTGGGTATTGGATATTTTACACCGCAACTACACGGTAAAACTTTACTTTTGCTTTGCTACCATAAACAAATACAGCCAGTTCTTTTACGATACGACTTAAATAAGGTGTTAATTGTGATTTTATCAAAAGCCTAATATCTCTACAACAAACAAATAAATAGCTATTACAACTGCAATTTAATAGCTATTTTAATACATTTCGACCTCATTATTCATTAATAGAAATTCGTTATAGCAAATTATTGACAGTTGCATATTATTGTAAAGACTTAGTCAATTAATTAATATATAAATAATTATTGAAGATGAAAAAATCGTTTCTATTTCATATTCCTACTTTGTCATCCGATTCTGAGCTGTGTTCGAAATTTCAAGTCAATTACCATCTAATCATTTAAATCGATTTCTATATTCGACCTGGACAGACATACACGTAAGTTAGTTAATAAAAAGGTAGTAAATAGAGTTTACCGTTCGGTGACGGTATAAGAGAATCCAGCGCCTCATTTCGTCGCATATTTTACTGCTGCCAATAGATTGCGGTTTAGCCACCCGTATTATATTACACTGTAATTATCTGTAAATGTTAACTAGTTCTAAAGTGGAAGACGTAGGCAGCTGTAACGCAATTAATATTAATATGGCTACCCTCTCAATAAAATTATATAATTGATTATCAAATAACCGAACCTTCCAGCTCGAGTTACAAAACAGCTTGCAGTACCTAGAAGATTGCAATGCAGTGGATGATATGAATGAGAAGCTTGTGGAAACTGTCCATGCAGTCGGAGCTAAGTTCTGCAAGACTCGCCGCAGAAGAACACAAAAACTCTCCAATGAAACCGTTAATCTCATCGCTGTTAGGCGAACAGATTTGACAGCATACAGGCAACTGAACAGACATATCTCAGACTTATGCAACTTCCATACAGATCTTGACGAACCAATCGAGTTGAACCAAGGCTGGAAAGTACCTAGTTGTCAGAGATCTGTCTACCAGAAAGAGCCAACTGCCAAAGCTTAAGTCTGGGTGCGGCAGCATCGTTTCCGAGACACCTGAGGTTTTGAGTGACATTGAGAGGTTCCATGGGCAGCTTTGATTTGCCAACGATATAGTCCTTATCGCAGAATCGCTGGAGGACCTAAGCACTATGCTCAATAACCCCAATAGTGTCTTCTTACGGATAAGGCTTAAGATGAACATGGACTAAACAAATATTATGTGTAATGTACATGTCACACCTATGCCGGTAGTTGTTGGAGGCACTAAACTCAAAGTTGTTGACGAGTATGTTTACCTGGGACAAAGAGTCCGACTAGGTACGTTCAATATCTACCAAGAGGTCAATATACGGATTTAACTCGACTGGGCAGCGTTCGGATCATCTTCTCAACTTGAAAATGATCTTCTCATCTTCAAAACTTAAAAACGAGACTGTACAACCAGTACGTGTTGCCAGTAATGAATGATGGAACTGAGACGCGGTCCTTCACTGTTGGCCGCATTAGGAAGCTCACTCAATGTCGCTCAGCGAGCTATGGAGAGGGCTTGGGGTTTCTGTACATGATAAGCTTATAAATGAAGATATCCGCGGTAGAACCAGATTAATGGACATAGCCCAACGGATTAGTTAAGCTGAAGTGGCAATGGGGCGGTCATATAGCTCGAAGAACCGACAACCGATGGGCAAAAAATGTTCTCGAGTAGCAGCCTCGTACCCGTAGGTGAAGTGTAGGGCGTCTACCCACTAGATGGAGTGACGACCTGGTAAGACATAGAAATTCGATGGATGCAGGTGGCTCAGGACCGTGTTTTATGGTATTCGGTGGGGAGGACCTATGTTCAGCAGTGGACTTGTGAAAAGCTGTTTCGAGAATGATGATGATGACGATGATTATCCAATTACAAGTTTTGTAAAATTCGTTAAGTTTCTAAATAAATTCTTCTACTGAAGGAGTGAGTAAAAAGTATTATGGGCCGCATAAATATATAAAAAATGATAAACATACATTTAATATAGTAAAATGAATTAAATATTAAATAAATAAATAATATGAACCCAACCAGATGGAATTATTATAATATGTTAGACGTAAAACTCTTGAAAGACAGCTGCGTCAGAGGTGAGAGACGCCTGGTACTGATATTGCCAAGCCAGAGAGTCTTGTGTACTAGCGGACTTCTTCAGGCTAATGAAGAAGAAGATGTAGAAAGTGGTTTTATTTATAAACTTGGGGAGCGATCTTTATTGGCTAAGGATAATGTCCTCCAGACCGAATTTCAATCATGGCGGCCAGTCTCAACGGGAACTAGTCATCTGCGCAAGACAGGATTATAATGTCCAAGTGTATACACGAGCACAGATTCACTCTCTATTCCTTCACTCTCATAGTCCGATGTCATGTCAAACCGACATGACCGGACAGAGATCCGGCATAGGACCAACGGATTTACGTACTTTTCGAGACCCAGGCGTGAATCACCATTCACTACCAGCGAATTTCTTGACAATAAAACTCAATAGCTGAATATGTCCCGAACTGGGATTCGAACCCGGAACCTTATGATTGGCAACAGTGTTTACGACCACTAGATCAATGAGGCATTAGGTAAAGGATACAGACATCGAAATTGAAAAGTCGAACGAACGAATCCGCCATTCGACTATTATCGTAAACCACTCCGATTATGAGCATTTTAAAGCAAAGTAGTAGTGGTTGTGAGAAGTACAAGTAGTGTCAACAACACTGCTAGAAGTTTTAATACAGAGAAATCAATTACATATTATTATTTTAAGTTAAGTATCGATTAAAAGGTATTTCAAATAGTGCGAACCTGAAAATCGATTCAAAACAACAACAAAAAAAAATCATTTATTCGTAATACACACCGTTTTATTTTGGGACGACGGTCGAAGTAAATTAAGTTTGTTGTTCTCATTTTTAATGCTTTATTAATGACGTTGTTGAAGTTGTTTTTATTTTTTTTAAACCTCAATTATTGCGCTAACAAAATAATTACATTTAAATTAATAGTGCATGTGATACGTGACTACAGAAACGTTAATTGAAGTACTTTGCTCGAGAGAGAAAAATCACAAGTATTTAACTAAATCGCTTTTAAAACGGGTACCTTGCAGAGATTCCATTATAAAACTTTGTAAATGTTATATCAAATGAAAAGTTTTTTTGTAATGTGACCAACGAGCACACAGTCACCTTGATGGTAAGTGGATGCTGTGGTCCATAAACATCCACACCTATCCTCGGCTAAAAATTAAAATGCAGATGCGTTCTCACCTCTGAGGACGAAGATGAAATGCCTCATATACTCACTATACTAAACACAGCAGCATTAAGCTGCTACTATACGCTGGTATTCTGTGAGAGTGTGGTCCTTCCCCGGTCGAGCCGACCCATTCGTGCTACAACCATAATAATAATAATGTCCTCCAGACCGAATTTCGGTCACGGCGGCCAGTCTTAACGGAGACTAGCCATCGGCGCAGGACAGGATTATAGTGCCCAAGTGTATGCGCAAGCACAGGTGCACTCTCTATTCCCTCACTCTCATAGTCCGATGGGACGGTAAACCGACACGGAGAGAGATCAGGCGCAGGAATAACGGCTTTACGTGCTTTCAGAGGCACGGGGGTGAGACACCGCCAACTTCCTGACTCCGGGCAGCTACTGAGAATTTCTTGATGGAACAATCAATAACTGATTTTTTTTGCCCGACCCAGGAATTGAACCCGGGACCTCATGATCAGCAGTCGCATTACTACAACCACTAGACCAACGAGGCAGTCATCACAACCATAATATAACTGCAGCGTAGCTATTCTGCGAAAACGTTTTCTATATTTTAAATCATGTTGAAGGAGCAAAAAAGTAAAATCGAATACTTGAAGAGTGTGTGCCCGTTTCGGCCACCGGTCAGTGCCTGCCGACCGCAAAAACATTTTCGATGTTGCGCGTACCTTATAAAATTCTTAACACTTTATTACCTGCTCACCGATTACAACGAGACGGCGTTGTGTTGATAACACAGACTCTTGTATTAAAGTAGCCTATTGAAATGACTGGAGCGCGAAGGTCACTCTGTGATTCCGAATATTAATATCATGATAATTTAAAATTATAAATTCCAGCTTATATTTTTATATTTCAATGTTAATTAATGGTAATTTCAGCATAATGCAAAAAAATGTTTATAATTTTTATTACGATTAAAGGAAGTAGAAACGTAAGAAAAATATAGAGTCTATTATAGTAAATTAATATAGGTTAAAACATTTCTTTAAAATATATATAATTATTCTTACTTGGTTTCTTGACATCTTGCGTAGCAATTTCCTCGGACATCTTTTCAGTTTTGTTTTATTTTTATTTTTGTAAAACAACAAACTAGGTACGCACTTCAAAACTTTCCGGAAACGTTTATTTATTTAAAGTAATTTTTATTTCATACGCATTATCATTATAAGGACGTAAAATATTTGTCAAACTTGAGCACAAATTCGTCATTAATTAATAATCACTGAATAAGAATTATAGTACAAAGGTTATTATAAATTTAAATTTAGTTTATTTTTTAATTTAATATGGCTTAAGCTGCGCGCGCGATCAATGCAATGCGACGTCTGTTCGCAACTCGGTAAAATCGATAGTTTTTTTATTATTATAATGTCGACATGATCGGTCAGCGTCGTCGCCTTGTTATCAATGTCAAAGTGGGCTCTTCATTTATTTTTTGCCAGTTTTTCTTTATTTTTAATTCGCAATATACCTTTGTTGTACCTACCGCGTTCTAAGTGGTTTGGATAACTAGTAATGGGTCTTTAAATCGAGTCCTAGCCGGAGGTTATGTTGTAAGGTTTCGCCTTTTGACGAATAAGTGCTTCTCTACTACTCTAGTGATATTAAAGATAGATTTTATTTTTATTGCAGTCTTATCATTATCATCAATACACCCCCTCACAAGTCCACTGCAGAACATAAGCCTGTCTTAAGGAATACTACAAAACACAATGCTGTGACACTTGAATACATTGACTTTTCACAAGCCTTAACAGGACCTCACTGCATTTAATGGGGAGCCCTATAATTCGCTTAAAAGACTGCTACGCGAGAACCTTTTTTATTCATCAGTTAGATACACTAGGATTAATATACATTTTGTTATTATTTAACTAGATTCACTCTTGACGTCTATCTGGCTCGAAGGCAAAGATGAGGTCTACGATGGAGCGAGTTTGCCCAGGAGAAGCCTGTTTATACGTACCTTAAAGAGGTTAAGGTTATACGCACTCGGAAAAACAGACTCCGGCAAAAATTTCAAAAGGAAAACTTCCAGATTCGGATTAATTATTTGTAAGCCATATAAACACATGTTCCGTGCAGGATACGAACCCGCAGCCCTCAGCACGGTAATTCAATACTAAGTCACTACGCCAAGGAGTCTAAACTTCAGTTTACTAATAATTTCAGCTATGTCAGATACTACGAGTAAGATTGTACTGCAGATATCCTATATTCGAAGTGTATCAGGCAAATAAACCCTCTCTTTTCATAGCTCGCTGAGCGACCTTATGCTACCTCATAAGACCAAGTGTCTCCGCGTCTCAATTCTGTATGAACGTTACCACTGGCAACACGCACTTATTGTACACTTTTGTGCTAAGATTTTGAGGATTATATTGAGTCCCCATTATTAAAATTTAATAATAGTGAAAACTTTAAGGGTATTATGCGAATTTACTGTTACTGTTACGTTCTTGAGTAGAGTCCGTTTCTAGGCAAACGTAGTGTGGGACGCCCCCCGACTAGATGAAGCGATGATCTGCGCAAGTTTGCTAGTAGGAACTGGACGCGTGTAGTTGAAGATCAGGCTAAGTGGCGCGCGTTGGGAAATGCTTATGTCCAGCTATGGACTTCCGTAGGCTGATGATGACTGTTATGTTATAGTTTAATGCACGCATGCTTCTTCGGATGGTAATTTTTACATATAAAACTTTTCTGTGTGTATGTGACTGAACCTCCTAAACAGCTGAACCGATTTTAATATAATTTTGTGTATGTTATTATGTATAGTTGATTCGAAAATGGTTTAGATTCACAATTGGACCCGGTAGATGACACTGTTGTCGAAATCCAGGAAACACCCATGCGAAGCCGGGGCGGATTGCTAGTAAATTATAAAATTATTACCTATACTGTTCATGCATAAACGACTAACAATACCATCGCTATAAAATAGCGGCAGGATCGATGGCCACAAAGAGAGAGAGTGAACTGACACTAACGAGCTTCAATTACGAACAAATTAATCTTAGGTCATTAATCAAAGCAGTTAAAATTTCACATATTGTTAAAACAGTTGTTTAAAATTAAGGTAATATTATCAAGGTGGGTTATTCATTAATTAAAACCACTTTTGAGAATAGTGAATGCAAATACAATCAAGTTATTTTATGAATCTCATTAATTGCGTGTGTTAATCTAAAATGTTATTACAGAATTTTCATACTGGTAGTTTACGACAAACGCCGTTAATGACTTCTGATTATGGGCATTATGTATGTTGCGATATAATATTTAGTTTCGTAGATAAATAATTTATATTCAATTAAAAACTTATCCTAATTTTAAAAACTACTTCTTCTAATTCGCTAGCCAGTAAAAGTCTGTTGCTGGCATATAGGACATCTCGAACCTTTGACGCTGTTCGTCATTCGCTGGACTGGGTATTTTATATCTGGCGTAAACAAGATAGTTATGTAATTTATTTTAAACAAAAAGAAATCTGGCAATGCAATTAACATTACTAATATTACATTTAACCATTCCAGGTAAGCTTAAAATGCTTGTGTGAGGAGTGCTTCACGACAGTAGTCGAATTGCGTACTCGCACCCACGACCTTTGAGTTCGCAGTCCGCAGCTTGCTATTTGTCTACTGTCGCTTAAAGCTGGCAAATATCTGAAAGATGTCCAATACCGCTGGCTATCGAATGCCATTAGATCTTTCTGGTATATTTCATGGTTGTCTCTTACGATGACCATGGGACGGAATGGGATGCTGGATTCATTTACGCCACCATCACTCGACGCAGATTTATTATAAATAATTAATAGAATCAGGCATTACTTTGCGGAAATCCTTTATATCAAAGATTTTATAGAGCTCCCACAAAAATATTAAAAATAGTGGTGATGTAAAAATGTACAAAAAAAGATCCGTGTAATAAAATAAAATAATGTGTCTTACATAGTTCAAGTGAGCGGTCTTAATGGTCAGCCAACACAGAGTCTCTTTTACCTGAAGATGCCTCATTCTGAGGCGAAGCGTCTGTCGTATCAACTGTAGTGTGTCTTTCGTGGTGTTGGAAATAGTGGTGACAATTGCAATTGAGGAAAGGCGGGAGCTGCTCTTTAAACTAGGTAACAACTCATTTTATTATATTACGTGGATCTTACTTAAGTAATCAACAACATTATATCTCACAGAATACAAGCGTAAAATAGCAGCTTAACACTGCTGTGTTTCGTATGGTGAGTGTAGAGAACCGGAGACCCTTTTTACTGGAAAAGAGGCATTCCATCTTAGTCCTCACGAGTGACAACGCATCTGCATTTTGATTCGCAAACGAGGATAAATGTAGATGTCTATGGGCCACAGCAACCACTTACCATCAGGTGGACTGTGTGCTCGTTTGTCACCCTATCCTATAAAAAAAATAGTAACACCATCCTGTATGAAATGTTAACGTTTGTAGTGGCGTAAGATAAACCATCACCTAATGTGAGTGTCGTAATAGGCAACTACTACTAGCAGAAATATGGTGTATCTAGGTGGTATAACCTAATTAACGGACGACTTTTTATGCTTGGTAAAGCCAGGCCGAAGCAATATTAGTTGTAGCACGATTGGGTCGGCTTGACAGGGATAGGACAATCCTCTCACAGGAGACCAGCGTAAAATAGCAGCTTAAAGCCGCTGTCTTTCGTATATTGAGTTTAGATAAGACCCTTTTTACTTGAAACGAGGCATTCCATCTAAGTCATTAGGGGCGACAACGCGTATGCGTGTTGTTGAAGCGCCTGTCAAATTATATTAGCAGTTCTCATGCCAATATTAGTCCGTAAGCTGTGTAGGTATGTTTAAAAAAAATGTTACCGGTCGTCGTTGTAAATTTAGAGATCAAGTAAAGGTCGATTGAGCAAATTACTGCATTTTATTATTAAAAAGAGATCAAAGTCCTATTCATGGTCCTAAATCGAAGCCGGATTTGAAAAAACGTAATTGGACAAGATATTATTTAGTGGAATACGCTTGGGAAGTCTTAAATATTCGTTGTGGAAATACCACCGAGGGAGTGAAGATATTTAACCAAGAAATCTGGAGTCTTAGCCCCTTAGATATTGGACTATTATTTAATTTATTTAACCCAGCACTCATTATCAGGTAGTATTTTGTGTAAATCGACTGCTAATTTATCAGGTTAGTACCAAATTACCTATAAAATAATTACGTATAACTTAAAGTATTTAATCGGCTAAAATTCATTTAATATTGTTTATATAGTTTCTAATAACCGTCAAATCATGATTAAATTAAATTATAAAGCTTAGTTAAATTATATTGACGATATTATAATTTTTTTTTTCTCTTTATTGGTTTAAACTGTTTTTTAAAAAATAAGTCAAGAGAGTGTATAATTGAAAAAATTGCATAATATTATTTATTACATACTAAGGCATACCTGTGAAGCTGTTTGATGGTCTGAATTGTATTTGTTACCCTTAATTGTTGTTAATTATAAAGTTAAATATCAAGGTAGTACATGTACCATTTTGTTTAATTATTTAAGAGTTTGAAAAATAAGTAAGGGAATTAGTTTTCATTTCTTTACAACTGTAAGCAAAATTGTATAAAACTACTTATGAATTATATTTTATAAAATATAAACTTCTTGTTTGTATAAATTTCAGGCATTTGCACTAGTCTCCCAATACCAGCCAGCATGCCAGAAGATAAGGAGCAAATTAGGAAACGAGCTAGTTACAAGGGACAAATAACAGCTTTTTCAAATTATTTAAATTCACTGAAGGTATCTTCATTGGCTGCTACTGAGGTAAATGAGTTGCAATTACGTATTAGTAGGATTGAGTCAATGTATGAACGATATGATGAGGTACAATTATCCATCGAGTGTAATACTGATAATATAGACGCCCAGATATCAGAACGAACTGATTTTGAATCCCTGTATTTTAAATCGCTTTCTCTTGCAAAAAGGATCTTAGCAGATCGCATTAAGTCAGATGACGTAAGCAGTGACGGTGGCTCTCATTCCGGCAATCATAAATTTGTTAAACTGCCCACTATTCAACTACCTAAATTTAATGGTTCTTATGATAATTGGTTAGAGTTTCATGACACGTTCATGAGCCTCATAAATTCAAATGACGAGATAGATGACATAAATAAGTTTCACTATCTGAGAGCGTCGTTGGAAGGGCCCGCTGCTGTGGTAATACAGTCAATCGAATTCTCGGCAGCTAATTACACCGTCGCATGGACTATATTATGTGATAGATATGATAATAAAAGACTACTAAGTCAAAATCACGTGACAGCCTTATTTAATATAGCACCAATTAATAAAGAATTGTCTGTCAACTTAAAACGTCTTATTGACCAAATAAATAAAAATTTACGTGCACTAGAATCTCTCGGTGAGCCAACTAAACAATGGGACACACTTCTCATTCATATTATTACTCAAAAATTAGATGCTAAGACATATCGTGAATGGGAAGAGTCTAAAGGTCGTTTGGAGAAAGATACACCTATTACGTTCGATATATTTTTGATGTTTTTAAAAAATCGAGCCGATTTAATCGAAACACTAGAAATGTCTAATTCTGGTGCTACTAACCGTTTAAATTCTTCTATAAAATATGCTCCAAAAGTTAAGGAAATGGTTTCAGTTCGGGATACCGGTAATAAAAACGGTTCGGCCTTTTCCGCCAAACTGTGTCCTAAATGTAAGGGTAACCATAAGTTAAGCAGTTGTCCTCAGTTTCTTGGATTAAGTAACGATGTGCGTCTACAGTTACTGCCAGAGTATAAAGTATGTTTCAATTGTCTTAATTCAGGACATTATGCAAATCACTGCAAAAAGCCAGGATGCAAAATATGCCACCGAAAGCATAACACTCTCGTGCACGTCGCAGATTACCAGTCAAAACCAATTACAGATATTAATACATCTAACACGAGTAGTGGTAATAATAAGCCCGTTATGCAAGGTCATTTCGAACAAACAAACAGTTCGACAGGCTCACAGTTGTCATCCAATTCTAACGCACATCTGTCATTATCCGCAAAGGTAGGCACTGCATTGTGTAGTGAACAAGGCGACGTATTGTTATCGACGGCATTAATTAAAGTTATAGGTAAGAATGGTTGTCCATATATTGCTCGTGCTATTCTTGATAGTGGCAGTAACGCTTGTTTAATAACTGAAGAGTTATATCAAAGGCTAGGTTTGCCCGCTCAAAATGTAAATCAGTCGGTAGTCGGTATTAATAATGCTTCGGCACACATCAAGAAGATTTGTAAGGTATCGATAAAATCATTGAATGATAACTTCTCTAGTAATCTTCATTGTTTTGTCCTACCATCAATAACCCAAAATGTACCTACTAGATATGTTAATTTGTCAAACTTAAAAATTCCATCTAATATTTCTCTGGCAGATCCTAATTTTCACTCACCTGCTCCCGTTGACATGCTTATAGGTGCTGATGTCTTTTGGGACTTAATAGGAACGCAGAGATTAAAATTGGGGGACGGTCAGCCGATTCTTTGTGAAACTAGCTTAGGATGGTTAGTATCAGGTCCGATAGATTATAGATATGTAAAGAAAGGGGTTAACTTTATTAAATGTAATTTTACAAGAATATTTCAAGATGAGGCTAGTAAAGATTTAGATGAAGATATACAAAAACAATTAGTACGCTTCTGGCACCTCGAAGAGGTAAGCCCTGCGTCTCTTTATTCAAACGAAGAAAAATTATGCGAAGAACACTTTTTAAAAAACACCACGCGACTGGCAAATGGTCGATTTTGCGTGAGGATACCCTTAAAACATAATCCTGACGTATTAGGTGATTCTTGGCCACGAGCTAAAAAGTGTTTACTATCGCTAGAGCGCAGGTTAGCAGGTCAATCTCAGGTCTATGAAATGTATAAAGAATTTATGTCAGAGTATGAAAGTCTGGGTCATATGGAGAAATGTGAGAATGATAATTTACCACGTAAGATGCATTTTATACCACATCACGGTGTGCTGCGGGAAAGTAGTACTACTACTAAATTAAGAGTCGTTTTCAATGCTAGCAGTCCGACTTCTTCGGGTGTTTCCTTGAATAATATACAGATGGTAGGTCCCGTGGTACAGGACGACCTTTTGTCCATTCTTTTACGCTTTCGGCTACACAAATACGTTCTCACAGCTGATGTTGAGAAAATGTACCGGCAAATAGTCATTCATCCCGATGACCGCTATTTGCAACAAATTGTCTGGCGTGATAACCCTTCAGAACAGCTTCAAGCTTATCAACTTAACACCGTGACTTACGGCACCTCTAGTGCTCCCTTTTTGGCAACTAGGTGCCTCCAACAATTAGGCTTAGAGTGTACCGATGACAAGGTTGCTCAAGTGATCATTCACGATTTTTACGTTGATGACTTGCTAACGGGAGGGGATGATATTAACGAGGTTACAGATTTGCGCCGTAAAGTGACTTCCACACTTGCATCAGCTCATATGGTTTTGCGAAAGTGGAAGTCGAATGAATCTCAACTGGTTAGTGAAAATGATATTTCTCCGCTTGATTTGAATATTGGTGGCTTTGAACCGACTAAAACTTTAGGCCTTGGTTGGCAATCACATACTGACCAACTTTGTTTCCCTATAGGAGGGCTATTCTCAGGTAGAACAAAGCGTGATATGTTATCTGTAATTTCTCAGATTTTTGATCCACTAGGACTTCTATCTCCCTGTGTAATTAAGATGAAAATGCTTCTTCAACAGTTGTGGCTGCTCAAGCTGTCATGGGATGAGCAGTTGACGCCAGAAATCAGCAAGATGTAGGCTGAGATAATAGTCGATTTACCTAAATTAAATACTCTACGTATTCCACGTCGTGTTATTTGTGACTCGCCTAGTTTGTTTGAATTTCATATTTTCTCGGACGCTTCTGAGCGAGCATATGGCGCCTGTTTATATGTGCGTAGTGTTAATGATCAGGGTGAGGTTTTAATTCAATTATTGATGGCGAAAAGTCGTGTCGCGCCGCTTAAACCTATAACAATCCCAAGACTGGAACTTTGTGGTGCACTTGTTGGAGCTCGCCTTTACCAAAAGGTTGTAGCATCGCTGAGACAACAGGCTAAGCGCACTTTCTTTTGGACAGATTCGTCCATCGTGTTAGGATGGTTAAAGGTGTTACCTAGCAAGCTACAACCCTTTGTCAGAAATAGGGTTGCTGAAATATTAGAGAAGACTGGAAATTGCGAGTGGAGGCATGTCCCAACAGAGTGTAATCCGGCCGATCATATTTCTCGCGGTGTGAGTTGTAAGGATATTTCATCCATGAGTAAGTGGTGGTCAGGACCTGAATTTTTAAAGAAAGAGGTCTCTCACTGGCCTGCAAATTTCTTAAGTATTAATCACGAGTTGCCTGAGATTAAATCGTCAAATGTTATCCTCCACGGAATACTTCATTCTAGCAACAATGAAGATTTAGGTGGGAATAAATTAATTGAATTTAAACGCTTTTCTAAATATACTAGATTAAATCGGACCGTTGCTTAAGTGCTGCGTTTTATTAATAATTGTAGAAAGCAATCCGTTCACGGTCCTCTAAGCAATCAAGAGTTGCAAACCGCACTCAATGTTAGTATAAGAATATCTCAGAGTGAATCATTTGAGGAATACACCATGTTAATTAAAAATAAAAGTTTACCCACTAAAAGTCCGTTGCATAAATTTAATGTATTTCTCGATGATAATAAAATAATGCGTGTTGGAGGGCGTCTTGAAAATTCCGATTACTGTTATGAGAAAAAACATCCCATACTTATACAGTCCACTCATTATTTTACCAAATTGCTCTTCAATTATGAGCACATAAGGTTAATGCACGCGGGACCACAGCTAATGTTGGCCACTATAAGAGATATGTACTGGCCGATTAGAGGTCGTAATTTGGCCAGATCTTGTTATCGACAATGTGTAAGATGTAATAGAATGAAAGGAAAAACCATCTCTCCAATAATGGGCAACCTACCACACCAACGCATCCTTTCTGGTTTTCCATTTCAAAATATTGGACTAGACTATGCGGGACCAATTCAATCTGTTTCTCGCCATGGCCGTGGTTGTAAAATTGTAAAGGTGTATATAGCTATTTTTATTTGCTTCGCGACTAAGTCAATTCATCTTGAATTAGTGGGTGATTTAACTAGCAATACCTTCATATTAGCTTTGCGCAGATTTATGTCTAGAAGAGGGAAACCTCTTAATATTTATTCGGATAATGGTACCTCCTTTGTAGGCGCATACAATGACATTTCAAAATTTATTAGGACGTATTGTAATTCTTTATCTGAGGTAATGGCAAATGAAGGAATTAATTTCCATTTCATACCGCCTTATTCTCCCCATTTTGCTGGGCTTGCGGAGGCTGGTGTCAAATGCATTAAATATCATTTAGTTAGAGTGCTGGGCAATTGTAATTTGACTTACGAGGAACTAAATACCACATTAATACAAATTGAGGCTATACTTAACTCCAGACCACTCACACCTTACCACTAACGCCCGGTCATTTTTTGATTGGACGCCCCTTGACTTCCTTGCCGACACCAGACTATAAAGATCATTCCGTAAGCTCTTTAACCCGATTTCAACGAATAGAACAATTACGTCAACATTTTTGGGCTAGATGGAGCAAGGAATATATATCAGAGCTTCAACTGCGGATGAAATGGCGTTCCTGTAAAGGCTCTTTGAAGTTAAATTCACTGGTACTCCTAAAAGAGGAGATTTCACCGCCATTAAAGTGGAAGATGGGTCGCATCGTCGCAGTCCATCCAGGCTCGGACGGCGTATCAAGGGTGGCGGATATCAAAACATCGACTGGTATAGTTCGCCGATCATTTAGCAAAATTTGTCCGCTTCCTGAACCTGAAGAATCTGGTTGAAAGGTAAACTTTCAACGCCGGGGGGCATGTTGAAGCGCCTGTCAAATTATATTAGCAGTTCTCATGCCAATATTAGTCCGTAAGCTGTGTAGGTATGTTTAAAAAAAATGTTACCGGTCGTCGTTGTAAATTTAGAGATCAAGTAAAGGTCGATTGAGCAAATTACTGGACTTTATTATTAAAAAGAGATAAAATTCCTATTCACGTGTTGATTCTCGTGAATAAATGTAGACGTCTATGGGCCACAACATTCGCATATTGATTCTTAATCGAGAGTAAATGTAGAAGTCTATGGATGGCATTCACTTACCAACAGGTGGACTGTGTGCCTGTTTGTCACCCATATTCTATAAAAAAAAAAACTTAAATTACTAAGACTGGCAATCGGCATCATTTTATCTTACTACGTAAATCTTAGGTAATTAAGTTTTAATATCTTAACTAAGATTAATATTCTTGTGGAAGCTCCATTGGTATTTTTACTAAAAGTTATTATTAAAAAACTTAAAACCTCACAGTGTTTCCGTATCACTTTATCTACAAGGAAAGCTATTTCCCGCCTCAAAGCGGGCTCTCAACAAACAAACTTTAATGAGAAAGACTATCTTTTCATCCTAACGCTATGATGGGATACTTTTTTAATATGCTTGTTTGCGGAAAAATAATGATACCGACGTCATATTTATAAATAAGAATATAATTTAAGGATTACATAAATAAATGTTTTTAAATAATTTAAATGCCACCTGGCAGCTTTGGACTCAATGAAAGGAGGGCTCGAATCTGATTATTACCAATCTCACCAGTCTTGAACACAGGCGCAAAGTAGCCAGAATTTGGAGAGTGTGCGCAGGAATTTCAAAACTTAATTTCTTCCTTTTTCTTGCACCATCGGATAACCAAACGCTCGTCCAGTGAGTTTGCGAGTATCATATATATATACATATATTTATTATCGCTGAGACGGTGAATAGCTTACCATAAAATTGATGTGAATGGAATTTAGAATTATGTCCAACCTCGTAGTATGAACGTTGCTTCCCATAGGTTGTGAAAGTGGTTTCAACTATTTAGGCGAATCTTCCGTAATTTGTTGGACATTTTCTGTCTATTCAATGCAAATGAAAATGAAATGACGAAATTTTTTATTTGCAATTTTGACATTTTTACATCGGAGTAAAACACTTAAAAATATAAAAGGGAAAGACATTACCACAACTTCTTAAAAATTACTTTACTTTTGTCATTTAAATCAACTCCTAAACCAAACTAAAACAACTAAAAAGCCTTAACTTTTATAACGAAACCTTATAAATGACAAATCCAGGAAGTTTTCCTTAATTGCTGCCCTTTGTGTCATTATAAGACAGAACTTTTGTAATTAATAGAAAAAATCATATCTTGCCATAATTATACGAGTGGCGTGCCGTAAAAGAACATATCACCCCGTTTAGTCCTTTGGATTTCGTAAAAGGAAACTATAGAAATTGACAAAAGAATCCTATGGTTTCTGAAAGATAACAGTATAGTAGATTGTTTACGCTAGAAGTACAATGGTGCGTGGGATGGACAGTAGCATCAAATATGCAAGACGTCTGGTACTATGATCGGTTAATTTTTTATAGAAGAAGGGTGACAAACGAGCACGTAGTCCACCTGATGGTAAGTAGATGCTTTAGTCGAAACGGGAGCGTTGTTATTCCAGGGACCTAAAATGGAATGCTTCATTACTAGTAATAAAAAGGGTGTCCTATTCTCTGCACTCACCATACAAAACAGCAGCGTTATTCTGTTGTTTCACGCTGCTACTCTGTGATGGTAGAACCACTACCCCGGTCAAGCCAACCCATTCTGCTGCGTTATCGTACCACGTATATTCCGCCTGCCATGCGTGAAGATTAAGACAAATCCTCCCTGCAAAAGGAGAGGGCTCATGAAATCTGTTGACTTGAACGTGCTGATGAAGACGAACTTAAGTATAATATGTAAGATTGTAATTTGAAGAAGTTTTTTCACAACCTGTTTACTACTGCAATAATAAAAAAAGCCCTTTATTTGTTCAATGTTCAATAACATTTAATATTTAAACTCTAATAATACAAGAAGCTACAATAGAAAATGTCTGTTAGGTCGACGTGCCAATTGGCAACGATTTCCATTGCCTATCTTGAGCAACTCTTCTCTAGTTTGTTTCTGCTGTAATTATTATTTCGTCTTCCCTATTTATTGTTTAGTCATTCTATTCCATCATTACAACCATTCACAAAACCACTACTAAACACACGCCTCCTATAGCAATGACATAGGATATGACATAGGACCATGAGAGTGAGGAATAGAGAGTGCACCTGTGCTTGCGCATAGACTTGGGCACTATACTGCTGTCCAACGCAGATGGCTATTATCCGTTGAGACTGGCCTCAGTGATCGATATTCGGTCTGGATTATTACATATAATGACCAAGAGAAATAAATAGTCTTGTTCTAGGGTAGTTAAAAATTTTAATAAATTATCTTCTAATGTTTAACAAATTATCTAATTTATTGACAGGTTTTGCAAAACTTTTTTACAGATAATTTCGGGTAATGGTTTTTAATTATCTAAATAATTTTATTTATTTATACTTAAATGTACAAATGGACTTAATGCCAAAGATGTTTATATTATATAGGAATACTTAAATAATACGAAAACTTAAAATATCCACTTAAATGCATTTAAGTATTATAATATAATTATTAAGAGTCCAACTGGGTTTCTAGTTCTTTCCAGGACAGATATTTATCTGGTAAAGTTGTATATTTTGGGATCCCAATTTATAAGATGGAAGTATCGAAGTTAGGATGTCTAGCTCTCCTCGGGAAGTTCAAAATTAAATTGAAATGAGATGTTAAATTGATTGTTAATATTCTTACCTTAAACTATGTAGCAAACTGGTTAGTTCAAAATTTGTACACATGAGCTGCAATGGGAGATTTAAAAGGGGCGCGGGGAGAGGTGAGCGCCGGACTTTCTCTTCGCCTCCATAGTCGGTGTTCAGTCTACTGTTCTCGGCTCCATCGCAGGAGAGAGACTTTGACATCTTGGATGTCTAGCTCTCCTCGGGAAGTTCAACATTAGTTAGACATGAGATGTGAAATTGATTGTTGATATTCTTACCCTACGCTAAGTATCGAAATATGCAAACATAGCACCCTTCAAGTGGTGAATAGTATCATATTGACGGTGACTAAAAAACAATTTACGTAAGGTTCATACTGATTCTAGCCGACATTGAGAACTGAATGCTTATTCAATTAAACGCATAATTGTCCTGTCTAACGGCACAACTTATTAACTTTCAATTATATGACTTCAGAGAATAATAGTTGTTAATAATGTTCTGTGAACCTGCAGGTAATTTAAAATCGATTTATTTGTAAACTCAATATAATTGTACTATGTAGTAGGTTTATTGAATTAAACTTTTATTATTGTTCGACAACTTTTCTTACTGACGTGACTGGACCAGACCAAAGAAAATATACACTACGCGACCAGACTAGATAGACCATGACCGACAAGGACACTGTGAACATGATTCCAATTGAAACAAGAAATATTATTATTTAACCTAATGATGTCGTAAGACAAAATCGCACGACTGCTATAGTAAATAAATAAATATTGTGAGTGATATAATTACGGCAATCCTGTTTTAGAATTTATTTACTTTGAGACAATATAATTAGGCGTTACTTGGCGGAAATCCATTATATTAAAGATGTTGAAAATTAATTAGTTAGAATCCGCGTAAATAACATGATGTTACCTAGTTTAGTCTCATAGCGGTCAGCTACCGCAGAGTCCACTTGAGGAATTCTCGTTAAGAGGCGAAACACGTGTCTTGACGGGGATAAGGCGCGCAATTGAGGGAGGGCAGGACATCGGTTTCGGTTTAAAGAATTTTATTTCTCATAAGAACATACAATAGTTCACTTATAATGAGATACAAAGTAATTATTATAATGTACTTTGGGATTGGGATTGGGATAATGATAATAATAATTGCTATTGGGATCCCAAAATATACAACTTTACCAGATAAATATCTGTCCTGGAAAGAACTACATGCTTTTTAAACACATCATTTTATTTTATAACGCGACTCTTATTAAGTTAATTATTAGAATCTTTAATTATTTAGTTTATGCAAAAAAAGTTAAGACCACGTATTCGTATGCATCTACTTACATTAAACATTTTCCATGCTAGAATTATTGCGTCCATAATAGATTTAATTGAACTTCATCTTGCTATTATTTAATACTGGTATCGATTCTGGTGTTTTCCTGATTTAATGAAATATACTAAAAATATAATATTTTTACTTTATTTAAATCTGGTAGTACATTGGACCTCGCTAATTTTGGACCTATTTCTGTACTTCCAACTATCAGTAAAATTAAATAAATAATAATTAAATGAAATATATTTTAATAAAAAAATAATGAAAAATAATAATAATTAAAAATAAATAAATTTAATCCTGGGAGAGTTCACAAGATGCCTTAGGCATTTTTTGTGATCTTGCCAAGTATTTTGATTGTATTTATTATGAATACTAAGTATACAGGAAACTACCACATCACGGTGTAAAAAATTTGGCACTTAGACTTATTACTTCATATTTAAGTAACAGAACTCAAAAAATCGTGACCAATGGTAAAGGTTCCTCGGGATCGGTAGTGTCAATGGGCGTTCCTTAGGGTTCGATTTTTGGCCCATTCCTATTCTTAATATATATCAATGACTTACCTTATCTTGTAGGAGACAATCACGATGTAGCATTATTTGCTGATGATATATCTTTAATTTTGAAACTCAAACGACAGTCAATTAGTTATGACGATGTAAATAATGCTCTATCGAAATTATTACATTGGTTTAACGGCAACAATTTGCCCTTAAACGGGACTAAGACAAAATGTATTAAATTTACAATACCTAATATAAAACATTGAATACCAATGTGCTCCTAAACGGGGAGGAGGTGAGTCTTGCGGATACCACTGTTTTTCTTTTTCCTTGTATTACATTGACGCGAAACTTCCAATCGGGCCCCATATACCTAAATTAGCAAGCGGACTTAGTTCTGCAGCATAATATGCTGTAAATTAAAAGTGTAATATCTTATAGAATTTTGCTATAGGGTAATGCGACTAATATTGAAGTCATGTTTGTTTTACAAAAGAGAGCCGTACGGGCGATATATAACTTAAATTGTAAAGAGTCCCTCATGGATAATTTTAAAGAAATAAACATATTAACTCTGGCATCGCAATATATTTATGAAAATGTAATTTATGTACATAAAAACATAAATAGCTTTAAAAAGAATAAGGATGTGCATACTTTAAATACTAAGAACAAACATAAGCTTGTAATACCAGTTACTAGACTACACAGAATGAGTAATTCATTTATGGGGCAATGTATACGTTTTTACAACAAAATCCCAGAACATTTGTTTAAAGATTCAAAGTTTGTCAATAAACAAGTTTAAAAGTTTTATTAAAGAAAAACTGTACGAAAAGGGTTATTATAATATCAAGGAATACATGAATGAAAATAACCCCTGAAAATGAGGTTATCGCCACCATGCTGGTTCTATGAAAATTCATTAAGAATTGTAAAAACAAAATTATTGTTAAGTGAGATATGTTTAAAAAAAGTACCGCTGGGTTTCTTTTTGGTTCTCCCAGGACAGAGGTATTTTCCGAACTATTAGTAGGTAAAATGACTTTCAATAAGTATTATGTAAAAATCAATATTAAATAAAAAATCATTATATTCTATTCTATTCTATTCTATTTATGCCAACCATGAGGAGTCGGTCGGTTGACACTAGACAATTTATTTGTTACTGGGAACACGTTTATGTGGGAATGTAATTAATAAATGTTTTATTAATTTATGTTAGCAGCTATTTCCGTATTATCCGTTTAAATGTTACAGAAGAACTTCAAAATGTGTTCATATAAATAAATATTTATACATTATACGATATAAATAATCGGTTTGTAACTTCTTCCATTCTGTTTTTATTTAAAGTACGAGGGTGACAAACGAGAACAAAGTATAAAGTGTAAATGGTAAGTGAATACTTTGGCCCATAAATATCTATGTATTAATAATCAAAACGCACATGATTTGTTACACCTGAGGCTAATAAAATGCCTTGTATCCAGTAAAAAGGGTCTCCGTTTCTGTTCGCTCACCATTTCAAATACAGCATCATTGAGCTGATATTTTACGCTCATACTCCGTGAGAGCGCTGTGGGTCAGTTTCATTGGTTGACTTCATCACACTTGATGTTTCACAGATGTATTTCTGGGCATAATGTTATTATTAATTACTGCAAATACTTTTACTGAGCAGAAGAGGTGTAAGAATATCCGTTACCATATATCGTCCCGTGGCTGTTGTAAAAGGTGACAGAGGGACACAAACCAGGTGGCCGGTGTTTTTCTAATAACACTTAATAAATAATAACGGTGGTTTGCCGACCCACATACCACTCGTGGCAACTATGGCAAATATCACTCTATCCTTATAGAATACCTATTCCATGTGGAAGGCCTATGTTCATCAGTGGAATTTGATAGGCTGTAATGATGATGATAATGTTGTCAGATACTGTAATTCATCATGATCCATCGGGTATGATTATCACACTGCAAAAATCTACTGTTAGACCATGTTTAATGGTTCAGCAGTTGACTTTTAAGGTCTAATTATGTCCATGGTGACCTGGACTTGTAAAACGAACACTTTTTTTAATGCAATTTACGAACTTAAAGTAATTGCGGATTTATTTTCTGAGGCGCTAAAGTGAATTGATTCATATAACTTTTTTTTTGTTTACACTAGATGTATATTACGTTTTATACGTGGTAGAGTAATGCTAAAGATTTATTTTGTCTGGAGTACGAATGGGTGGACCCGAACGGGGAAAGATCACGTTCTCACGGAATACCAGCATAAAATAACAGCTCAATGCTGCTGTGTTTCGTATGGTGAGTGTAGAGAACCGGAGTAGTAGTAGTTAGAGTTTTCTGAACTTGTAATTTCCCATGGGACCACTTACAATCGTCTCCCAAAAACCTTTTAAATAGCTATAGAATAGAAGAGTTATAGCTATAGATATAGAAGAAGATATTGTCACTTGTCGGATTGTAGGGATTTCTTTTGTTAATGAGTAGCGTGCACCGTGGAGGAGTTACCGTTACAATTTATCAAAGTCCACATCTGAACATAGGCCTCTCTAATAGATTACCTATTGGGGGATATATGCCACACGTGGCAAGCAGTTATTTGCCACCGATTTGTTTTTATTTTTAGTGGTTATTATGAATTTTCCGTCAATCTCCTGATTTGTTACCCTCTGTCGACAAACACAGGATGGTATGGGGTAGTGGATATTCTAACATCGTCACTACATGGAGAATCAAGAATGACATTTAAAAAAAACTTAGTACACGCCCTTCCACAAAATTAAATTAATATAATTAATTTAATTTTAGGCCCCCAGCGCAGCAACTCATTGTTAAGCCACTGCGCCACGGAGCCGGCAACGTGGTACAGCCATACTGAAAACTTATAACAACTGCACCTGTACCAAGAAAGGACGGCACTCACAGAGTAATGATAATATGGTATTAGGCATATTGCTGTGTTTTGTATAATGAGTAACTAGAACCCGGTCGCCTTACTGGTATAGAGATAGTTCATTTAAATTAGACTACAACTTCTTGTCAAGATGGTGGTACTCCTCTTCTGCCTAGACGTCTATCTGGGCACCAGCCTCTTTCTATCGCCAAATAGCAGTACTACAGCAGTACGATTCTAGTCTCAAAGGTATAGACAGCCAATATAATTACAGACTTCACGTCCGTCTATCTTAGTCTTCAGAGGTGACAACGAATTGTTGCTTTCCCTAGTTGAAGTTGAGTGCAGATGTTCATTGGCTGCAGTAGCCATTAACCACCAGGTGGTCTGTTAGTCCGGTTGTCGCTTCTATATTATTTAAAAAAAGACAATAATACCATTATTCAATATTCTTTGATCTGAGTCATCAGAAGCGACATTATCAGTCAAGATCGTTGGTTCGTAACACCCTTAACTGTTTAAAAATATGTGATAAGACATCGTAAGTCAAATAAGAAAGATTAATTAAAACTGTGTTCAAGGAGACAAATTAAAAGACAACTTTTTACTGTCACTTTTTTATTAAAATCTATTAGGTTTTTTAAACTCAATTTAACCAGTATTAATCTTTGGTAAGAAAAGGTTCCGTTTCTGGAGTCTTTATCTCTTCCGGCGGGTCGTTCCACTCAGCCCTTTCAGCTGTTCCATAGAGTACGTACAGCAGGTTAGTAAAGAAATACATTCCAGCGGCTACGAAGAAAACTTTTCGCCAAAGATATTCACTTGTCTGAAACAAGGGAATTAAAATACTGTGTAATATACAAAGTGTAAATAAACGACGTAAGAGAATCTACTAACCCTTATTATCCTTTGGATGTCATAGAAGGAGTCTGAAGGAAATGGAACAGGAGATGAGTAGCAGGATTTTCTTGATAACGACTCTAAATTATAATTTCAATTAATCAAAGATATGGAGAGAGATAGATCAAAAACTTGACATCTCTCTCTCTCTTTCTCTCTCAGTGTAAATGTGCGTAGGCCACAGCATTCACTTTCCATCAAGTAGACAGTGTGCTCGTTTTTCACATTTATTCTATAAAAATATTAGGTCTTTTGAGACTTCTATGTTTCTTCTATGTGCAATTTTTTATACTACGACAGTGACAAGCAAGTTAACAGAATACCTACTAATATGTATTCTGTTAACTTGCTTTGCATCTAAATACGGCAGCTTATGATATAGCTATAATTTTTAGTATTATCTATATACTACTCAATAATATTATCCCGTGCGTTTCGTAAGAAGCGATACAGGGAATATGAGTAAGATGTGCAGCAGCGTCTTCCGATAATCAACTCTAATTATCAAGAAAACTTGTGTGCAGTTTGCATGCTGTACAAATTGAATCTTAAGAAAACTAAGCAACGAGAGAATAAGACGAATTCAGAGTGCCAGAAGTACGATAATTGTAGGGTTTATTTATTATAATATTGTTACGAAGTTTAAAAATTATTTTACATTTTATTTATGGACATATAAATTGTAGTGTCTTAATTTTAGTGTAATAAAACAAAATAATATTTTCTTTCGAGTAAAATTGTTTTGTCTTAGCGCTCTATACTTCATTCTATAGGTAAAGTTATTTTATCGAACAAAAATTGATTCACTCTCAAGGTTGTACATAAAATAGACGCTAAATACTAAACACGACTAATTCGATAAAATCGGTAAGTTATGAAAATGTGGATTGCTATTAAAGTGTTGGATGTAATAATTTTATTCAATATGGTTAATTTTATTTACTCAATAAAAACTGTTTATTTTTTGTTCATGGGCGGCGGTAGTCACTTACCATCAAGTGAGCCGCATGCTCGTTTGCCCCCTCTCCTATAAAAAAAAACACCGCACAAAGCAGAGAGCGAGATCACAGGAAACACTGTATACTGTATTCTATCTCATTCTCTCGCAGGTTAAATCGATGTATATAATATGATTGTAACTTTTTAATTTCGCTTTTGTTTTGTGTTTCGCAAACTTCAAACCACCTACAAAGCATGGCAATTTATGGGGAGTCTTTTTTTTAAAGGAGAGGGGGCAAATGAGCATACGGCTCACCTGATCGTCGACGATTCGAGCCGCTCTGCGCTGGATACGCAGAGCGGCATTATTAGCGGCATTTTATGTTCAAAATGTAAGTAATGACTTAATGAATTAGCGGTATAATAAAATACTAACAACATCTGTAAGAATAAAGCCAGCGACAATGGGAGCTAAAGATCCACACAAGTTGGCCACAAAGTTACTGATGCTCATCATAGTTCCTGAGAAGTGAGGCGATATATCAATGTGATTGACCTGAAAATAAAACAGTCAATGTATTCTTTGTAGGTTACCTAATGGTGACAAATGAGCACACAATCCACCTGATGGCATGTAGATACTGTGACATATAAGTATTTAGATACATGTATCTTTGATTAAGAATCAAAATGCGGATGCTTTGTCAGCCCTGAGGACTAAAATGAAATGCCTCGTATCTAGTAATAAGGGTCTCCGGTTCTCTATACTCACTATACGAAACATAGCAGCATTAAGTTGCTATTTTGCGCTCATATTCTGTGAGAGCGTGTTCTTTCCCTGGTCGAGGGAAATATCATGAAACTGCTAAAGATCTATAAAGCATATGATATTTTCACATTCTGATATCGATGCTAAGACATAGCGTAAAAAAGAATTAATACTACGAGTTCAGAATGTGAAATTATTTATTCTTTTCCCGCACGGATCAAGTATTTGTATGGCCTACAAATAATTGTTTCGGATCTGGATGTATGTTCTTGTGCAATTTATATTTGTCAGCTCCTCCACGATTTAGAAGAGTAGCCTAAGTTTGAAAAAAAAAAACAAAAAAAAGGTACAATAACAGTTGGCTTTACTTGTCGGCGAAATAGATACCTTTAGGGTTGGTATTTTTTCTCCAAATTTATATGTGACCACTCCTGAAAAATACTTATTTAATAAAATAAAGAACAATCAGTATCGGATCACAATTGACGAAGATATAACAGAATAGAATATAATAGAATAATTATGATTCAATATAGATTATTACACTTTTTACTGGAAACGAGGCATTCCATGTTAGTCCTCACGGGTGACAACGCATCTGCATTTTGATTCGTAATCGAAGATAGATGTAGATGTCTATGGGCCACAGCAACCACTTACCATTAGGTGGACTGTGACTGCTCGTTTGTCACCCTTATCCTATAAGAAAAAACATCATACTTATTAAAAGTAATTTTTTATTTACCACTATATAACTATTATACAACTATATAAAGTAATCACATCCATTCAAAAAAAATACAGTTGAATTGTAAGCCTCCTTCTTTTAGCAGTGAAATTATTGAAACTAAGTAAATACTTCTTACCGTGTAGTGACAAGATAAGAATATCCATCATATCGCCCCGTGAGTGTCGAAAGAGGCGACAGAGGGAAACCAAAACAAGGGATGGGCAGCAGCATCTTCCTGATAACTACATAAAATAATCACAATATGCTCTTCGCAACAAAATCCCAATGAGGCAATCTATTAGGGGACCTCTGTTGAGCAGTGGACCTTTGTAGGATGTAATGGATGGTAGGATGGATAAAGTAATTCATAGATGAACCGCTGTGTGGTATTGGCGCAAAGAATCTATCAACCAATTTCGTCACGTGGGTACCATAAGAGGCGACTATAGGTAAGAGGGAAATGCCAATAAGATCTGTCGACTTTTGTTAAATGGCAGTATTACAAGTAAAAGTTCGTTATACCACTCCAAAAAGTCAGTAATTCCTTCATGGGGCAATGTATACGCTTTTACAACAAAGTCCAAGAAAATACGCAGAACTTATTTACCAAAACTTTAAAATTTTTTAAAGCAAAAATTTTTTATTGAGGGTAATGACACCCCTGGGAATAAGATGATGGCTACCATGCTGTGTCTAAATGTTTTCATAATAAGTGCATAAAATATATTATAGTAATTTTTTTAAAGTTTCGCTGGGTTTCTTTTTAGTTCTTCCCTGGACAGAGCATTTTTCAGAACCAGTAGAGCGAAGAAAGAACCAGCTCTCTTATCACAATTCACGACACAATCAACGACGACAATCGGGCATTCAGTTGACTACTTTAAAGGCCTATTTATTTTTATCTTCTTAAACGCTTCATAGCCTCGTCATACTTATTGAGGTACAGAATGAATTTAAAGTAATAGTATAACGACTTCTATGTATTTTTTTAATTGCTTGGAATTATTTTCTTAAGTTACTTTTAATAAGTATTATTTTAATATAAAAAATATTCTATTCTATTGTATTATAATCCAGATCGACGACGTGAATCGATGACAATAATGTAATAATTAAACCAAACTCGCTATAACATAAGATGCTAGTGCACAACAGTAGAATTTTACAAAGTTAATATGATGATGATGGTTGCTCCAGTTGTTTGCAAAGAAACTGCGCTCTAAAGAAATTAGTTAAAAATTGAAAAGGAGTAAACAAAAAAAAAACGACGGGCACTGTCAGTTGCGTGCATACTTACCTTATATTTTAACATTGAAGTATTAAGAGCACAATATACTTTCATCACTCATCATCATTACAGTCCACTTCAGAACATAGGTCTCCCCCAATGAACACCACAAAGCTCGGTCTTTAGTCACTTGCATCCAATGACTTTCTGTATATCTTACCAGGTCGTCACTCCATATATGGGGGCCGCCCTACAGTTCCCTTACTGGTATGAGGTTGCCACTCGAGAACCTTTCGTCCCTATCGGTTATCGGTTCTTCGAGCTATATGGCCTGGCTGCACTTCAGCTAGTAATCCGTTGGGCTATGTCAGTTACTATGGTTCTACTGCGAATATCCACATTTTTAAGTTTATCATACAGAGAAACACCGACCATCGCCTTTTCCATATCTCGCTGAGCGACTTTATATCTACATTTCTCAATTTATCACGCAGAGAAACATCGACCATCGCCCTTGCCCTATCTTGCTGCGCGACCTTCAGTTACCTTATATGACCAGCAGTTAACGATCACGTCTCAGATCCATATGCCATAATTGGCAAGAGGCACTGGTTGTTTTTTAATGTATTTCAATATATTTTTTAAACAAAAAGATTTAAAAACTTTATGTTTATATTTGAATGCCTTTGTATTTAAATACCACAAACTCAAAAGTTAATATGAAATTGTGTAAAAACAACACTCTTTATAGATATTATATCATCAACCCATAGAATTTAAAGTTTTATTGAAGATTTAACAATAGTGAGTAATTAAAAATATATGTGTCTTATATATATTATATAAATATATATGTATGTATAACATGTCTACTTTAAAATAAAGCATACCCATAATTATATTTTATAATGTGATTTTAAAATCGTTACTAACATAACTTCCGACGTGAGTTGCAACCGTGAACGAACAGATGATGACTAGAAGCGATTCAACAACTACAATATTTTTAGGTGCAAATGCCAGCACAATCAAACCAATTGCAGCTGGAATACAACCTGAAAATAAATAATTAATTTGTTTTAACACTGTTCCAAAAGATCATGTAATCGTTCTGTGTCAAAAATTAGCATATCTAAATATAACACCAGACATTCGTAACTACCTTATCTGTCTTCGTCAGTCTCATCAACCATTTATTAGAGAGAAAGAAAAAGCAAAAATGTTTAAATTACTAGCTACAACACATTTTGAGGCCACAGTGCAAATCAAGAAAAAAAAATGATTAAGGAAAATTATTAAAAGCAACGGCTAAAGAAACATTGCAGCGGCTCTGTTATTCGGCTAGTGTACTGAGCGAAAATTTACTAAATCATGAGGCATACACTTATCTTTTAATAATGGCTTCATATAATAAAATGACTTATCAAACTAAAAAAACTAGAAATCGATACAAAAATAACACAGAAAATTTTAATAACATTTTGATCTTTGAAAACTATTTGAAATAAAAATTTTAAATTTAAAACAAAAAAAAAACAATTATATACGTCAAGTTTGAAGATTGATTCTCAGGCTTTATTTTTTAGGGTGAAAATGGGAATGAGATAAAAATAAAATCAATTCGAAGACGTCATGAACTCTAAGTTTAATGAATGTAAATTGCACCATGAATTATTTAAAATGTTTTGGACGAAAAATAATAATATTTGTTCTTCCTATTCTACGTATATATAAGTTGCAATATTAGTGTTCGTTTTCAACTTACAGATGGTAATCGCATACAAACTTAATTCTCGTCAAAATATTCACCTTATAAGATTCAAACGGTATAATAATATTTATTGGTAATATTATGTTGTGTATTGATAAACCTTTCTGTACAGTCTGATCTTAAAACACTACTAAAAGTTACAGCCTATATACATCCCAACGCTAAGCATAGGCCTCTTTTTTTCTGAGAGGGCTACAACCCTCTTAGTAGGGTTATTTCGATCGTGCAACCAAAATGAGTGTCGACGGACTTCACATGTATTCGAAATATTTTTTATATTGTAAATTTTTTGGACATGCAGGTTTGCTCACGATGTTTACTCACCAATTCCAAAGTAAATCACCAATTAAAATGTCATTGGTGAAGGCGAGCATAGAAGCCGGTTTGCTCGTTTACAGTGAAATTTGCAGCGAGTGGTTAACCCTGAGTTACTACGATCTGTGGTATAATTACGGTCACGGCGGCCAGTCTTAACGGAGACTAGCTATCTGAATATCGACAATGAAGACAGGATTGTGCCCAAATGTATGCGCAATTCTCTCACTATAGTCTGATGGAACGATAAAGCGTCTCCCACACACAAGCGGCTTGCGGTGGCGGTTAACCACGAGCCGCGGCTCCAGCCGCTGCAACAACACATCACCGCAGCCGGAGTGGCGGCCCGAAGCGCCATTTGCTGTGGTGTCTGTACTACGATCAGACGTCAGTAAACATGACAAACTGTGACGAAGTCTTATTATATTCAGCAATATTATTATATATTTTGTTTTTCATCCTAATGCTTTTGTGATCGCGATGCGAATAATCATAAAGTACTGGATAATTCTGCGCTGTTTCTGTTAAAATCTCTGAATATAGCACTATTTTTCACGCGGTATATGTTGTCAAAATTTGCAAGTGACCATGTACTCGCTAACACACACGCGTTGGCAGATGGGGCGGAGCATGCGGCCGCGGCCAGCCGCTGGCAGGCCACGCCACGGCCGCACGAGTTTGCAGACTCACTTACATTGCAAGCAAATACAACTGGCCGCCACCGCGGCCGCAACCGCAAGCCGCCACCGCAAGCCGCTTCTGTGTAGGAGACGCTTAATTCAACACGACCGAAGAGAGGTTAGGCGCAGGACCAAAGACTTAACGTGCTTTCCAAGGCACAGGGGTGAAACACCGCCAACTTCTTGACTCCAGGCTGCTACTGTGAATTTCTTGACAGAAAACCCAATAACTGGCCTGACCAGGAATTCAAACTTGGGACCTCATGATTAGCAATCGAGTTTACGCCCACTAGACCATCGAGGCAGTACCTATATTTAAAAAAATGTTGTTTGTCTGTCAATTTCTCCCGGCTTATCTCCGAAATGACTGATTTTGACGGGACTATCACTGGCAAATAGTTGATGATATAAGGTAAGTAAGCTTAGGCTACTTTTGTTAAGAAAAAGTATTAGGGTTCCGCACATAAAAAAATTATAAAATCTAAAACCTAATAAATTACCTACAACTAGCTGTTCCCCGTGACTTCGTCCGTTTGGAACTCTAAAAATATAAGTTAATTTTATATATTCTATAAGTTAAGCTAGTTGTAAGATATAAGTTAATTCGCACTTTTAGCTTACCCACGGAATTAGCTAATTTTCTAGTGTGAGTGACATTGAGTATATTCTTAACAATGAGCATATCAGCAGCCCAACAGAAGAAGAAGTTGGTAAACCACATAGCTAGGAATGGAAGCGCCGTGAGTAGTCCGTTCTGAAAACAGAATTTTGTTTGGTTTTACGAATAGAATAGAATTATTTTTATTCAATATAGGTTACAAATATAATTACTGAAACTCATTTTCAGAAAATAACAGCTTTAAAATAACATTAGTAATGAAAGAGGACAATTAAAACGTGGTAGAGCCTCGCTGCAGATTTTTTGTTGTAGCACAAATGGATTGGCTCGATCGGGGAAGGACCACGCTCTCATAAACTTTTAACAGTAAACGCGGTGTTCCATCTTAGTCCTCGAGCGTTACTACGTGCGACTACATTTTGATTCTTAACCAAGGAAAGATGTAGATGTCTATGGGAAATAGCATCCACTTACCATCAGGTAGGTAACCTGCAGTACGTCTGGTATTCCGATAGGAGAATGGAGATGAGCTTATGGAGGTGTACAATCCGTAGAAGACGGACAAAGTGAAGTTTAGTTTCCACCAGCTTTTGTCTTTGTCATAAGCCTCTTGGCTCAGCGTTGCACTGAGTCGAGTGCGGCAAGTTGATAATTTGTTGCTCCATCCCAAACGTGACTACAATACTCCATCCATGTTTGGAATTGAGCTTTGTATACAGTTAGAAGCTGTCCAAGCGTGAAGTATTGCTTCACCTTATTTAACATTCCCAGTTATTTGGCCGCAGTTTGTGCTTTTGACTCAATGATGGCGCCAAAGTTAAGGTTAGCACTTAACTGTAAGCCGAAAAGCTCAAGATGGTTAGCAATCTCTACAGATACCTCAGAAAGTGGGGATCAGATCAAACTGAGTCCGTTTTGCGGAGAACAGACAGGCCTGCGTTTTAGTGGCGTAGAAAGATACCAGATTCTCATCAGCCCATACTTTATTAAACAAAGTTTGTATAAAAAGGGTTATTATAATGTAAAGGAATTTATGGAGATGACCCCTGGGAATTAGGTCGTCGTTACAAAGCTATTTCTTATTTGTTTTGTGTTGTAATTTGTATAACATATATTGATTGTAAGCTGCTTTTTTTTTTAAAGTCCCGCTCGGTTTCTTGATAATTCTTTCAAGGTCAGAGGTGTTTTTTCCAAACCAGTGGTAAAAAATAAATATTATTTATAATCTATATTTAATAAAAAAATCTGTATATGTCACAAAAATCCTACCGCTTTAATATTGACCCCCATGACTTTGTCCATGAAGGCCGGTAGCTCCGAGTAAAGGGTCAGTTGGCCCCACGACATTCCAATATGCGCTATACATATAGCATACATTCCACGGTGTGTTAATATTTTTGACCACGGGACTGACTTAGGTTTCTGCAATGAAAATATTTAATAAGCAATAAAACTATCAATAGCGTATTTTATCTAATCACATTAAGTGGATACTGTAAGAGACGTGGAAAATTCCAAATTCCATATTGTGTCGAGGATGTCGTAAGCGGCTAAAATTCTAAATTCCATCTCATTATCTGGGTGTCGTAAGAAGCGTGGAAAATTCTAAATTTAATCTCATTATGTGGGTGTCGTAAACTGCCTGGAAAATTCCTAATTTCATCTCTTTGCACGGGTGTCGTAAGACGCGTGGATTATTCAAAACTCCATCACGTTCCATGGGTGTCGTAAGAGGCGTGGAAAATTCCAAATTAATAAATAAAGGCAAGTCGTCCCTACAACGAAAGCTCTTTTTCAGGTGAGCACTTTATGGGCTCATAAAGAAGAATATGAAAAAAAGTTACCCGAGCTGTATATTTTTTATGATTTAGACCACACGTGGACAAATATCCTATGTCCAAAATGTTTACATATTTTTTTTTAAATATTATAGTGTCTGGCATGCTACCTGTCCACCTACTGAAAAGTGGCCTTTGCAGCGCATGGAAACTTGCACGAAGTTCAAACTACGCAGACAATTGCGTTGTCATGTTTGAAGTTTAAGATTATATACCTCACAGTCTGTTATGACACACGATCTATTCGCGCAGGCTTTTTTCCATTACATCCTATTAAAGTCCATTGCTGAACAAAGGCTTCTTCCCCCATTAATTGCCCCCATTCATGTATATAGCAACTTTGGCAATTGCTAAGCTTGGCAGGTGGCTTGGCAATCGCAGATTTTTATTTTAATAGTTTTTAGAAAGAACCTGCTACCCATCTCCTTGTTGGATTCCGTCTGTCGCTTCTTACGAGACCCACGGGACAATATGGGGTAGTGAATATCCTTACTTCACAACTGCATGGTCAAGAGGCGTTTTGCACATATAAATATCTTCACAAGAGTCTTTCGTATTGCGTTCAGCACAGGAGTAATATAATTTTGCCAGCACTAATGTTTCCGTCCGATTACAATGTTTAAGCCAAGAGTGAATAGACTCTTTCGCGCTAGCACAATGCAATTGTACCTGTAAATGTGGCTTACCACCAGTTGGGATTGTAGTTAGTAATGAGTTTATTATAATTAAAGTAGTAATATCTATTTGTAGGTTAAACTACTACATGAACAATGCAGGAATCAAATCCGTCACTCCCAGGGCTGCAGCCAAACTGCACTACTGATCATTAATAGTATGGACATTGGTGGTGGGTAATGAATTTTAAAACTGGTGAATGATAAATAAGCACCACCGCCCGTGAACATTCATAAAAGCAGAGGAAGCGCAGGTGATTGTCGATTAAAAACCTACTTACAAAATTTGTCCAAATCGTGTTTCTGTTACCGTTACCGTTACAGGCTATCAAATGCCCACTGCTGAACATAGGCTTCCCATATAGATTACGTCATAGGTGGATATTTACCATAGTTCACACCTTACTTAGTCGCACTTATCATTAGGGTTGACAACCACAGATATTTAAAAAAAATTAAAATGAAAATTATTTGTTTTCTGGAAACATGCTTTATAAAAATCATTATTGCAGCCCTTCATAAGTCCACAACTGAACATAGACCTCCCCAAGAAATGCCAGAAAGCAGGTCCCTGAGCCTGCATCCACCAACTTCTGCATATCTTGCCAGGTCGTCACTCCATCTAGTGGCGGGCCGTCCTACACTTCGCTTAATAGCACGAGGTTGTTACTTGAAAACCGTTATTTCGCGTCTTTTTTTTTTAACAATATCGAGATTTAAAAAAAAGTTAAAGTTAAAGCCTATATACGTACCACTGCTGAGCTCACGCCTCCTCTCATTTCTGAGAGGGCAAGGAAGTGTCCGCTGCGCCAATGCGTGTTGGCGAAGTTCACATGTCTTAGAAATACTTTTTTCTTATTCCTCAGACATGCAGGTTTCCTCAGGATCTTTTCCTTCACCGCCGAGCACGTGTTAAATCAGAACTTAAATTGCATTAAATTTCATTGGTGCCGGCGGAGATCAAACCCGGGTTGCTCGCGTACTGTGAAATTTACCGCGAGCGCCAACCATCTGAGCTACCACGGCTCGAGATGTTAAAACACTTCACTTCAATTTTTCAGGACGAATTATGTCAAAGGTATCTAACGTTTTATTGCCTTCTTCACGTATACTATATCTTTATATATATTCTCTTTGATAAGGAAGAACGGTGAAGTTAGAACACATCTTTATTACATGGAGCGACGCCCTGGTAAAACAAACAAGGAGTCGATGGAAGCAGGCGGAACACGACTGTGATTTGTGACATTACTTGAGGTAGGCCTAAATTCATCTGTGGTTTTGTGAAGGGCAGTAATGATGATAATTACTATGAAGATGATGATGTAATCTAGCACGTTATTTGTTGCGTATATGATATGATCACTGTCTATTCTAACATATTTTAATACGAATAAATTTCACACAGAAATATTTTACCTTCGAGTCATCAGTGTCACCCAAATCATTTTCTATGTATTGCCTTTCAACCGCGGATACTTTGGGATGTTGGGCTGGCGTATCAGAAATCGTCCACCATATTAAGCAACCAACAAGTCCCGAGAGAAGACCATAGAAACGGAAGATACCAGGCCAGCCCAGTGGTGATGCAGCTATAAAGCCTGTTATTGGGAAACTGAGCACTGGTCCTAAAGCTTGACCTGATAAAAAAAAAAACTAACGTTGCATAATTTTATAAAAGACGATGAAATTTTATAGTTAACTTTTAGTTTTGTAAAAATCATTACAGTAACACGTGAAAATTGAAAATCAGAGTGCCTAATATTTCTCTCCCGTGGAATATAAGGTGGATACTATGCCATAGATAACCAAGAATAAAAAAACATGTGTATGATGCCGCTAAAGTTAAAAATTAAAGTAACAGCATATATACGTTCTACAGCTGGGCACAGTAATCCTCTCATTTTCGAGAGGTTTTTAGAGCTAGGAATGTTCGCAGCGATGCCCCAATGCATGTTGGCAATGTCCACATGCCTATAAAATATTTTTTTGTTATTTGTCAGACGTGCAGGTTTCTTCGCGATATTTTCCTTTACCGTTAAGCACGTGACAAAAAGGCACTTAAAATTGAAATTAACAATTGCATTAGACGGGGCTCGAACCCGGGTTGCTCTTGTACTGTAATGCCAGTAAGTGAGTAAAACGAGCGCTTAGCCCTGAACTCCCACGGTAACGATCGTTGCCGGTAAGACAGGTAAATAAAGTGATATAAAATGTTATAAAATTATAAGAGCAATTTAATAAAATATTACGGTATAATGAGTGAAGGGTTTACGTATTAGTAAATTTTTTCTTTACTTCTTTTAATTTATTTTATGTTTTCTCTTTGCCCTTTCTCACTCTTTTCCCAAAGCGTTATAAAAGGATATGTTTATGATATGTCAGATTGATAATTGGATGCGAATATCACTTATCAAAATAGTGTAAAAACTTGTAAGTTTTTACTCTATTTTTAACAACAATACCAGGGTGTTTTACAATGTCATTTAAGATGGGTGTAGAAAATCAGAGACCCTTTTTATGTTTTATTTATTTTATGTACGTGGTAGAGCCATGCTGCAGCTATATTAGTAATATAGTTGTAGCACGAATGGGTCGGCTCGACCGGGGAAGGACCACGCTCTCACAGAATACCAGCGTCAAATAGCAGCTTAACACTACTGTGTTTCGTATGGTGAGTGTAGAGAACCGGAGACCATTTTTACTGGAAAAGAGGCATTCCATCTTAGAGCTCACGGTCGCATCTGCATTTTGATTCGCAAACGAGGATAAATGTAGATGTCTATAGGCCACAGCAACCACTTACCATCAGGTGGACTGTGTGCTCGTTTGTCACCCTATCCTATAAAAAAAATGTAATAAGAGTGACATACGAGCACACAAGCCATCTGATGATAAGTGTATATTGTGGTCCATGAAGTCCATAGGCATATACATCTATACTCGGTTAAAAATCAAATGCAGATTCATTATTACTTTCGAGTACTAAAATGGAATGCCTCGTTTCTTCGGATCACAACCCTCACCATACGAAACTGAAGTGCACTAAGCTACTATTTTATGCTGCAAGACCGTGGTCCTTCCCCGGTCGAGCCGACTTATTCATGCTACCACGTTTATTTTTTGTACTAAGAATGAGGCATTAATCCTCAAGTGTGACAACGCATCTGGATTTGGATTGCAGAATTTGGATTCTTAATCGAGCACTCAGCGCCCACCATCTATCCATTACTACACTAGAAAAAAACACTTATTGTAGAAAAATAACAGTATATTACGTAGGTACCTCCATACGCCCAAGCGCTTAAACGACTCCTTTCCTTCAGAGGTGTCCATTTGCCTAGATGTGTATGAATTCCTGGTACGATACAAGCTTGACTCAAGCCTTGAGTTATTCTAAAGATGAGAATGCATATCCAACCACCCTGTGAATATTAAAAAATAATATCTTTTCATTCATTCATTCGTATATTGCCATTGCCTCTAAATGATGCATCATCAGGATAAACGTGTTTTCTAGTCTAATGGTGTTGTAAGATTGGTGCAATTGAGGGAGAGCTGGAGATGCTCTTCAAACTAAACAAGAAACATTATTTGGTTTTATTACGCGGATATTAACTAATGAATTTTTTATATCTTTAATAACTCCAGAGCAATGATTTTTAATACTTACATAAAAAGCAGCCCAAGGTAATGAAAAAGATACAACGCAGTTTATAAAAAGCGCCCCTGATAATAGATAACGTGATCCGAAACGATGAACGAGCTGTCCGGCGGGGATTTGCAGCAACATGTATCCCCAGAAGAAGGAAGCGAGTATTGTATCTTGAATCTTCTTACTCCAATTGAACTTCGGGTACTGTAAGGAATAAAACATTTTTTATGAATTTATGTATATTTTAACAAAACTAAAGTTAAAAATGAACCTATATTCCACCTGATGATAAGTAACTATTGCAACTGGAAACCTGCAGCCGACTTGAAACAAAGAAGACTACAGATTCGTTGTCACCTTGGAGAACTAAGATAAAATACCTCATGGTCTTTTTTTATGGGATAAGGGTGACAAATGAGCACAAAGTCCACCTGATGGTAATAAGCTGCTGTGGCCCATAGACGTGTACATCTATCCTCTACTACAAATCAAAATGCTGATGCGTTGTCAACCGTGAGGACTAATATGGAATGCCTCATTTCCAGTAAAAAGGGTCTCCGGTTCTCGACACTCACCATACGAAACACAGCAGCGTTAAGCTGCTATTTTACGTTGGTATTCTGTGAGAGCGTGGGCCTTCCTCGGTCGAGCCGAGCCATATGTGCTAAAACTATACTACTAATATAGCTGCAGCATGGCTCTACCATAAAAATATCATACTGGATCTCTATACCCTTCAAAATATATAAAATGATGGTATCCAGATGGTCTCCTATGCAGGAAAGGAGTCCGACCACTTAGTAAACTACGCTAGTCCCTGGACCTCTTAATGTTTACTAACTTTAAAGTAAAGAAGACTATATATGCGGTGTTATCCCCAAGGATTTAGATGAAAAGTCTCACAGCTTTTAATTATTATTTTTTATAGCATAGGGTGACAAACGAGCACACAGTGCACCTGATGGTAAGTGTTTGCTGTGACCCATAGACATCTACATTTTTCTTCAATTAAGAATCAAAATGCAGATGCGTTGTCATCCTTGAGGACTAAGATGGAATGCCTCGTTTCCAGTAAAAAGGGTCTCCGGTTCTCTACACTCACCATACGAAACACAGCAGCATTAAGCTGGTATTCTGTGATGTGCTGTCCTTCCCCGGTCGAGCCGACCAATTCGTGCTACAACTATACTATTTATATAGCTGCAGCATGGCTCTACCACGTATAAAAGCGGGCTTATTTCCTTCACATAAGAATACAATATTGCACACAATACTATTTGGGAGCATAAATAGGAAATAGGGTGGTATCTAACTGGCACCCATTCGAAGAGTACAGAGAGGCAGTTCAATTAAAGGCTATGAAGAATTCCGTCTCAATCCTTTGGCCTAACGGAGATGGTATATTTTTATGGCTTCCGAAAGATATCCGTATACATTTTTCGAAAGCCATAAGAATATAATGGCATTTTGTATTTGGTTGGTGGCGCGCGTATCGTACCTACAAATTTATTTGAAAGTTATATATCATTCAACTTTACTGAATGTATTATCATCACTAATTAAACAATATAACTCTTCCAAATTTAAAACAATATGTCCACAATTATTTCTTCCGCGGCAGCAATGCAAGTTTGATCAATGCTAGTTTAATGAACATAACATAAAATAATATAATATTTTGAAGCAAGGCCACGATATTTTCAGTAAAGGTCAAGTCATTATTTATTGACCGTGTCAAAACTGAACCGCTGTTATGATAAAAAATATTTATGAGCTTAGTTCTGCCTCTGTGGGTTGAAAATTACTTTTATAAGAAACAAAGGTTATTTTGCTCAAAACACTTAGTATTACAGAGCCTATACATTCTATGAACGAAAATAATTTAAAGTCCATATGTCCCTATTCATGTTAGTAAAAATGATTAAATTTTAATAATCTGAAAATTTATACTTAAATATATTTTTTTAGAAACATTTTTTAATACTTAAAAGAAAAAGACACTGAAAATTATCTAAGACTGAAAGAATAATTAAAGTTTTACATATTTTTTGTAAATACACAAACTGGTATTTACCATCTAGTGACGGTGTAAGAATAACTACTAACCCATATCATCCCGTGTTTTGTATGTATACTCATACAAAACAGCGGTCGCTATTCCCAATATGTGCACATGCGAAGCTGTCTATTCCCTCAGTCTCATAGTTGAATGATACGGTAACCTGACATGGAGAGACATCAGGCGCAAGATCAAGGGCTTTACATACATTCCAAGGTGGGAGGGGGAGGGGACAAACACCAACAACTTCCTGTCTCCAGGATGTTAGTAAGAATTTCTTAACAGAAATCAGATTTTTGACCCAAAAATGATTCGAAACTGGGTCCTTACAATTACCAGTTGCAAAGTTTCGTTCGAATTTGGGTTCTCTAATTTAAATTCTATTCTGTTGATTTGGAATACATTAATATAGAATAAATATTGATAAAAATAACTTACCGGATCTGTCAGCAAAAGGGCACTTAAAAAACCGTCTATTTTATATTCCTCTGATACACTTTTGTATAGATTATCTTTTGCAGAATCAGTTATATTTAATACTAAATTGCTAGCAATAGTACTATTTTGAACAATTTTTTCATATTCATTATCACAATCACTAACAATCATCGCCACTAAAGCAACTCCCATACATGCTCTCATAGTGTACGCCGTCGTTATACAGCAAAATAAAACTACACATTGCTGATGTCTGTAGCCCCATCCTGCAAGTGTTATATAAAATATATCAAAATTTGATTAAGCCATACTGTTTCGTTTGTTAATCTCGATTGGTCATAAAACTGAATGTATTGTGATGACTTAGATATTAGCTAATGCTTTGTTTTTTTATTTTTTTATTTTTTTGTTAATTTAATGGTATGATATTATTTGCTAGTCAGAGTACTGTGTCACGTGTTTTGGTTTTGAATACAATCTCAGAGTCAACATTTGTCCTAAATTCAAATTGTTAGGTTTTGGTCTAGACTTTATACAAACGTAGATTTAAGTTTATTACGATTCTACATGTGTTGGTGCATTGACCACAACAAATTTTACCTGAAAACAATAATAATCACTATATAGGTAGTAAACTTGCATAATATTTTGTTAATACAACATGCATTTTTAGCTATTTTATGCCACACTCGATACTGTAGAATTTAACGTCACCAACAGTTTCTCTGGACTGATATACTTACGGAAATGAAGAAAAGTAAGGACCTTCAAGAAGAGAATCAACTTTAGACAACTAAGAGATATTGTCTCGTTTCCAGTCAAAAGGGTATCCAGTTCTCTATACTACCCATACGAAATGTAGTATAATGAAGCTGCTATTTCACGATGGTGTTCTGTGAGAGCGTTGTCCTTCATCAGTCTAGTTGACCCATTCGTGTTGTAGCCTACATATTTGTGTGGCTACCACGTCTTTATATGTGTTGAATAACATGATTCTTATTTATAAAATATCAATAAAAAACAAAGCTTTCAACAATCAAAAAAATTAATCACCCTTAATGTGGTTGTCTTCTTCATAATTATTCGCCTCAACGTGTTCTTTGACAATCGATTTCATCGCTCAGCACTTGACTTATCGTTTGATATTGTCATTTACTATCTGTGAAGGTACGATAATGTACGAATTATACAAAAAAATTATTTCAATATATTAATATTATCTTAACTAAATATTTACCTTTACTTATTTAGTCTATCAAAAATCCACTGCCACTTCAGCCTCTTCATTGACTGCCTCATATTTATAGTAGATATACATAGACATAGTTATCACGCTTGGTAGATAAATTGGCGACTACAGGTTTTTTAATTTTTTTGGTTATAATTAGGAAGACACTGTGACACACCGTCTTCAGATTTGATTCACTCTTTTGCCTCTTACGACACCTACGGAACGATACGTATATTAAAATTTCTTATCATTTTAAAGTCTATCGGTCACTGAGAATTTTTGAAAGTTTTGTTTATGTGTTAAATATAAGTAAAAGTTACAGCCTTTATACGTCCCACAGCTGAATTCAGGTTCTGAGACGGTTTTATGGCAAGGAAGTGTCCGCCGCGCTGCCCCAATGCTTGTTGGCGGACTTCAAAATACTTTAAAATATTTTTTTTTCAGACATGCAGATTGTCGCTCGATGTTTTCCTTGCCAAATACGTGGTAAATAAGCACTTAAAATTGCAATTAACAATTTCATTGTTGCCAACGGGGATCGAATCGGTGTTGCTCGGGTACTGTGAAATTTACAGCGAGAGTTAAGCCCCTGAACTACCAAGGCTCGAGTATTAATGGTTTGTATTAAATATACGAGTAAGTTAAAAATAATCGTCGTATACTTAATTGTAGCGATGTTTAAATGCGATATTTAATTTGTATTACTATGTACGAAAAATTCTAAATGATACGCAATAAATTAAATTTTTAAACTCTAATTCTCTCTCTCATGCTTTGATTTTTTTTATTAAGTTCACTCTAACGTATACCAATAATTTTTAATTTTTTAAAGTTAATTAATGTAATACATTTCGTTATTTTCTATTTGGAGTGAATTTTGAAATTTATCAAAAATATTTTTTCTATACAAATTAAAAAAAGGTTATCAACAAATACGCCATAATTATAATTTTTTTCTTCCTTTCTAAAGACAATGAACCTTTAAGTTATATAATAACGTTCTTTAAAAGTTAAATTATTCTTTTTAATGTTAAAATAAATTAATATTTTGTTATGGAAACTTGGTAGCTGATAAAATGATTATTCAATTTTTTTTTTGTATAATATATTTGTTAAATTTTAATAAAGCTAATGTGTTTTTATTCAATGCGATGTAACGATCTAAACTTCTTTGTTAATTAAAATAGTTTGGAAAATCCAAATGTAGGTACAAGCCTCATGAGCGTATCGTTAAATTTTTATGAAAAAAAAATAAATTGTATTCGTGATTTTTAAAATATATTATTTACATATTTTTAATTTAGCGCTCTTTTATTTTAACAAGTAGTGACCTACAGGAAAAAAATACTAAAATTTTTTACCAAACTAAATCGATTACACAAAGTATAAAATCGATAAAGGCCGTTGTACAAGGACTACAAAAATATGAAAGCGCCTTTCAATTTTTAATAGCAATAAAACTTTTAATAGTTGAAAATCATTTTATTTACCCTATAAGCGTACTAGACTTTTAATATGAAATAGGGAACCACTTAATGTAATTCTGAAGCTAATAAAAAAACCCGGTCTCGATACTTAATTTTTTTCTGGAGTTATCGTGACCACATACAATATCAACATCCGGACGTCCATGTAATTATTTTCAAACCTTTTTTTTAAAAGTAGCTATGAAAAATGATTTTTAGAAAAATATAAGATGGATTAATTGGAGTGTTTTTTTGATATACGGCTACTCATATTATCGTATAAGTGCAACATGGTTATGAAGAGGCATATTAAGAACACAAAATTGCTTGAACTTGATGTGATTTTCAAAAGTTATTGTGTTTACAAGCCCTGCGGACTTGATAAATCCACACCATAAGCCACTAAAACCCCTTTTTTATTTAAAAATAGCAATTAATCGATTAAAAAAATTTTTTAAGTTCAACAATCATTTATCTTTCTAACAATGTGCTTTTTATATCATTTATATGTATAATATGATTGCTAGATACGATTTCATTCGATAAAACGTTGGAATCTTAATTTTTAGGCGATAGTAGGACATACCTTGGCGCTTTCGCATAAGGCATGCAATAAAAGGTGTGATTGGTAAAGAAATTATCGGAGGTTAGCATATACACATGCAATCAATCTGATCAGCTGAGGGTTTATAAATCCTAATAACAGATTAATTTTTAAGATATAAAATGCGGGGCGAGTTATAATGTATTGATAATGAGGGATATGAGACTTTTTTAAAATTGTATACGAACAATGTCTTAAAGACTTAAATGCTATGGAGTAAAATAAAGATTAAATAATGGTTAGCCAATTATAAGTGGGTGACATAAATGAAGATAAAATAATAAAGAATGAGATGAAAAAGTATGAATAAATAAATAAGGGAAAGTATTTTAAATAAGGGAATAGTAAATGCCTATAAAATTATAGAAGATGAATGCGAATTTTTAATATATTATGTATTACCGAAAACCTTATTATAAAAAATATCTATGGTATGTATGCATGAGACATCATTTCAACCAAATCTATTGTGTTGTTGAGTTTACTATGGGGCAGGATCTTACCACCCGTAGAATATACTTACCTCGATATATGTAATTGTGATAAAATAAAATAAATAAATGAAATGCATTTTTTTTTACTTTTTTTTGTCTGTGAGAGGTGCAGTGAGAAGCCCACACAACTTACATATTAATGTTAACACAGGTCTCCTTCTCTTTGAAATCTTTCAAACATTTAAAATGACTTGAATTGAAACTTTTAATTATTTTACTTAATTTTTAATTTATACGCATTATCAGTATTAGAACGAAATATATTCATCAGAGTAGAGCACAATTTATTTATTATCACTGAATACATAAGAACTTACTTACTTAATATTTTGGTATAGGTAAAACTTATAAATTTAAATTTGTTTTTTTTTTTTGTATTAAAATGGTAATATACTGTGCGCGATCAACGTAACGCAACGTCTGTTCGCAAGTCGGTAAAAACGAATAGTTTTAATTATTATGTCATCATGACTGGTCAACGTCGTCACCGTCTTATCAATATCAAATTAGAATCTTCATTTATTTTTTGCCAGTTCTTGAATTTCTTTTTTATTCACAACTAGCTGTTCCCCGCGACTTCGCCCGCGTGTAATTTAGGGTTTTAATTATGTTGCGTGGAACCTTAATTATTTTTCTAAAATATAAATAACCTAAGTTACTCCATATAACTACAGCTATTTTCCAGTGAAAGTCCCGTCGAAATCGGTCCAATCGTTTCGGAAATTAGCCGGAATAAACAAACAGACAGACAGACAAAAATTAAAAAAAAATGTGTTTATGTTATAATTACCGTATATACTTTCATATGCATTTAGTAAAAAGCTGTTATTTTGATATCACCAACAGGCACTTCAATTTTATTTATTTGTATAGATATACCTTAATTAACCACCGCGTTTTATGTGGTTTAGACAACAAGTTATGGATCTCGGATTTGAGTCCCAGCTGGAGCTAATGCTGTAAGAGTTGAGAGTGTTTTTTCGCTTTTTATTGAAGTCTCATCATCATCATCAGAACATACTCTCACATGGCCACTGTAGAACATATGCCTCCCCCATAGATTATTATAAAACACGGTCTTAAGCCACCTGAATACATTGACTTCATCCAATTGACGTTTATTTATTTATTTAGTTATTACAGGAGTGGAGCCAATGCAACAATGTGGCCACTAATGTAAAAAAGACAAATAGTTTAATGTCACCCACTCGAATTCCGCCAATGTACAATTAAATATGTCTAATCGTTGTTTTTTTTTTTTTTTTTTTTTTTATAGGAGAGGGGGCAAACGAGCATGCGGCTCACCTGATGGTAAGTGACTACCGCCGCCCATGAACAACCGCAACACCAGGGGAATTGCAGATGCGTTGCCGGCCTTTTAAAAAGGAGTAGGCTCTTTTCTTGAAGGTCCCTAAGTCGTATCGGTCCGGAAAAATCCCTGGTGGTAAACTATTCCACAAGGAAGTTGTGCGAGGAAGAAAACATCTTCTAAATCGCACAGTGGTGGACCGCCAATCATCCAGATGGTGTGGATGGTATCGGGAGTTCTGCCGCGATGTGCGTTCGTGAAATTTGGCGGCTGGGATTAATCCGAACAATTCCTCAGAGCACTCCCCATGGTAGATGCGAAAGAAAATGCAAAGAGATGCAACATCTCTTCGCAGTGCCAATGAATCGAGCCGATCGGAAAGGGCTCGGTCGTCGACGATTCGAGCCGCTCTGCGCTGGATGCGGTCAAGTGGAAGGAGCTGGCACTGGGGAGCCCCTGCCCAGAGATGGGAACAGTATTCCATGTGAGGCCGAACCTGCGCCTTGTAAAGTTGCAGGCGGTGTGCCGGCATGAAATACTGTCCCGCTCTGCTGAGCACGCCAAGCTTTTTAGAGGCCAATTTGGCCTTCTCTTCCAAGTGACCACGAAACTGCACGTCACTCGATATGTCGACTCCGAGGATACCGATACTGGCTGAGGCAAGAAGGGGAGTGCCTTGAAACTGAGGAGATACGACAAAGGGGTTCTTTTTAGCGGTAAACGCGCAAACTTGTGTCTTCTGAGGATTAAACTGGACTAGATTTAGTCGCCCCCAATCCGAGACTTTGTCCAGCAAAGACTCGACTTCAGACACAAGTTTGTTCCGGTACTCGGCGACGTTTTCCCGAGAAATATTGGCCCGGCCGGTGTATAGAGCATCACCAGTGCTGTCATCCGCATAGCAATGAATGTTACCAGTTAGCAACATATCATTGATATGCAGAAGAAACAGCGTTGGTGATAGCACACAGCCTTGTGGAACACCAGCGTTAATAGGCTTGTAGTCAGAACATGCACCGTCTACAACGACCTTGATGCTCCGATCTGCAAGAAAGCTGGTGATCCAATTGCACAATTTCTCGGGAAGCCCATAGGAAGGCAGCTTCGAAAGAAGCGCTTTGTGCCAAACCCGATCAAAGGCCTTCGCAATGTCCAGACTAACGGCCAACGCCTCCCCCTTGGACTCTACTGCCTTCGCCCATCTATGGGTCAGGTAGACCAGAAGATCACCAGCTGATCGACCCCGACGAAAACCGTATTGGCGGTCACTAATCAGCTGGTGATCCTCAAGGTACCGGATGAGCTGGCAGTTAATAATGGATTCCATTATTTTGGAGAACAAGGAGGTGATCGCGATAGGCCTATAGTTGGACGGGTCTGAGCGGTCGCCTTTTTTAGGGATCGGGTGGACAAAAGCTGTCTTCCATGAATTCGGGACTACGCCTTGGGAGTAGGAGTACCGGAAAAGACGCGTTAGGACCGGTGCCAACTCCGGAACACACGTCCTCAGCACAATTGGGGGGATTCCGTCAGGAGCACACGTCCTCAGCACAATTGGGGGGATTGTGCTACCATGTTAAGCATTCTACCTGCACGAACAACCGGTGTGAACTTTAAGATATTTGTTCGAGCAACTGGTACGTCCAACAACTCTCCCCTCAGCCCCCGTCGCAGCCTAGGATTAAGCACGAGGAACCGCAGTGATTCCAGAATTTCCGGATTGTTTAATCTACCACGTAATATCAAATATATGTACTTAAGTAGCGCAAAGTTCCGTCTAACCTCCAACTTATAATATCGAACCATTCCTATTACAAAAAGGGTTGGATACATAAGAGGATAAAAAGGGTACACCCCGTATTGCTTTAAATAGAGGTACTGGGTAAATTTATTCTGTATTTTCTCCAGCATGCGGTTATACTTGGTTTCATAAGGACTCCAGACGATAGCACTGGTTTCTAGATTGCTTCTTACTAAAGCATTATATAATGACTTCACGGCGGCAGTGTTGAGGAAGTCATGCGTTTCACGCATTATGAAGCCCAAGTTTTTAAAGGCCTTTTTACACACCTGTACAATATGAGTACGAAACGTCACGTCCTCGGTAAATAAGACGCCAAGATCACGTACACAGACAACGCGATTGATGACATCCCCTTCCATGAGGTAGTTGAAATGTATCGGGGTCCTCGAGCGTGTGAAAGACATCACATTGCATTTTGATATATTAAACAGCAATTTATTCTCCCGACCCCACTCCAACACCCGATCAATATCACATTGTAAGCGATCGTCGGAAGTAATCCTCAGGAATAATTTGAGATCATCCGCAAAGAGTAAGCAACCCGCGTCTCTCACCACCTCTGGAATATCATTTATCATAATGATAAATTCTAACGGACCCAAATTACTCCCTTGACCGACTCCTGTAAGGGTTAGATACGAGTTTGAGGTGTAGCCAGCGTAGTCCACGAATTGCCTTCGGTTCCCTAAATAACTAGAATAGAACTGCAAGAGGTCTGGAGTGAAATCAGCCATTGCGAATTTCCTCAACAAGACGTAATTGTCCACACTATCGAAAGCCTTCCTATAGTCGAAATAGGCTACATCCAGCTGGGCACCGGCCTCTGAATCGAGAGCTGGTGCTAAGTGATTCATGAAGCACATCAAGTTGGAATTTATGCTGCAACCCGTCCGAACACCATGCTGTGCATCATTAAGTTGTAACATTAACCTGCGAGTAAATGGAATAAACGTAGATGGAGCTATACCCCGATTACCCGTAAGAGGCTGCCACGTGCCTTTCTTCTTCATCAGTTGTTGATTCTTTGTGTAATATGGTCGGTTCGTTGCAACTTATTTTTATTTAATGCAGGAATTGCATCGTAGAGGCAGTTCACGTCTATAATTTGAACAAGGACAAACGTCCCGTAGAATTATGTTTAGGCTATACACATACTCGCCGTGCGAAATACGAACCCGCGGCTCTCAGTGCTATAACTCAATGCTAGTTACTAGCAGAAACTTCAGCTTACTAATACATTCGGCTTTTTTAGATGCTATGACTCTATTGCAGGTATCCGCATTTTGTAATTTCCAAAGCTCCAAATTTCCAAAGCTCCTCCAAAGCTCGCAGAGCGTCTTTAAGCATCTTCATACAGTCAGAAATGCTATTACATCTCAATTCTGTACGTGATCACTGGCAACACACACTAGTTGTCCACTCTCATGTTGAGATTTTGACGGCTACAGTAAATTCTCTATATTAAAATTAAATATTGTTTTACTATTGGCCAGTGCTTGGCTACACTATAATATTGTGAATTATAAGGTAAATATTACATACGTGTTAGAGCCATGCTGCAGCTATATTGATAGCACGAATGTGTTGGCTCGACCGGGGAAGGACACAGCGTAAAATAGTAGCTTAATAATGCTGTGTTTGGTTTGGTGAGTGTAGAGAACCAGAGACCTTTTTCACTGCAAAAGAGGCATTCCATCTTAATCCTCACGGCTGACAACGCTATGGGGAGTGCTCTGAGGAATTGTTCGGATTAATCCCAGCCGCCAAATTTCACGAACGCACATCGCGGCAGAACTCCCGATACCATCCACACCATCTGGATGATTGGCGGTCCACCACTGTGCGATTTAGAAGATGTTTTCTTCCTCGCACGACCTCCTTGTGGAATCGATTACCATCAGCGATTTTTCCGGACCGATACGACTTAGGGACCTTCAAGAAAAGAGCGTACTCCTTTTTAAAAGGCCGGCAACGCATCTGCGATTCTCCTGGTGTTGCAGTTATTCATGGGCGGCGGTAGTCACTTACCATCATGTGAGCCGCATGCTCGTTTGCCCCCACTCCTATAAAAAAAAAAACGCATCTGCAATTTATTTGTAAACGAGGATAGATGTAGATGTCTATGGGCCACAGCAACCATTTACCATCAGGTGGACTGTGAGCTCGCTTATCACCCTTAACCTTTAAAAAAATAAGGAGTTGCGCACGTGCCGCGCTTATGTGCGGTTGTGTTTTGTAGTAATAATGGCAGACAGAAAGTTAAATAGTAATAATTGTAATATTATAGTAATAGTGAATATATGTCGACCAATTTGTCTAAGCCTCTAATCAGAATATTCTAAGTCTATAATTTATTCAGTGTTTAGGGGAGCTAATTGCTATAATAAAAGACTAGTGTAGACGGAGTTTATACGTAAGGGGATTATAAGGCTTATCCAACCGCTTCATTTTGTAATTAATAAATGAGTTTGCGTCGATATATGTTAATTGGGCATGTCATTTAGTATATATACATTTATAAGTGAAGCCCATGGCTGTAAACGCCTTTTGCCCCACTACCTTGTCACTAAAGCAGTTTGGTAAACACAGATGAGTATTAGAGTTCTAATGATGTTTATAAGTCTGATAATTTTCTTTAATTGATGTATAATTTAATAGAAATTGCCTTAAATAAAAATGTACATAGTAACGTATTTTCGGGGAGAGCCTGAAGAAATAGAAAAGTTTTCTAATATTTGTAATGATACTTTTAAGAGCCTTCACTTTCAAATAAGTTGCATAATTGCTCTGACATAATGTGTTATAATTTATTGCATAGAAATATAATTGATGTAACGCATCTGTGCAAACAAGTAAGTACGTACGTATATAGCGTATAGTAAAGAAAAATATTGTTATTCCGTTAGTGAAAAATCCTACTGGTGATCTTAGTGATAAGAGTAATTATAGAGCAATGTCTTTAGCTACTGTAGTACTAAAGTCTTGGATAGCATCCTTGACTGACATCTAAGTAGTCACACAACTATATAAGATGCACTGTTTTCGAGAGTAACTCTCAACTAAAAGTGCGATACTAGTGTTAAAACATTGTAAGCCACTATGTTGATAGAAAAACTTCCATTTATATTTGCTTTTTAGATTTTTCTGTTAAGATTTGTTTATTGTTTCTTTGTGTAATTGCGGTTAAGAATATCCACTATCCCATATCAACCCGCGGGTGTCGTAAGAGATCTTCCTTGAATTTGTTTCCATCTGTTGCCACAGAGTGACTCAAATTCAAGGGAGATGGGCAGCAGCGTCTTCCTAATAACGACTAAAAATAAAAAACTGCGGTTGCCAACTATTATCAGTCCTAATTACTATTAGTATTTCACACATTTATTAAATTTATAAATTTCTACTCACAACATTAATTGCAAATATCTACATAATAAAACAGGTTTTTCGATATTCAAGTTTATTATCAATATAATTAACTTGAAAGATAATCCAAAATTCTACACGTTTGTTAAAAATTTACATTTAACACATAGAAAACAATCAACATTAAAACCATATCAGTTAATTAGCCGTGCAAGTTTATTGCGAAATAATATGTTGCACACAATATACTTATTTGTGACTTTCAGTCTGTAAATTGTGAATAAGCACTAATCGAATTTTTAAATATTTTTTTTTATTAACTTATATTAATATAGTGAAAGTATTTACGTTGTGTGTGATGGTTGTGTTGGTGGGGATGATGGGTACCGAGAACTGCCAGTTGGTCTTGCAGCCCCTTGCAATTGGCTGGGCTCACTGCGCCGACGTTTGCAGTTTTGTTACATAACCATTAAATCAGCGGACGATGGGGATGTCACTTAGCTAGAACTAATTATTATTTATCATTATTTTGGGGGATAAATTTATTTTTTCATCTGGTTGGGCTGCTTAAATATATAAAATATAATGATAAATATACATTAAATATAAAGTAATAGAAAAAAATAAATAAGTTTATTTGGCGTATACATTATAACAAAGATATATAAATCAAACAAAAGAGATATTTTTTATCTTAACAAAAATATTTAAAAAAAGGTATAACATAATATGTACCAAAATGGCCTCCACTCAGATTTAAGTCACGAATTGAATATATACATCAATTCGTAACGTTGATTTTAAGTGAAGCCAGGAATGTGAGGCAGATGATAAAAACAGCAAGAGAAAGAAAAATAAACAAAAATATTTAATAAAAATAAAACGTTCAAATCTGTCAAAATTCCATGTGCCAGTAATAGTGTAGAAATAAGAAAAGTTGGTATACATACAGAAAAATAACATTTATGTCTATTGCTGGATTTTAGTACTGAAATCAGAAACGTTTTGTGGCAGCAAAACGGAAACTGCTCCGGAAGGCAGCTGTGTGATGCTTAGGGTAATATGTAGATCGTGATGCTGTACTAAGTGCACGCTGCGAGAAAATGAGCTTTTGGAACGAATATTACTCCAAAAAGCAATGACACAAGGTGGAGGGTTTATCGAGCGGCCATACTCATTAGGTCGTGGGGTGATGTGTGATCTCTTAGGGACTGGAAGCAGAAACGTGCGCAGGCGTTTTCAATCCTTTGTATTAATATTTTAGTTCTAGCGAGCAAACATTCACCAAATACTGTATCTGCATAAGTAAGCTTCGACAGAATGAGTGCTTCACACATCCAACTGCGCATGTTCACTGTCAAATACCCTCTGATCTGGTACAAGACTTTGAGTTTATAGAAACAGTTACACATGGTTTCTTGTACATAACCCTCAAAACGCAACTTGGTCTCGAAAATGTGTATCTCGGAAAACTTATATCATTCAAAAGAACGAGATATGTTGACGAAATCCAAAGATGAATAATAATAAGTTGGGATAAATACTGGACCTCAAATCGAATCTACCTATCCATCCCCTTTCTTCTCGATGGAGAAGAAAGGTTCCCCATTAACAACCTTGTACAACCAATGGGTTGTCTGTTCTTCGAGCTAAATGGCCGGCCTATTGCCACTTCAGGTTACTAATCCGTTAAGCGATGTCGGTCATTCTGGTTGTACTACGAATATCCTCATTTCTAAGTTTATCCCGGAGAGAAACTCCAAGCACAGACCTCTCCATGGCTTATTGAGTGACCTCAAGCTTGAGCTTCTTCATACGGCCTGCAGTGAAGGACTACGTCTATGATCCATTAGTAATTAGTAAACGCATCAACACGCACTGGTTGTACAATTTCTTTTTTAAGTTTTGAAGTATACCTGACGAGAAGATGTGTAGAAATTTCCCGAATGCTGCCCGGCCGATTTGAATCCGCCGGTCGACCTCTCAGCTGAAGTTGGAATTACCTAATGCGAGTATTTATCTCAGGTAAACATACTCGTCAAGAACTTCTAGCTAAAGGCTCTCAACAACTACCGGCATAGGTGTGACATGGACGTTACACATGATCGTTATTTTGTCGATAGTCGTCTTAAGACCTATCCGTTGGGAGGCACTATTGAAGTCATTGAACATAGCGCTTAGTTCCTCAAGCAATTCTGCCATAAGAACTATATTGTCGGTACATTGAAGGTGAGTATTGTACTCACCATTGATGTGAATACCGGTATCCTTTACAATCCAGTAGCTTGAAAACGTCTTCCAATGCAGCGGTGAAGATTTTAAGGGATATAATATCACCCTGTCTTACATCTCTCTGCAGCTGGATAACTTTCGTACTCTGGTTCTGTATTCTCTACCTTCACCTCACCGTTTTTTCTTGCACCTAGTCTTGTGTTGAAGTCTCCCATTAACACCGTATAATGAGTTTTGGGGGAATATATGACTCTAGATATATCCTCATACATTTCCTTCACCTCCTCATCGGAATGTGCTAAGGTTGGTGCTTATGGGGGGATATTTGCCATAGTTGCCATGCTTGGCAAGCGGGTTGGAAGTCGCAGATTTTTATTATACTGTTGCTACTATCAGAAAGATGCTGCTGCCCATCTTCTGCCTGTTCTCCTCTGTCACCTCTTACGTTACCGCGGGAAGACATGGGGTAGTGGATAATTACCGCCACTACACGGTACGTGCCTAGTCTGAAGCTATTAAATATAAAATTTGATTTCATCCATTTATTAATTACAGTCCTTCACTAGTCCACTGCTGAACATGGGCCTCCCCCAAGGAATATTACAAAGAAAAAATTGCCACAAATGAAAGAAAATTTATACATATAATTACAGAAAGCCGCCATATTAAATACGTGCCGTATAGTGTGAATATTTTGACAAATAAATGAAAAGAAAGTAACGCAGTATATCCCAGAGCCCACTACTTAATGAAATGTTCATATTCGTTTTACTTGGTTAACACCCGTAATTAGCATTAATATCGGCTGCAAGGCTTGCAAAAAATAAAGACGTAGAAAAACACTAACAATTATATGAGTTGCTGTTACTGTAAATTTCAAGGCAAGCATATGTTTTTGGACGGTAGTAAATTATAAAGTTATTACTTATGCAACCAAGTTATTTTATGATTTCTCTTAATTACGAGTGTTAATTTATAGTAATATAATGAAGCGGAAGAGTTTCTTTTGTTTTATTTGTTCGTTTAAACACGATAATCTCTGGAACTACCTGTCCGTTTTCAAAAAAAAAAATTCGTATATGATATCCTGATTTATGAGGAATAGTATAGGTTATCTAGCATTAGGCTTCATCTCTGAGCTAGCTTTAAATATCGATTTATGTTAAGCAAGTCTGATAAAAAAGCGCTCCTGAACTGCTTTATCTGCGTGCGCTAGTTTAATTTTTTTTCTCTTTATTTTGGCACAAACAATCATGAACAAAAAATTATATAAACTTAAAATTAACAGAAAAAAAGGACAAAGAGCGTTCATACATTTCATTAATAATAATCTTACATTATTAGACTCTTAAATCTAAGAATATTACTAGCTATTATATTATAAACATTGTTAAGCGTTCATATATTATTTGCCGTATCATGGTTACTTATGAAAAATTATTTACATGTCCCGTACATTTTAACGGTGGTGGTGCCACGCGGCAGCTTTTGCTGTTGTACGTATGGGCTGGCTCACGCCATGTTGGTACCACGACCTCACCGAATACCGGAGTGAAGTGGAAGCTCTGTTTCTGTGATTCGTCTGGCGAGTGCAGGGGGCCGAAGGCCAAATTCCCCCCCCCCCCCCAATCAACATGGTAGGGAAATTAAATAAAAGACTACCAAGAACACCGCCGACCATCCCGCGGTGTGAGTGCTCCATGCCGGATTTGCGGCTCACAAAGCGCTTGGCTCGCAAAGCACTTCTCTCACTTGACATCCACAAGTCGAGAGGACGTGTGCTCCGGAGTCGGCACCGGTTCTAACGCGTCTTTTCCGGTACTCCTACTCCCTAAGCGTAGTCCCGAAATCCTTAAAAAAGGCAATCACTCAGACCCGTCTAGCTACAAACCTATCGCTATCACCTACTTATCCTCCAAAATAATGGTATCCATTATAAACTGCCTGCTCATGCGGTACCTTGAGGATTACCAGCTGATTACTAGTGTATTAGTGACCGCCAATATGGTTTTTGTTGGGATCGATCAGCTGGTGATCTTCTGGTCTACCTGACTCATAGATGGGCGGAGGTAGTAAAGTCCAAGTGGGAGGTATTGGCCGTTAGTTTGTACATTGCAAAGGCCTTCTATCGGATTTGGTGCAAAGCGCTTCTTTCGAAGCTCTCTTCCTATGGTCTTCCCGAGAAATTGTGTAATAGTATCACCAGCTTTCTTGCAGATCGGAGCATCAAGGTCGTTGTAGACGCTGCATGCGCCGACTACAAGCCTCTAAACGCTGGTGTTTCACAAGGCTGCGTGCTATTTACCAACGCTGTTTCTTCTGCATATCAATGATATGTTGCAAACCGGTAACATTCATTGCTATGCGGATGACAGAACTAGTGATACTATCTACACCAGCCGTGCCATTATTTCTTGGGAAAACGTCACCAAATTACAGAACAAACATTGCTGAACAAAGTCTCGGATTAGGGGCGACTAAATCTAGTCCAATTTAATCCTCAGAAGATACAAGTTTGCGCGTTTACCGCTAAAAAGATCCCCTTTGTCGTATCTCTTCGGTTTCAAGGCACTCCCCTTGATGCTACAACCAGTATCGGAATCCTTAGCGTCGACATATTCATTGACGTGCAGTTTCGTGGTTACTTCGAATAGAAGGCCGAAATGGCCTCTAAAAACCTTAGAAGGCGCAGGTTCGGCCTCACATGGAATACTGTTCTCATCTCTGGGCAGAGCTCCCCAGTGCCAGCTCCTTTCACTTGACCACATCCAGCGCAGAGCGGCTGAAATCGTCGATGACCGAGTCTTTTCCGATCGGCTTGATTCACTGGCGCTGCGAAGAGATGTTGCATCCCTTTGCATTTTCTTTCGCATTTACCACTCTGGTAGTGCTCTGAAGAATTGTTTGGATTAATCACAGCCGCCAAATTTCACGAACGCACATCGCGGCAATACTCCCGATACCATCCACACCATCTGGATGCTTGGTGGTCCACCACTGTAAGTTTCACTAAGAGTTTTATTCCGCATACGACCTCTCTGTGGAATAGCTTACCACCGGCGATTTTTCCGGACCGGTACGACTAAGAGACCTTCAAGAAAAGAAGTTACTCCTTTTTAAAAAGCCGGCAACGCACTTGCAATTCCCTAGGTGTTGCAGTTGTTCATGGGCGGCGGTAGTCACTTACTATCAGGTGAGCCGTATGCTCGTTTGCCCCCTCTCCTATATATAAAAAATGCCGTAAGACCAGACGCGGTATAACTCTCTTGCACCCATACCGGAAATCCCTACACCGGTGACGGGAAGCAGCTTCAACAAACAGCCGAACCCACTGCCTTTCGAGTTCGCAATCCGCTCGAAACTCGAAAGGCCGTGGGTTCGAAACCGCCATTCGACTACTGTCGTGAACCACTTCTAACACAAGCATTTGAAGCTTACCAGAAGTGGTTAAGGGGAATATTAGTAATGTTTAATAGCATTACTAGTATTTAAGAAAAAGAAAAAAATCCTCTCTGCCATGGGAGACACATGACCAGCAGTAAACCGTTAAGGGGGATGGTGAGAAATCCTAGTGTAGTGGTGTTGAGCTTAGTGGTGACGGGGATAGTGCACGCAATTGAGAGAGGGCGGGAGGTGCTCTTAAAACTGGGTAAGACACATCATTTTATTTTATTACGCAGATCTTAGTTTATACATTATTGACATCTTTATTATTTGTAATATTTTTGTTAAAGCTCTAATGATATTTTTACTAAAAGTTCTTTTTAAGTTTTTCCGTATCACTTTACAAGGAAAGCGGGCTCTCAATAAACAAACTTTAAAGAGGAAGACTATCTTTTTTATCTTTCTTTTCGTGTTTGCGGAAAAATAATGATACCGAAAGAGATGAATATTTAACATACATACATACATACATAAACACTCACGCCTGTCACCCAGAGGGGTAGGCAGAGATTATGGGCTTCCATTTGGCACAATCCTGACACACCTCTCTTTTTTTTTCTGAATGTGTATGCTGTTGGCCCTGCGGCCTTGACAGCTTCGTCTAATTAGGTTCGTAAGTGAGTACTTACGAACTATTGAGTGCAATGATTCTGCCGTCGGCGAGGCGGCGCGAAGCGCCGCGTCGCCGACTGCAGTCCCGAGGCACCCCGACCCCTGCTTTCGAAGTGAGGCTCCTCGAGCTAGGGGGGGGGGGGGGGGGGATCGATGCGATTCAAGGGCCCTTAAGAAGGAGGTACGAACCTCGGCTTGAATCGCTATCGCAATTTTATTAACGAGTCGCAAAAGTTAGAAACGCCCCGTATCACGGGTGTTAAACCTCGTGTACAGAGTGTGTCTGTGATGTCGCATTCGCCGGCGATTGCGGTGTGCCCTAGTGTTCTGTACTAGAGTAGTGTCTGAGTGTGTGTAAGTGTTTATATTTACTAATCTAGTTCCCTCACCTGTGGAGGGGGGACGGGGACGGGATCGACCTATTCATGGAAATGATCTCGTCATTGGGATCAAGAAGAACGTTCTTGGGACGTCTCATGCGGGGGGCAACATCCCTCAGTGGGGAGTACGAGCCCGCCTCATTCACCAACGGATTTTCGTGTTCTTTTATCGACTCGAAGTATCTTAAGGATAGTTCCTTAAGATACGTATGTATTGTGGGCATATCGAGGTCGCGGTGAAGATCCGCGTTCCTCACATAGTAGGGAGCTCCTGTGATCTGACGCAGGAATTTGTTCTGAACAACTTGAAGTTGTTTTAGGCTCGTTTTATTGGCGTGCGCAAAGGACACACCCGCGTATGTCATAATAGGACGTACGCAGGTTTTGTAGAGATGTAGTTTGTGTCTTAGGGACAGCTTAATGCGTTTGTTAGTTAAGGCAAAAAGACGATACACAACGAATTTTGCCTTATTTCTAACTGTTTTAATGTGCTGTGAGAAGCTCATTGCATAATCTAAAGTCACCCCCAGGTATTTTACCTCTGGGACTCATGGTATTGGGCTGCCGTATAGGGAGATCGTACCTAATTTGTATTTTTTTAATCTGAGCCAGTAATTTGTTATAATAACACCTTCTGTTGAAAAAGATGGCTTTGCTCTTATCGGGATTCAGTTCGATTCTCCATTTTCTGTACCAATCGCCTAGTGCGTTTGCTGCAGCTTGGAGTCGACTGCAGATTATAATGGAATGGGTGTCTGAGGAGTAGATGGTAGTATCATCCGCGTATAGTGCGAGATGAGTACCTATTACCGATGGGATGTTACTTGTGTAAAGTGAGTACAGGGTCGGGGAGAGCACCGAGCCCTGGGGAACTCCTGCCCTGATTGGTCTGGAAGAGGAGAATGTACCCTCCACGCGAAAACAAAAGGATCTATTTGCAAGAAAATCTTGAACGATTTTGACAAGTCTTAAGGGCACCCCTGTATGGATCAGTTTGAAAACTAGTCCGTTGTCCAGACTTTGTCGAAGGCCTTGGCCTCATCGAAGAACAGTGCTCCTGTGTAAACAGGGCGTCTGTTCGCCTTTGCAGCCTGATCTAGAATGTGCTCCATGAGGCGGTGCACCTGTTGAACACTTGTGTGTTTGTCTCGAAAGCCAAACTGCTCGTTTGGAATTAGGTTCTTACTTAGCACTGCATCCTTCAGACGGCTGAGGATGATGCGCTCATAGATTTTCCCCATGGCACTGAGGAGACTGATGGGCCTATAGCTAGAAGCTCTGTCTCTAGGTTTGTTCGGTTTGTAAATACCGATTACTTCTGCTTCTTTCCACACTTGTGAGAAGGTGCAGGTGGACAATAGGACATTGAAAATAGCCACTAGAATGCAGATCAATTTTGGGGGAAGAGCTTTAAACACTTTGTTATTTATACCGTCGGCGCCTGGCGCTTTTCGAGGTTTGAGATTTTTGATGATGGTTTTCACCTCATCAAAAGTAACGGGAGGGAGTGGATCATCCGTTGGTGGTGTGGCGGACAGATTAGTCGCTTCCAGGTGGACGGGGTCGATTGGCAGGGTGCTTGGAGAGCCACACACCTCTCTCGCTTCCTCCACATCCATATACCTACGTATACACGCACATATTTAAAGCTGTTAAAAATTAGATTATAATACATGATAATTACGGTGGTGTATATCAAACCTGTATATGTATATAAATATATTTATATGTGTGTATATGTATGTATGTATAGATTTGTATATAAGTATGTGGACGTTTTGGATATATTTGTTTAGTAAAATGTACATATGTGTATATTACGTAGTTAGTTATCGTTTATGTTTCATTTTTATTCTATAGCAATATAATAATCCCTACGTCAAATTCTTATGACTCCATGGGTTAAGACTGGTAGAAGAAATGCAATTAAAAATAAACATGCTATAGTTTTTGGAAAGCTGAAGCTAAGAAACTAAGTAGCTAATTGTGGTCCACGACAGTAATCAAATGTCGGATTAAAACCTTAATTCACTTTTAATTTTCATCTGTTTATGGGATCCTTACCCTCCTTTGTTATTCATCTGTCAATATCCTTTTTTTCAGGAACGGGAATAAGAATCAAGTTGAAATTAATACTTAATACTTAATTCTGTTACGCACTCACGCACATGATAATACCTATACTTCTTTATTTCTAACGGCCCCTAAAATTCCACTGCTGGAGTTGCTTATGTCCTGAAATCATTGTTTGCAAATTATTCATGATGAATAAATTCGTGTGAGTGCGTGCTCTTATAATAGATTGAGAATGGTTTGGCCATATAGCTTGAGGAACCGACAATCGTTTGGTAGGATAACTTTTCGAATGGCAACCTTATAGCGGTAAGCGAAGTATAGGCTGACCCTCCGCAATTAGGAATGATCCACGATTTTTTCTGCCACCAGGACGGCGCCACTTTACAGTAAGATAAAATATTTGACAGATTTCATAGCGGGGACGATAAATTCTTAGGAAAATGTAATCTTTAAGGTTTCTTTCTGTATAATTAGCTATATGTTATATTAATTACCTTAGAAATGAATAAACCAAACTATAAATATAACTAAACGCCGATTTTTTGAAGTGAAAAAAATTAAAAATCAACCCGAAAATTTAAAGCATTGTGTTGTGTATTAATATTAATACTCTAGATAATAATGAACTATTACTTAAAACTAATTTCTCAATTAACTGACATTGAGTAACAAAAAACTTTACCTCGGTCACAACTAGCGACATCTGGTGAATGGAAGATTATTAGCCCTCATTGGCAAGAGATGCGAAAAGTCTATAAAGGCAGGTGGCTGAGGACCGTGCTTTGTGATATTCCTTTGGGAAGGCCTATGTTCAGCTGTGGACTTGTGATGGGCTGTAATAATAAAGATGATGAAGGTATTGACTTTGTTTCGGCATCACTAGAAATATACGCAACGCTTCTTCTAGGTTTCGCTTTAAGTCTGAGAACAAAGAAGTGATATCAGCTTAGATCTGCAAATGAAAATGAAATAGTATGTATTACCTAGTTTGGATAGCAGGTCCTTACCACAACTGCCTGCACTCTTACTACTACCACTAAACTTCACACCAAGGTTAAATAAATACATGGGACTTGAGAACTATGGTGAACTATAAATAACTATCTATTAACTATGTTCAGCATCGCAGCACTGGTGAATAACTAACCATAAAAACGAAGTGGATGGAATTTAGAATTATATTAATCTATACGTGGTACGAGATATGTGCTACAATATAGAGAAGTATATTGAAAAATGAGGAAAGTACACAAATAAGATCAGAAATAGAAGAAAAATAAAGTAGAGAAAGAACAAAAATAAAAGATGCTTTAACACAAGCCTTAAAACTAAAATGGCAATGGACCGTCCATATCTCTAGGTTCACAGATGATAGATGGACCATAAAAACAACACGTTGGAGAGGACCGTTAGGCAAAAGAAATGTCGGCAGAACAGCTAGACGGTGGGTTGATGATATCGTTGCAAAAGCAGGACAAGACTGGATGGCCCTAGGCTAGAGAATTATGGAAGGAGAAGGAGGAGGTTTTTACCCAAGAGGGATCCACATTCAAGATAAATAGCTAACCACACTAACACTAGACTAATAAGTTAAATCTACTAACACAATTAACAAATATTTAGAATGTAAAATATTTAGATAAAAAATATTTTGCAAAAAAATATTTTATAAAAAATATTTAAAAATATATTTTAAAAAGTATGTTGAAATCAACTTTTCTAATAATATTGTTAATTTAACGAAATATTAAAATAAAGTTAGAGACCAGGATTTGTTCCCTGGTCCCCACTTTGTGTATAAGTGGAATTAATGTAAAATGTTACATAATTGTCTTATGTAAGTTGAATACATTTTGTATGAAAAATAAAATGTCTATTTTCAATGTTGATTCATAAAATATTTTCTTTGTGTTATCTGATAATAACATGATAACTGGTAAGAACTTTGATAACTGATAAGAGATTCTTGTAGGATACTACCTTGCCGACAATTGAGGTCGTGCAGGGATTGATTGCTCATCTTGTTTTAGTGGATAGCAGTAAATTTGCACCCTGCTTTACCGACAATGTGGGGGGGGGGGGGGAGTCGTGTAAATATTAGTTGTTCACTTAGCTGCATATAACAGTAGCGCGCTAATCTGTAGAATTAAAAGTTTAAATAAGTGGAAATTTAAGTGTTGTAAATTTCAGCAATTTATGTAAAATTGACTTGTAAAATGTTTCAGGTTGACTTTATGAGCAAAATAGGAATTCTGTGTTGTTTCTATGTAAAAATTCTCTTATCATAGTGAAATATTGATAGTTTTGTATAAGAAATTTAAAAGTATTTAAATAGTAAAATGTGTATAAAAAATGTAAATTAAACTATTGTATTAGTTAAGATATTTGTATTTTTAAATAAAGAACACTATTCTAACCTTATATGTTAAATATTTAAGAATTCTAACTTCGTACATATGTTGTAAAATAGGCATATTTTGTTGAATGAATAAAAGGTTTTTTGTGATATAATAATGTAATATATATCATAGTATAGATATTTTTTGTGCTATCTTTATAAATAAAATGTATAAATGTATGTCTTATACAAATAAAGATATTGGGCAAACCGTGAGGGATGATAGTATAAATTTGATGTAATTGAGTTGCGAAATCGTACAGAGGGCGCGGCGCTCTTTCGAGCATAGCTTTATTGATACCCCATTAGACTGGTTTTTATATAAATTGCAGTTCGCCGCGGGCCGTGCTACAGTGCGGACGTGTCTATCGCGCTCCAGTGCTAGTGTTCGTGTTGTGCCAGTGAACGACTCCGCCGACGTTGTGTTCGCTCCGTCAGGCGTCTCTGGCGCTCTCCTGCGTCGAGCTAAATCCGAGGTAAGCGCAAAGGGAACCGCCTATGCTGAGCCCTACTTTGCGTTTTACTTTACATATACACTGTACCCTCTTTTATTATTAAAAGTGATTACAAGTGTGCCGCACTCTGTGTGAGTTAACCCATAACCCATAACCCATTAACCCATAAGAGCCTCACACACTCCTCCCTGCTCGTGGGCGCCTCGCTGGGCCTCGCTCACGGGTCTCACCTGGTGTGTTTGAGAGAGCACGATCTAACACCTAAAGAGATGTCGGACAGGGGGGAACCCCCCCCCCCCTCCACGCCGTAAACCACCAGAAATGCGTCCGGGTGTACTGGACAGGCCTCTCATGGAACAAGACCTCTTCGCTCCTGAGAGGTCCCGAGTGCTCCCGCCGTACAGTCAGCTCCCGAGGTGGATAGGAAGTTCACCGGCCACTGGCGCCGCACTCGGCGCTGGTGAAGCTGTGTCTCCACCTAGCGTCGAACCGGTTCCACTTCCACGCCGGAACCTAGCCTCGCGGAGGAGAATTCCACCACAAATCGCAGAGAACCTACTCCAAGAGGAGAAAAGGCTAAGGGAAGGATCGGATTCATTATCCGAATCGGCCTCGCCTTCCACCGCAGACCCAACACCATCGCCAACTCCTAAAACAAGAGAGATACCACCCATGAAAAGACGTAATACCCAACCCGATTCACCATCACCACCACCAACCACCTCTCCGGCCGGTATGATAGACATATCATTCGAAGAGCAAGGCCCAGAAAGGGAGAGGGAATGGGACAACACGTCCTATGACGTGTCGTCCCTACACATCAGGAGGCTCAAATTAATATAGAGCCTATACCAGGACCATCCTCGGCGCCACATACCTATGCAGGCGCTGCAGCAGCACCAAGAAAGGCACCGCCATCCCCTCCCCCACCTGCGCAAATGCCAGAACAACCCACCGATAGGCAAACGGCCAAACACTCCCCCCATAATCGTGGAATGCTTCCCCAATTGGGCGAAGCATTTTAAAATACTTCAACAAATTTTAGGCCACGCTCCAAACGCCCGCCCATATGGGAAAGGTGTAAGATTTAGGCCTCAATCCGATATCGAATATTGAAAAATTCAAAAATACCTGATAGAACGTAGCAAAGAGGATACCACTTTCGCGTGGTTTTGCTATGCCCCACAAGATGAACAACCTAAGAAGGTGGGGCTAAGAGGGCTCCCCGCCAACACGGACCCAAAGGACATCCAGGAGGCTCTTATCGAGAAGGGCTTTCCAGTTACATTTGTACGGGCCATTCCTCCAAAAAGAGACAGACCTGGGTGTCTCTTTCACATTAAAATGGACCACCTATCACCTGAAGAGCTAAGCAGACTCTATAAAATATATGAATTGCTGTATATGCCTGGCGTTACCATTGAGGCCTGGCAAGGAAGAGCCGGCCGATCGCAATGTCATAGATGCCAGGGGTTTGGCCACGCATCTTATAACTGCTACAGGCCTGTTAAATGCGTTCGCTGTGCGGGCGACCATATCGCATCTGAATGCACACAGCTACGGGATGCCCAGCCTAAGTGCGCAAACTGCACAAAGACTCACCCGGCAAATGATAGACGATGCCCAGTGCTGCAGCGGATTGCACGGAAGAGGAGTATAAATATACAACCTCCCATGCCCCCTCAGACAGCACAGGTACCAAAAAGGCAACCACCACCACCACCACCACCACCACCACCACCTAAACCACAACAGCAATCCCAACTGCAGCAGCCACAACAGCTGCAAAACCACCCCTGGCACCGCAGCAACCGCAACGGCAGGTCACACTACCCGCTCCGGCGCCAACCACGTTCGCATCAACAGGGGCTTCATTGGCCTCTCCAGCGAACGACCCGATCGAGCGCACCGAGCACCCAAAAAGAAAAAAGAGGGGGAAAAAGAAGAAGAAGAAGACGACCAAACAGGAACAGGTCCGAGGTACGTCCACTCCTATTCCACCCCCTACCGCCATCATACAGCAGCGGCAACAGCAGCCGCGCCTTACGACCTTCCCTGGTGCCAACCCAATTATGCACACAAACATACCAACCCCGAGAACAACCACCCCAACGTAGGACTGAAACAGTTACACTCCAACCTCTGACCCAGACTCAGGCTCCAACAACCATCGAAGAGGCCCTCGCCCAATTGGTGGGAGTGGTCATAAAAATTATGGGTGAAGTCCTCACCGCTATGACCACCGTTACCAACCCCTTTCGGCGATTCTCAGCGCCCTAGCCCAACTCTCTACTGTAAACAGAGGGCCATCAAATTAGAATCTGTTACTGGAACCCCGGCGGCATCACAGGGAAGGTCGCCGACTTACGTACGTTGGTCCACCAGCACAAAATCCAGGTTGTGCTGCTGAGGGAAACCAAACTGCACCCCTCTGCTAAATTGAAGCTCCCCAAATTCTTCGTGTATCGACATGATGAGATCTCCCCGGAAGCAGTCGCGTACAGAGGTACTGCGGCCCTTGTGAGGAGAGACGTCATGCACGAAGAAGTTGATACAATTTCCGACTACATATTCACGAGGACAAAGGGCATAAGGATGAAGGTGGGGACCATAGACACGAGGGTCTTCGCCGCATAGCGGTCCCCCAATACCTCGTTAGCCCCCCAGGATTTAAGGAATATATTTAATGCAAGTACACTAGCAATAATCGCAGGAGACCTCAATGCCAAACATCCGGCTTGGGGCTCCTCGAAGATTACACCTCCTGGGAGGAGACTATATGATGACGCAGAAGAATGGGGATATGAGGTATTGGGCCCAGAAGAGCCCACCCATTTCCCCTAACAGTCCCTGCACCAGCTTGATGTCCTTGACATAGTGTTGTGCCACCAAATGCCGTACCCAATACGGCTAGAGGTGCTGTACGACCTTGACACACAGCACCTCCACGTGTTGTTCACCATAGATACCAGTGCGGACGTCGTAGTGCCCAGACGTCCCCAGATGAGGACAAACTGGACTCGCTTCCGCAGAGCACTAGAGGACTTCCGACTCGGCGCCTCTATTACCACCCGAGAAGATGTGGAGACATCGGCCCTACAACTTCACACAATAATTAAAAACCAACTCCAACTCCAACTCTCCTCACACCCTGTCTCCACGGGGCGCCGGGGGGAGGAACTCCCTAGAAATCTTCAACTATAGCTGTCCGAGAAGCGGAAGCTGAGAAAACTCTGGGCACGAACACGGTGTCCAATAATAAAGCGTAAATTAAACTCCCTGACGGAAGAGCTGTCGATGGCAATAAGAGCGCATAGGGGAGAGGCATAGAAGTGGCGAGTCGATGAAGCTTCGGAGATACCCGCCTCCCTGCATCTCCTCAATCGGCAGCTCACAAGAACACCTACACCTGTTTTCCCACTCAACACGGGAAAAAGGGTCTATGACGCCCAAAAAAGGGCGGAAATGATGGCACAACACCTGGAACAACAATTCAAACCCAATAGCGTAGCAGAAAGGTACGCAGAGCATAGTGAACCGCGTGCAGGAATACCTGTCGAACCCGGCGCCACCATTACGGGGCGATGAATTCTTCTCGCCAGCGGAGGTAAGGCGCGTCATCATGCACCTGCCTAACCGCAAAGCGCCGGGATGCGACGGTATTACCACCACAGACTTAAAGCAGCTGCCCAGAAGGGGGATAGTGGAACTCTCCAGGATCTATAACGGCATCTTGAGAACTGGCCACTTCCCGACCATCTGGAAGCAGGGTAAGATCATCGTGCTACCAAAGCCGGGGAAGGACAGGAGGCACCCGGCTAGCTACCGCCCCATAACGCTATTACCGCACATAGCGAAAGTCTTTGAAAAACTCATTGCCGCACGTTGCTCTGCGCGAGGAGCAATTTGGCTTCCGCAGAGCACACTACACTACAGCAAAACTAGCCTGCGTGCTACACTATCTTGTGGCCGAATATAACCGCGCCCGCATCTGTGTGGGGGTCCTTCTCGATATGGAGAAGGCCTCCGACAGAGTGTGGCATGCAGGGCTACTATATAAACTAATAGAACATACCACCTTATCACCAATGCTTGTGCGGATAATAGCGTCCTTCCTGGAGGGGCGGAGCTTCTACGTCAACATTGAAGAGGCTGTCTCGGTAGCACGACCGATCGAAGCGGGAGTACCACAGGGCAGCTGTCTATCACCACACATGTACGCGGCTTACACAAATGACATCCCCACACTCCAAGGCCTCCTGGAGGAGTGGGAAGAAGATATTGTCCTAGCTCTTTATGAAGACGACAGTGCGTACTTCACGTCATCTCGTCGGGCAGAGAAGATGCAGCGACTGCTGGACTTGTTACACCTCAGTGGCTGGACAAACGGAGGATGACTGTCAACGTCGGGAAGACCGTCGCCTTCAAGACCAGGCTGACGCATTCACCACCAACCCTACAACTCCGTGGGCAGGATGTAGGTTGGTCAACTACCGTCACTTACCTAGAATGCCAGATAGATCGCTCGTCGTGCGTCAGGCCAGAGTCGCGCGAGCGAAGTTATATCCTATACTGGCATCCAAACTCCCTATAAAAACCAAAATTACCATCTATAAAACCTACGTCCGCTCACGGCTGACATACGCAGTGCCAGCCTGATACGCGTTGACCTCAGCCACTCAGCGTAAGAGGATGCAAGCCCAGCAGAATCTTGCATTTAGAGTAATCGTGGGAGTCGGCCGTTACGTCAGAAATGATATTATTTCAATAAAAAATTTGGCGCTTATACTTATTACTTCATATTTAAGTAACAGAACTCAAAAAGTCGTCATTAATGGTAAATTTTCCTCCGGATCGGTAGTATCAATGGGCATTCCTCAGGGCTCGATTCTTGGCCCATTCCTGTTCTTAATCTATATTAATGACTTACCTTATCTTGTAGGGGACAATCACGATATAGTATTATTTGCTGACGATACCTCTTTAATTTTTAAACTGAAACGGCAGTCAATTAAATATGACGATGTAAATAATGCTCTATCGAAACTAGTACATTGGTTTAACGCCAACAATTTGCTCTTAAACGGCAATAAGACAAAATGTATTAAATTTACAATACCTAATGTAAATCATTCGGAAACCAATGTGCTCTTAAATGGGGAGGAGTTGAGTCTTGTGGATACCACTGTTTTTCTCGGTATTACTATTGACGCGAAACTTCAATGGGGCCCCCATATATCTAAATTAGAAAGCAGACTTAGTTATGCAGCATATGCTGTAAGAAAGATTAGAGGTCTCACTAGTGTCGAGACAGCTAGGTTAGTGTATTTTAGTTACTTTCATAGCGTAATGTCTTATGGAGTTTTGCTATGGGGTAATGCGACTGATATTGAAGCTATATTTGTTTTGCAAAAGAGAGCCGTACGAGCGATTTATAATCTAAATTGTAAAGAGTCCCTTAGAGAAAAATTTAAAGAAATAAACATATTAACTTTGGCATCGCAATATATTTATGAAAATGTAATGTATGTACATAAAAACATATTAAATATCTTTATAAGAATAAGGATGTTCATACCTTAAACACTAGGAACAAACATAAGCTTGTAATGCCACTTACTAGACTCCACAGAATTAGTAATTCATTTATGGGGCAATGTATACGCTTTTACAACAGAATCCCAGAACATGTTCAATGTTTGTCAATAAACAAATTTAATAGTTTTATTAAAGAAAAACTGTACAAAAAGGGTTATTATAATATCAAAGGAATACATGAATGAAAATAACCCCTGGGAGTAAGGTGATCGTCACCATGCTGGTTCTATGAAAATTCATTTAAAATTGTATAAACAAAATTATTGTTAAGTGAAATTATGTTTAAAAAAAAGTCACGCTGGGTTTCTTGCTGGTTCTTCCCAGGACAGAGGTATTTTCCGAACCAGTGGTAAATAAAATAATGACTTTCAATAAGTATTATGTAATAATCCATATTGAATAAAAATCATTCTATTCATTCTATTCATAGGAGGTTAAGGCATTCGCTGTTGAACGCAACCGTGTTCTTTTTTTAAGCGAAGGCTCCGTTTTAGGTAGTCAAAGATTTTTTTTAAATTCGCAAAGATATTACGCACATTATATATAATATGCCACATTAGCACGTGAATAAATAAGTTTTTCAGAATTGGATTTATATCGTAATATGTCTAGAAACATCTACAAATTTTTATATCGGTCGTGTCTTCCGATGTATCTATAAGAAAAATAAATTGTATTGAAGGAATACAACATTTATTATTATCATTCACACTTACTCTTTACATTAATTGACAAAAAATGTAATTTAGTTTTAACAAAATAATGATAATTTAATGGTCATATCATTTATTTATTTAATTATTTAAAAAGGTATACCTACAAATGTTACAATTTAACATACTAAATCCAAATGTATAATAAAGTCTTACACTAATTGCACGCTTACTTACAGGTAAACACCGCTAAACCGTAATTAAAACCTTAATTTACATATTATGTTAAGAAAAAATATATATAATTAAAACATTTTAAAACAACACAACAAAATAACCAGTGTGTGTATTATGTGTAATAAACAGACAAAATAAAATATAACTTAATTTGAAATTGTATCTAACAATGAGGAAACAAACTTTATATATGTCCGGCTACTGACCCCATTATAAAGTTTACTTAACCTAGCTACAGGAGAGTTGTTACCAAGCACAGTCCTACGAAATGGAGTGGCAAGTGGAAGAATGGAAGCTCGTGGGATTGTCCTGGGCACCCTAAATTTAAAGTAACTTAGAAGTAGGGGACAGTCTATTTGACTTCTTAAATTTTGAAAATAAAAGTTAGGTCGATAATAGCTATGCGTTTTTCAACAGAGTCCATGTTAAAATGTTTTAGTCTGTGGGAGTAAGAGTAATAGAAACCCCTTCGTCCCATTCCAGTAGAGTACGCTAGGTGCCAAAGAAATCTCTTCTGTATCTTTTCCAACCGCAAATAAAATAGCAATAAAAGTGGTAGAGCCAAGCGGTAGCTTTTGCTGTAGCACAGATGAGCCAGCTCGAACCGGGGTGGTATCACGATCTCACAGAATACCAGCGTGAAGTAGAGTAGATTAGGTTAGATTAGTAGGTTTACCTCTGCGTTGCGCTTGGTGAGTGCAGGTGGCCGGAGGCCCAATTCCCCCCCCCCCACCCATCAACATGGTAGTGGAATTAAATAAAAGGCTACCCCAGGAGTGTACCAGCACCCCTGGAGAATACCTCGCTGAGCATCCACGACTAAACTACTTCACTTCTGAGCGTGGGTGCTCAGGCTGCCCCACGTATTCTAAGTGGGGGGGGGGGGGGGAGTGGGCAAAATTCCGCCCGCGACTAATGCTGCTTGGGGCAAGCGGAGCAATACAAAAGCAATACAAAAGACTTCGGTCGGCCTTGCTCTTTTAACCGAGACTCAGGTATCCTCTCCAGCTGATACTTCATATCTCTCCTACCCGGAGTACAAATTGGAACACTCCTTTGTGCCCCGTACTGGAGTTTGCGTATACGTCAGAGAGGACATCTGTTTCCGACACCCCGGCAGTCTTGAAGGTACGGACCTGTCCATCCTATGGCTGCGCGTAGACAGCGACGATGGTCGTCGCTGTCTACGCGCAGCCATAGGACCACAGACCGACTCATCGACCACCTCCAAATGGCTGCAGACTCCGTGCTACAACAGCTCCCATCCGCAGAGATCGTGATACTCGGTGATTTTAACGCCCACCACGCTAAATGGCTTGGTTCTCCTTTAACCGATCATGCGGGTAGATCTGTCTATGACTTTGCTTTGGCATATGGTCTGACACAACTGGTAACTTCGCCTACACGGAACCCAGATGTGGAAGACCATGTACCTTCCTGTTGGACTTTCTGCTGACCTCTCATCCGGACGGATATCAGGTCTCCGTCGATGCTCCTCTGGGCTCTTCAGACCATTGTCTGATCCGGAGTACGGTGCCACTCACGCTCCAATCGCATTTGCGATCTGCAGCTTGCCGCCGTGTTTTCTGATGTGGTACTTAAGGGTATTGAACTTTTTATTCCAACCTTTGTGGTGCCCATTGGAGGTAGATCCCAGCCATGGTTTGGTCGCTCCTGTAAAATAGCATCACTCTATAAGCAGGAGTGCTACCGGGCCTGGGCTAACGCATCAACGTCTCGGGATGTAAACACCAGCGCACTTAAAAATAAGTATAATTCCGCCTCCAGGTCCTTCAAACGCGTCATTGCCAAGGTAAGGTCTGAGCACATCGGCAGAATTGGCGAGAGGCTAGTTCGCCTTCCTTCAGGAACCCGTGCATTCTGGTCTCTCGCCAAGTCTGTCCAAGGGAACTTCTGTCAGCCATCTCTTCCTTCTCTGCACAGAGAGGACGACTCACTGGCCCATGCCGCAAAGGAGAAAGCTGATCTGTTGAGCTCTCTCTTTGCGTCCAACTCGACTCTAGATGACGGTGGGAACATACCGGCGACCATCCCGCGATATGAGTGCGCTATGCCGTATGTGTGGTTTACACAGCGCTCGGTTCGCAAAACACTCTTCTCCCTAGACGTCAGCAAGTCGAGTGGGTCCGATGGAGTCCCTCCCATTGTGCTGAAGACGTGTGCTCCGGAGTTGGCAGCGGTTTTTACGCGTCTTTTCCGGTACTCCTACTCCCATGGCGTAATCCCGAATTCATGGAAGACAGCTTTGGTCCACCCGATACCTAAAAAAGGCGACCGCTCAGACCCGTCCAACTACAGGCCTATCGCCATCACCTCCTTTTTCTCCAAAATAATGGAATCCATTATAAACTGCCAGCTCATGAGGTACCTTGAGGATCACCAGCTGATTAGTGACCGCCAGTACGGTTTTCGTCGAAGTCGATCAGCTGGTGATCTTCTAGTCTTCGCGAAGGCCTTCAATCGGGTCTGGCACAAAGCGCTTCTTTCGAAGCTTCCTTACTATGGGCTTCCCGAGAAATTGTGCAAATAGATCACCAGTTTCTTTGCTGATCGGAGCATCAAGGTCGTAGTAGACGGTGCATGCTCTGATTTCAAGCCTATCAACGCTGGTGTTCCACAAAGCTGCGTGCTATCACCAACGCTGTTTCTCCTGCATATCAATGATATGTTGCTAACTGGTAGCATTCATTGTTATGTAGACGACAGCACTGGTGATGCCCTTTATACCGGCCGTGCCAATATTTCTCGGGAAAAAGTCGCCGAGTACTGGGACAAACTTGTATCTGAAGTTGAGTCTTTGCTTCAAAAAGTCTCGGATTGGGGGCGACTAAATCTAGTCCAGTTCAATCTCCACAAGACACAAGTTTGCGCATTTACTGCTAAAAGGAACCCCTTTGTCGTATATCCTCAGTTTCAAGGCACTCCCCTTGCTGCCTCAGCTAGTATCGGAATCCTTTGCATTGACATATCGAATAGTATTCAGTTTCGTGGTCACTTGGAAGGGAAGGCCAAATTAGCTTCTTAAAAGCTTGGCGTGCTCAGCAGAGCGAGACAGTATTTCATGCCGGTACATCGCTTGCAACTTTACAAAGCGCAAGTTCGGCCGCACATGGAATACTGTACTCATATTTGGGGCTGGGGCACCCCAGTGCCAGCTCCTTCCACTTGACCGTATCCAGCGCAGAGCGGTTCGAATCGTCGACGAGCGAGTTCTTTCTGATCGGCTCGATACACTGGCACTGCTGCACAGAGATGTTGCATCTCTTTGCGTATTTTATCGCATCTATCACGGGGAGTGCTCTGAGGAATTGTTCGCACTAATTCCAGCCGCTCAATTTCACCATCGCACATCGCGATAAAACTCGCGTTACCATCCATACCTTTTAGAATACGTTGAATTGGTGGCGGGAGGTAAACGGCGGAGTGCGATCTTTTTAACTACTGAAAAAGGTAGATCTATCCCAATCAAAAGATCTTCACATGCACTATTCCATTCATTTATACAGTCAGAAGATAAGCTTTTTTTGACCGCAACTAGAACCCCATCTCTATCCTTGCCACCGTGAAACCCTGACGTTTCTCTATCCCTTCTGAATACTGTGTAATGGTTATTAAATAGTTCGGAGCTCAATACACTGCTATTTAAGCACGTCTTTGTTAAGTCTACTATATCATAGTCACTAGTTGCTAACTTATGATAAAATATTCGTGTTTTGGTCATAAGACCTCTAATATTTTGGTAATAATTTACAAACGAATTAATATTAGTAGATGATATTATATTTTAACTTATGATAAACTAAGAGAAATAAGTAGCGAATTACTCTAGGTTTGACAATGAATCAAAAATTTTAATGAGAATGAAGCCTGAATTTTCACCTTTTCTTAGAAAGATACGTCCACCTCTCACCCAAACAAATTTAAACCCTTTTTCTTTTGCAGTCTTCCTGGCCTCCGAATGCAATTTTTTATTTGCAGCTGACAAGTGCTCTGTTACGTATACTAGAGTCTTAAGACCTTTAAAACCAAGGTGACTAGAGTTCAACTTGTTATCCTGGTTAGCTTTATTACATTTGATTGTGGCTGCTAAGAAGCTATCTCGTACCCTAGTGTTATTAAATTCAACTATCACGGAACGAGGACGATCACTATTCGGATTGAGTTTGGCAATTCTTTTTATTCGATTTATCTGTTCAGTTTTGATGTCACACTTTACTATACTGCAAATGTTGTTGAACACCGTGAAAAGATTTTCTGGCTTCTTCTCTGGCAAGCATTGAATTTCGACGTTGTTGCTGCGAGCGTTCTGCTTAAGGTTGTTCATGCGTGTCTCAAGATATTTTATAGTACTCTGCAATTTGGCATTTGTTTCAATCAGATTCTTAGTATCTTCCTGAGACTTAGTATTTTTATTTTGAATATCTTCACATTTTCTATTCATATCATCCATTTTCTGCTTCATGTCTTAAATTTCTTCCCGAAATTTTTTAAGTTCAGTACCTAGAATGGAACGCACGCTTTTGGTCATCTAAACCATAAGGTCTGATATATGCTTTTAAATAACTTCCTCCATAATGTTACGCACATCAGTACGTGTTACGGGGCCTTTAATATTGATTGCATTTAATATTGATTGTCGCCATAAAATTGATTCTGATACTCGTATTTTTTCTACGTTCGAGGAGACTTAAAAAATTCATAAATGTAGTTCTATAATGATGAATAAAACACATTTTTATAAATCACGTTACAATTTAACTTCTATTTACGCGGGGCTATTTACACATCTTTGAAAGAAAGTTACATAAAAATTTGCGTAAAAGAACATATTACTGATATGAAGCACCGACGCTCCAGGGAGTCTGAAGTATGTCAACATATTCAGTATCATCCCAACCATTATATCAGATCTGATATACAAAAAATCCTCGCAGTAGAACACTGATTCCTACCAGACTGGGTACTACCATCTACTTGGGATAACATATTTAATAAAATTTAATCCAAACCCAAGCATAATATGTACTGCAAGACCTCAAGAAACTGTAAGCTCATTGGACCAAACATACAGTTGTAACCACGTTTGCTTTTATTTCATTATTTATTACATTTATTTATTTATTTTGACCAACAAAGATCATAGGGTAATAATATTACATTAATTTATGTTAAATATATTATTAAAATTTTAAATCATTACAAAAATTAATATATCAAATGCATAAGTGTTCATAATATTTAAAATATAATTAATATTTAATAATAATATAATGATGTCACCCTAACTCACAACAGACCCGACTTAATTACATATTAACAAAATAGCCAATAAAACTTACCTAAAGGATATAATAATAATAATAAGTCCTTTAAATCAGATCATTATTTGTGAAAGATACAGAGAAAAGTCTTACAATCTACATATATTAGTAAAAGTAGATCTAGAAGTAGATAGAGAAGTAAGGTACCTGACCGAGGCACTGGATACATAGACATGAACATGCACCTAGTGCTTAAAAATAACACACTCGAGTTTCCTACGAATTACGATATGAGTGTTGTTGGCTTTCCCATGAACTCTGTGCATCAGAGACGTAGTTTTTCTGCGAATAAGTGTAGAAAAATTGTCTACGTAGGCGTCATTAAACATACCTGATACACTACAGTAACGCAGAAGCCCCAGCAACAATATTAAAGCGTTATTATATCTGATCCATAAGGTGCACGTGTAGAGGGATTGGCAACAGGTCTTAAATAAAATAAGTTTCACCTCGGCTATACAGCGTGAGAACCAGCGGGATAGAATATTGTAGTGTACAGCCAGCGGAGTCTTTTCTCTTTCAATGGCTTTATCATCTTTTAAATCTTTGGTTAACAGGTAGACTAGGTGCTTAAATTCAGTTACTCGTTTAAGAGCAACAGTAAAGTTAGAGGTGCTACAAAATTAGGTTTCTTCATGCCCACCTCGAACACCATGAGTTCACTCTTCTAGTGCATGTTCATGAACTTCTCGTTTAGTTATTACAAATTAAAAGTATTATTTAAAAAAATAGTATGAAGACTGTATAAATATTTTTTAAAATAATTTCATGTTGGTTTATTTGTTTTATAGAGAGTACACAACTCATTACGATGTTTTTAATCTCGCAAATAATAATTGTATTTCTAATTATCTCGTTTTATTATAAGCTCCACCCACATATATGTACATAGAGACAACTTCGTTTATTAAGTAACTCAATACAAAGACGTTTATAAGTGGTAGAGCCATGCTGAAGCTATATTATGGTTGTAGCACGATTTAGCTGGCTCATACGGGGAAGGAGAACGCGTTCACATAACACTAGCGTAAAATAGCAGTTTTATGCTGATGTGTTTCGTATGGTAAGTGAAGAGAACTGGAAACACTTTTTTACTGAAAACAAGGCACTTATCTTACTAGTACTACTAGTACTAGTAATAGTACTAGTACTAGTACTAGAAATAGAACTAGTACTAGTGCTAATAGTACTAGTACTAGTACTACTACTAGTTTTAGTACTACTACTAGTTTTAGTACTAGTACTAGTACTACTACTAGTTTTAGTACTAGTACTAGTCTTCAGGGGTGACTTATCTTCATTTTGACTGTTAAAAGATGATAGATGTGTGTAGATGTCTATGGGTAACATAATTCACTTGTCATCAGGTGGACCGTGTAATTTTTGGTCATGAATATTCTATAAAAAAAATTGTGATGGTAAAAGAAAAGGGCGAAACAATTTTCACGCAGTTTAACTTTAAAAAATAAAAATAAATACATCTGCTAAGCAATATTGCTTAGTCTATAGCCTTAGTGTTCTTTAGCCTATAACCTCAATGATGCTTAGCGGCACATTTAAAGCAACATTTCCGAAATATACTCTGCAAGGTGTTACACAATAACATTGCAGTAAACGCATCGCTGGCAATATTGCTAAGCCTTAGTTCTCGTTTCGATTTCCAGTATGATACAATATTAATACCCTTTTATGAGCACTTTGCGAATGAAGTCACGGTACACCTGGTAATAAATATAACGAGACTGATAGTTTTATTTTTTAATAGTCTCGAAAGTATTTCATAACAAAATGTTCTTTAGAAAAGAAAATACCTTCAATGCCGCACTTTTAAGGTTTTTAAAATATTGTTTGCTCATTTTTAATACCTTTCATTGGATCATTATTGAAACGTTAAACTTTTGCGAAGTATGGCAGAAAAACTTTGACAAAGGGATGTTACTTATAAAATTTTGTTTTTGACTGAGTTTCGTTACTGTTTTAATCAAAAATAGAAAGTTTGCTCATGTAATATCATAACAAAGTGCCCTTTTATATAAAATGCTTTTGCTTTAGACACATTGCTGAAGACCGTACTTTGCGGAAATTTGTAAGGTAAGTTTATGTTCAGCAGTGGGCTTCAAATAATCAGCAATAGTAATAGGTAGTAGCATGCTGTTTATATCGTTTATTTTCATTTGTACCTTGTAGATGCGGAGTAAGAATTGATTGATGTCGTATTTGCGGTTGCTAACCCTCCTGCTAAGCGCGGCAACTATGGCAAAATTCCCCGTATGAGCCAATCTATCAGGGAGGATTGTGTGCAGCAGTGGACTTTTATAGGCTTTAATAGATATATGAATTGTTATTTGAAGTGTTTTTTTTATATATAACTAGCGATCTGCCCCAGCTTCGCACGGGTGATTTCTGGATCTTGACCAACAGCGCCACCTACCAGATCTAATTGTAAATCTAAACCATCCAGGGACCCACTCAATCACACACAAAAAAATCATAAAAATCGGTCAAGCCATTTTTGAGTATTTGCAAGACTAACGCACGGCTATTGATTTTATATATTATATAGATAGGGTTTAAAAGCAACCACACCTGGCTATAAGTGGTAGCTGCAGTCTATTATACATCTACATCTAACCCAGATTAAGAATCAAAATGCAGATGCGTTATCACCCCTTAGGACTAAGATGGAATGATGTTTTACCAGCAAAAAACATCTCCGGTTCTGTAACTCACCATAGGAAACATATCATTATTTTGTTATTTCACGCTGGTATAATGTGAGAGCTTGTCGTTACCCCAGTCGAGCTGACTCATTTGTGCTACACCCATTATATAGCTGCAGGGTAAAAAAGATTTTTTTGCAAAATATAACTGGTAGTCAAAAAAAATTGCTAATGTTGACATTTTTGGAACATAAGTTTTTCGTATTTTGAGAAAGTACTTTAGTATTGACTGAAAATACTTTTACGGATTTTATCACGTTCAATACCATTTTTTTTAATTCCCAACGTTTAAGCATTTTAGTATGTAATTGTAATTCATCTAATCACAGTAATAATGTGTCCACACGTCGATAATATGCGTATTGACTGTACCGGTAAATATACATACGTATGTTAAATTATAGTCATGTGTAACGTCCATATCACACCTATGCCGGTAGTTGTGGGGAGCACTACGTTCGAACTTGATGAGTATGCTTACCTAGTACAAAAAATCCGCTAGGTAAGTCCAAATTCAACCGAAAGGTCAATCGATTTATTCAACTCTGCTGGGCAGCGTTTAGCACATTACTCTACGTCAGTCTCATAACATTAAAAAATGTTATGAGACTGACGTAGAGTGCCCCAAATCAGAAATTTTACTACTTTCTTACTCTTTTCTTTTCTAACCGACTCCTTAGTAAAACATCAATATGAGTGTCAGTGGTCAATACCAGTTTCTTCAGAGTCATTGTGTGCTTATAATATTATATCACTACCAAAACTCTACGACGGTACTATAGCAGAGGAATATAAAATAAAAAATAATTCAAGTATTATCAAAAATAATATATGTGTATAGCGATGACAAGGGAAAAAATGTAAGCATAATTTTAAATAACGCTTTAAAGGGACAGTAAATTATAAATTGCTGCATGGCTGGAGCATCTTTTAGTGACATCCTAAATAAAATAATATTTACTAAATTCTGTACAAATAGTACAATAATAATTTTTGTTGGTAGAAGAGGCAGTGCAAACAATAAACAAATGTTTAGATATACCAAACAACTTAATAACTTAAATGTACACAAAATTGTCTTGTTCACACTTCCTTATAAACAGGGATTGCCACAGGAAAATAATTAAAGACATAACTTAAATTTACAAATGAAAAATTTAATATCTAATAATAATTTATATTTTAATAATAATAATAATTAATAAGGCTGGAGCCGTCTGTTCCCGTCACAGAGCAAAACCTGGCAGACCGAGTTCGGTACATCATACGCTCGAAAATATTTGATGATGCCGAACTCGAATGACTACGGCGTGAGGCTATTCCCTCATGGAATGAACCAGCTATGGATGGGGATGCGGCTCCTAAGGTCATAGACCAGCAGCCATATGTGGAAGCCGCCATGAATCTTCCCGCTTTGGTTGATTCAGGCGATGATGGAATGGTCACTCAAGAACTAGAGCAGATGAGGAGTAAATTGGAGGAGGGGATTGTGGAAACGCGCAGTATGCCTCTCGAAAATCGACCGCGACTTCCCCGCATACCCCTAAGCAAGCGCAATCGGGCTGTCGTAAGGGCTCTCAGCCCAATGCTGGTAATCTATTTGGAAGTCAGCCGGGACCTTTGCGAGACAAATTCAATACTTTTTGGTGCCGCACTGGCAGTTTGCCGTATTATTGGCGCCAGACTTCCCACGGCTGGACGCGCTACTAGACAAAGTAGCGCCATTCCAGCCTGGAGAAGAAGGATTGAGGACCGTATCGCAAAGGCAAGGGCCCTCATCGGCAGGCTGATAAGCTTCAAGTCGGGCAATAATAGGCCGAGAATTGTGCGCACGGTCAGGATGGCGTTTGCTGGGACAAACATCAGTTTGTCCCAGCTGGATATAACGCAAAAACTGACGGAGCGCATAAACGACCTCAAACAGAGAATCGCTGCTTGAGGGAAGCGGATTCGGCGATATATCGAGAGGTTGACACGGTTCAACCAGAATCGTCTCTTCCAGAGTGATCAGAAGAGGCTCTATGAACCATTGGAGCGACCAATGGTACGTGGAACGGGCCCAGCACCGAATCAGGCCGACACTATCGCATTCTGGCGCGGCCTGTGATCAGAGCCCGTAAACCACAGCGAGGGCCCTTGGACGGAAGTTGTGGCGAGTCAGTGTGCGAATGTTACGCCCATGGACCCCGCCATCATAACGCCGGATGACGTAGCTGAAGCGGTCCGTAGGGCCTCGAACCGGAAAAGTCCGGGGCTCGACGGGCTGCATCACTACTGGCTGAAGAGGTTCGTTGTGTATCACGCCGTGCTCGCCCGACAGTTTCAAGAGGCTCTCGACCAGAAGTCGCTCCCGAGCCTCTTCAGTACTGGGATCACTCATTTGGTTCCTAAAGACCGAGATTCCACAGATCCGAGCAAATACCGCCCCATAACGTATCTACCTACCATATACAAGACACTGACATCCATTTTGAGCGCGAGAATCACTCGTCACCTGAACTCAAATCAGGTGATGTCGCGCGCTCAAAATGGATGTCGAGGCGGCGGTCGTGGAACCAAGGAACCACTCCTCATTGACGCGGTCATTGGCAAGGTGGTTAAACGCAACCATCGGAACCTCTCCGCCGCCTGGATAGACTACAAAAAGGCATTCGACTCGGTGCCTCATACATGGCTTAAGAGAGTCCTGGAGCTGTACAAGGTTGACTGTATAGTTCGAGACTTCCTCGGTCAGTGTATGTGGCAGTGGAGTACGATCCTTTGTCATCTAGGCGAGCGGTTGATGGCTGCGGAAAACCACATAAGGATAAG